>JAEQBH010003272.1:0-321476 GCA_016808115.1 Tetrastigma voinierianum
ATGTCAACTAGTATCATTGAAAGAAAGGAAGAAGCTCAGCCTCAAGATATTTTGAATTGCACCAAACAAAGAGGGGCAAGTATATTGTTCATGTTTTTGAAAACTATTTTTTTAAAATTGTTTTAGGAGATATGGAGAACACCATTTTAGTGATCTTTGGAAATAATGTCTTGCTTGATTTATATTTTTGAAAACTGTTATTGAGAACAATTTTTGAAAGCATAGAGAATATTGAAATGGTGTTCTCTGAAAATTATTCTTGTTATCTGAATTTAATGTTTTCTATGTTTTTCATGTTTTTTAGAATATAAAAAGGAATCAAACGTGTTCTGCATTTTCCTTGTTACATAAGAAACAGTTTTCTAAAACACAAAGAACGTCATTTTGGTGTTTTATAAAAAAATGTTCTTTTTCTCTGAATTTAGTGCTTTATGTTTTTTTCCCATAACAAAAGAAAAGGGAACCAAATATGTTTTCACTATTTTCCTTGCTCTCCTTATTTTTGAGAATAAAAAACAGTTTTCGAAAATCGGAACAAAACATGCCCTGCACCTCTCGTTGCTTCTTGTTTTTTAAAATTGCTTTTGAGAAAAGTTTTAGAAAACACAGTGAACGCTCATCTCTGGGGTGCTCTTATGTTCTTTTCTCTTCCGAATTCTGCTGCTTACTGCTCTCCTCAAAGAAAAAAAAACTATAAAAACCAAAACATATTTCCACTATTTTCCTAATTCTTCTTATATTTTTAGAATATAAAACAAAGTTTTCAAAAAATAGAAACATTCTTATGTTTTTTCAAAACAAAAAAAAATTGTTGTTCAAAATAGCATCCATAAATCTTAAACGAATACAGCAAAAGAACCTGGAAAAGCCCCAGAAAAAAAGCAACCAGCTGCCTGAACTGCGGCTTGGGCACCGCCAGCTCACCGAGCTGGCTCAACCTAGTCTTAGTTGTGGCTGTAGCAAGCACGAATCCCATACTGTTGCAGTCAATCTCGAGCCACCAGCTACTTGCCTCTAGCAACGACTCCAGACTTCCAGCCATGTAGTCGTAAGTCACGAGCAGTCGGGATATCCCGCTGCTTATGCACCGACAAGCCTCCGAGAAGCTCATCTGATTCGTCGGAGGATCGAAGAAAGACACTGATTCTTGATATGCAACAAGAGATAAGTCTATGTTTGATAAGAAAATCCGTCGGCGCGGCGTCGGCTTCTCTGGCTGAATCATCATTCTCTCCACCAACTTCATTCTCTATTTTGTTTGTTTGCCTTGCTTTATGATGAGTCTGTAATTCATATATTTTTAAGCCCATTTTTTATGTATGTATGGGGCTTAAAATTTCAATTTAATACAAAATTATGGAGTCTTCACCTAGATTTGTGTTTTGCATAAATTTAAAGAAAATAAGCAAAAGTCAGCATAAAAGCATAAAAAAGGGAGCAAAAATCCAATATCGCGACATCGGCTGAAAAATGTCATGCCATCACACTCAGAGTCACAACAGTAGGTGAACAATGTCACGACATCATGGCAGAGTTGTGACACTGACTAAAGAATGTCGCGACATCAACATCAACAAAAGCAGTCAAGTTGCAACATAAGAGGAATGTAGAGACATCGGTAAATCCGAGTCGCTGGTATTACAAAGACATCATAACACAATTTCAATGTCATGACCTCAACTTCAATGTCGTGACATCAATTGACCAATGCCGCGACATCGGCTAAAGAGAGTAGAAGATAAAAGTTCAATGTCACAACATCGACAATCAATATCACGACATCAACATTCAGAGTCGTGACATTAGAGGCGATATCATAGCAATGTCGCAACATCATAATTAGGCTGCAATAGTGAAGGTTCAATTTCAGAGTCGTGACATCAAAGCAATGTCGTGACATTAACAATCAGAGTCGCGACATTGCACAGATAGGCAAAAATTCAAGGTTGCAACACCAAAAGCAATGTCGTGACATCAACCACTACATCAAAAGTTGAGCCACGACACCACAACTATAATGTCGCGGACATCGATAAACGCATATCGTAAATTAGGTAGAAATTTTGGGATTTTCAAAGTTCGTGTTTTTCACATTGTTTTCAGGGCCCAATGATTGGGGCCTATAAATAAAAGCTACTAGGGTAGAGTGCATAGCCTTTCAACAGCTTTCAGCCAGTTCTTGAACTTTTAGGAATTGAAGTCTCTTTGTACATATTTTCTAATTTATTTTCTTTCTTTTAAAATCATAACAAATTGGTCTAAGTCGAATCATAGAAGTTGAAATCATTGTATCGAGTTTCATTTATGTTCGAATCCTATGAACTGAAAATTTTCTTCTCGAATCCTATTTACTTGGGCTTACTACTTATCAATAAATTTGTTTGATCAATTAGTCATTATCATTTGTGATCCGGGGCTTATGAAGCCTGATCTCCCTGAAGATTTAGTGCTGATTATTGTTTGAGTATTAATGACGCTGTGAGAGTGAAAACCTGATCGATTTAATCATACTACTTTATAATGAGTTGTTCTATATATCCGTGTTTTATACCCAGAAAGAGTTGTATCTGTGCTCTGATCAAGATCCCTCTCGAGTGACACAAAGACGACCACCGAGAGCAAAGACCAATAAATCAAAACAAGATTTATATCATTGAACCACGTACTTAAGTATCACTCGTGCATCTCGTGAAGTTCTAACCTCTCTAACTTCGTTCACTTCTAAGTGATAACATGTAATGTCTTGTGAACAAGGACCATTTGGATGATATAATGGCTTAATCCTCCCAGGCTTCACCAATTTGGCATAATCTCGATCCCTCGTTAGCCAAGATTCTAACTTGGCTATATATATATTTTATTTGAATCGACTGTAATGGGCTTCGAGGGTAACAACTGCATTAGAGAAGGCTTATGTTACCTCATCTATGGGGGCAATAGTTTTCACCCTAAGAATATCAGGGAAGCATCGTTTATGAAAAACAACTAAATCTTAAAGAGGATCAACCTAAAAGAATATTGAGACTCATCACCTGCTTAGAACATCGTATGTTAAATAATGAAATGTGTAATGTTAAGAGGTATTCCAAGGCTTCACTGCCTTGCTCTTAGACAAATCTAGATCTATGTCCACAGTTATGTAATTAGAAACCATAAATTGATAACTAATACCGGGTCCATTCCCAATGTTATTTCTACTTTAATGAAATCTTCATTCTACTTCAGATTAGATTTCTTTTCTCATTAAAGAAAATTTAACAAAATCCAAATTAAATTATTTTAGACAATCAACCTCCGCAGAGGTCTCAAATAAGGTTCGAGCATTATGGGTATTGATCTATATTTCATCAACTGTGGGAATGATATGACTTATAATCCACTTATTACTGATGACCGTGGCACTTATGCTGATTTAGACCAAAGCAAATTTTAAATACAATATTTAGTTCTTTGCCACTCCTCAATGTTATGGCCATGTATCCTCAGAGTCTTCGTATCACTCGGGAAAGAATCCCTAGATCGATTCTCAGATATTCAGATCATCGCTTTACTCCGAGTCTCTAGATTCTTTCCAGATATATCAAGGCCTAAAACACATTTGGCTTACTCGAATGATGCTAGCTCAGCAAACTTCTATTCATGTATATTCAATAATTCTCGTTTCACCACTAGCTTCAACATCTGATCCTCAAAAGACCGGGACCTCCTTCGCCCCACTTTAGCTCTTGGCCGCTTTCTCACATCGTTTTACTGAAACTTTGTGGAGCATACTATTGTTGAAAGTCTCAGATCGGTTCTTGGACTCATCAAGCCTCCACTTCCATAAGAAAAGTTCTCATGGTTTCTCAAGGCAGGTGTGTAAAGAAGTTGGAAGGTTGTCAAGCTGTTTGAAGTTGCTTTGATTAGTGCCTGTGGTACTGGAACCCTATATTAGATAGGTTTTGAGAACTTTTGCACATTAATCATGTCATTTATACCAATTGAAGTGTTCAAGTCTTCTTAGTACCACTTATTTTGCCATTTAGAGGTATTGCTGTTTTCAGAGGTATTTCAGGCACTCGAGTTCAATCTCAATAAAGGATGAATCATGAAGTTGAATTCAAGTCTCACCCATCAACCAAATTCTCTAGAATCAGAGAAAACTAAAAGGCAAAGTGAAGAAAAATCGATGCAATGAAGGTGATGAAAAGTGCTGAAGGATCAATGCAGAATTTTCGCTTAAGCTTGAGAAAATTTCGCTAAGATTGCTTAAAATAAGTAACCTTGAATAAATTTCGCAACCCAGTTTAAAACACCAATCGCTAGACTATCCCACTTCGCTAGGGCAATTCACTTCAGTTTAAAAATAACCCGATTCAAGCATCACAAGAATTTCGCTTACTAGCCAAATTTCGCTAGCTAGCGAATCGCCATCCTAATAAATTTCATGTTCGTTTAGACTGCAATTTCGCTAGTTAGCGAAATTTTGCGTAAAATTAGCGAAAATTGATGCCTCGGCCATGCTTTGTGTAATTAATGCCAAACCGCTCCAAACTTGGTATTACTTAATTGTCCTATAACTTAGCCAATTTTATAAATTTTTGGTATTAATACCTCGAGGAGGCCCATATAAGCCCTCTTGTTTCGTAACCTATACAATTTTTGGAAACAATTGGGGAGAGAAGATTTTTCAGAAGTTTTCATTTTGTAAATAAAGTCTTATATTTCTAATTAGGTTTTCGTTTTCTTCTCTCTTCTCCTCTCTTCTTACTTTCTGGCCAGCAAATGAATTCTCGAGGATGACAACTCAAGAGATGTCAGCTGCTCTCCTTTCTTTTGAAGAGGAAGGAAGCTAGCTCGGTGGTGGGCATATGCATGTTGTCCTTTGTACTAAAAGCTGCGTAAGGTATTATGGTCTCTTATACTAAAACATGGTTGCATAACATTGAATGTTATTGATTCGCCAATACCTCCACATGCTTTAGATAAAGTACATATTCAAGTGAGAGAAGTAATCGTGATTCTTTAGATGGTCTTGCATGGCTTCCGAGATAATATTTACATGTGCCAGAGTTCTTCAAATTAAAGGTTAAATAACATTTACTGTTATTATTTCGCCAATACTCTCCATGCTTAGGATACAAAGGTACGTGAGAGATGACCGCCGTTTTAGATGGTCTTTACGAGCTTCGAAATGACAATTTAATGCCAGGGTTTTAAAAGGGGCCATAACCGCATAAGCACCTCACAGACACTCAACAAAGAGCCGCTTCACGTGGGTGAGGTTTGGCTAGTTAAATATAGATCCGGTTATGCCGCTGACCAGGTCGTATGTCATAACGCCGGTGATAAACCCGAGACACTTGTTCGCCTCTAACTTGCCAAGTTAGTGACCCAAATCTTCAAAGTTAACTTTTTTCACCTTTTACTTTCGCCATACCTCGCCCAAACCATTCTAACTGCTAAACACAATTCCAAAGAGTCCAACAGAGCCTTTACCTTCATGCACTGATGCAAACCATTTTAAAGCTGAACCCATCCCCGTGTTCGACCTTTGGGACCACCATACTCGCAAAGAGCTCGATCACGCAGCAGTAGAACCAGGGTATACCGTTGATTTTAGCTCAGCCTACCGTGGCACCTAATCAAGTGGCGCCGTTGCTCGTGATGGTGCCAAACTACTAATGGTAAAGTTGAAGTACTCAGGATCAACATCACAAGTAGCTGCAACCTTTACCTCTTTTGTCACTACCAAGTAGAACCGCTAGTTTTCGCACTACAAAGAACTGACTGGCTTCAAGTCTATTCAATAGTTTTACTTTGTTAGCTAACCTTAACTTTTTGCAAAGCTATAGTTCTTTTGCTGCTCTCTATAATTTGTACTGTG
Organism: Tetrastigma voinierianum; assembly: GCA_016808115.1. Lineage (NCBI taxonomy): Eukaryota > Viridiplantae > Streptophyta > Magnoliopsida > Vitales > Vitaceae > Tetrastigma > Tetrastigma voinierianum. The sequence goes on from JAEQBH010003272.1 coordinate 5,867, forward strand.
TTTATGCAACAAGGGGATAGAGACACACGTAGACCGTGATAGATAAGTACACAACCCGACCTAGCTAAGGAAGTCGTTGTACATACCGATACCATGGATCCAATATCTGAGGAACAACAGAGCCAACCAGAACTCCCCCATGAACTAAATGCCCATAACCATGAGGATCACATCCACCCCTCCCAGAGCCAAGGCCCCATCCGTATCATTCCCTCCCGCCGAAGATGTAGCAAAGTGAGGCCATATTCGCACCTCTTACTCCCCTGTCACATATCATGGTATGAAAATGAACCATACACCTACACAGGATTTTGAGGAGGTCTCTGCACTACTCTAAGGAAGGTATGATGGACATGGATCGTTGAAGCTAAAGGCATTTATCGAATGCAAAAGATTACACAAGATATGGCTCAACTCACGTCTATAAACCATTAGAAATCACGAGCCACAGTGCACTCGAAGAAGTTCTTCGCTCATAAGACCAATAATTTGAAGAGACAAATTTATACCTTGCTCGGGATGGTGAGAGAGATTTTACCGTTGTTGGAAAGATTTATGAAACCATCGCAGCCCACACCATGTGGTTTGATACATATTGGATGTCAGAACCACTTCTACGGTGGTATGTCTTGCCATGAGGCAACTTTTGGAAACTATGTGTGGGGGAGACTTTCTAAGTAAGCATCCTGATGAAGCCATGGATTTTTTAAATTACGTGGCTGAAACTTCTAAGGGTATCCTGATGAAGCCATGGATTTTTTAAATTACGTGGCTGAAACTTCTAAGGGTTGGGATGAGCCTAACCCTAGAGAAATGGATAGGATGAAACCACCAGTCAACCTAAGGGTGGGCATGTGACCATGTAATAGGCTAGAGATGAGAGCTGAAGATTTCAACTCCTAGCAAGGAAAGCGGAGGAGCTTGAAAGAACAATCCCATGAGGTGCAATGACCGAAATCTCGTACAAATTCAATCTCAGACCAATTTCAATCCCCTCGCGGCACCCAAGAGAACTATGTCCTATGGCCCCCAAGAAGGACGGATGTCGAATATGCAAACACCGTGAGGGACAATACAAGCCACAACAACTAAATGTCCATGGTAATACCTACAATTCCACCGGAGGAATCACCCTAACTCGCATGGAGACCCAACCCCGCACCCCAGTGCCAACTCCGCTTGTCTCCCTCACAATACAACAACCACCATCCTCCCAAAGAGAACAAGCTATATTGAATTTGAGTAAGGTGGTGGGCAAACTTTGTCGAGGAACAAAAGGAATCAATGCGCAATCGGCACAAAGGATTGATATCAGAAAGTACACCGAATAAGAGAATAGATAATGAGACAACCAACTTTCGTAAAATTGATAACCTACAAGATTCAATCACCAAGATCAAGTTGCTTGAGGTACAAGAGAGAGGAGGTTTCCATCACAAACACTTCCAAATCCTAAAGGATTCATGAGGCAGTGGTCATCCCAAACAAATTTTAATGGATGAGGTTAAGGCCATAATAACCCTTAGAAGTGGAAAAGGTTGATCAACCATGCCAAAGCCTCATGAAGAATCCGTGCAGAGAAGAATCAACCTCGAGTACATTCTCCGAGGAGGATTCAATGAAATATCGGTCACCACCTCCATTTCCACAAGCACTAGAGGAAAGAAGAAGGCAACTCAACAAGCGCATTCTCGAGGTTTTAAGGCAAGTGAAGCAATGATACCTTGTCAGATATAATCAAACAAGTGCCCGCTTATGCAAAATTTTTTTAAAAGATCTTGTATCAATTCAGATGGGATTAGCATTAAAAAGGCATTTATCGAACATATCAGTGCCATATTCAAAGTAAATATCCGTCAACACAAGGGATCTGTGATCTCCTGCCAATTTCAGCCACTATTGTGGAATTGCATGACAACCATTGCTTGATTTAGAGCCATAGAACCTAATGCTTATTCGTAATACAAGAAGCTAGGTTTAGGTGAACTTAAACCTACCAACATCACACTATCATCGGGTCGATAGATCGCTGAAGATCCCAAAGTGGGATAGTTGAGATGTCCTAGAAATAGATGTACTCACACCCAAGAGAGCCTTTGTGGTGCTTCGACACCGAGCCAATTCCTAGTGAACCAATCATGTACCAATCATCTTAGGAAGACCATTTCTGCCACGTACTAATGCACACAAATTAAGTTGAATGAGTCATGCAACTCACATTTGCATGACTCGATTTAAACATCTTTCATATAAATAACAAGCAAAATTTGTTAGAAACTAAAATCAAATTGGCGAAAGTGTTTCAACTGTCGGGCAGCAGAAAACAAAGTGCCTGTGGAATCACAGGAGTGATCGGGCCTGGGGAGATGAAGAAGATTCGTCTTGCCAACAACACCAATCGCAGTTAATTGCCAATTCAACCGGCCATTTCGAGGAACGCTTCTCGACACCGTCACCCAACATCTCGAGCGCCTCAGTTACAGATGGGTTGGTAGACACTTTCCTCGAATTTCGGTACTTCGGAATGAATCGGTTCCTGGTTTTTTTTTTAAAACCTAATTACGCTCCAAAAAATTTTATTTTTGCTTTAAGTTAATTAATTTTGTTCGTTTAGTTGTTTTCTAAAATTTTTAACTTAAAGCCATTTTCTGCAGCTTAGTTTGCATTTTATAGCACTACAAATATTAAAATTTTAGTTATAGTTTCGTGTAGTAAATTTTATTATAATAAGTATTATTTCACATTATATTATTAATTAATTTCCAAATTTTGGGATTTCAGAGAGCAAGAGAGCTAAATCTGCCGACTCACTTTAAAAGGCAAAGAGGAGACCTACGCTACAAACAAGACTATATAAACAAAGGTCATTTAATGTTCATTTCATTCCCTCCCAATGGCTCTCAGCTACTTCATTCGACCACGTACTACATCACGGAAAGTCATACAGACCAAGATCTTGCTCTCGCTACGTTTACCATTATTTTGTTTTCAGACCATAATACCGCATCTTCCAAATACCAGAATGTTAGCTGATCGGAACTCGATCGTCACACCAGAGTTACGGTACCAAAGAACGCTGACGCTCGATCGAGCCTTCGCTGAGCTCTCCAACACGGCACGAGCCCCGTCTGCTCACGCCCCACCCGAGCCCACCCGTGATACCCGTGTCTCTGCTCAGCCATTTCGTGCCCCGCCAAAGATCCGGTCCATCCCCAGCTCGCATTTGCCGCCTCAGCCGATTTCACCATAGCGCGAGCCCCCGGTTAGTTTGTCAGCTTCCGTGAACCAAGAGCTCCAAAGAGCCCCGGCCCGCATTTCGAGTGAGCCCTTTTTCAGCGCTTTATTTCGACACGTGATGGTTCGTGACACCCGGTGGGTCCCGTCTTCGACTACGGTGAGATTCAAGACGCTCGAGGCCTCACCCATCCCAGCCTCCAAAGACCATCACCAACCCGGGAGGCCATACCAGAGGAGCCTTGGGATTCGACGCTATCGCACTGATGGGACCCTGCCCCATCACCTGGCTCCCGAGGGGAGCAGAGGTCTCGCTTTCCAAGAGGGCCCGCACACGGCCCAAAGGAGTCATCATCTTCTAGCCCCACACTCGGGCCGCATCACCAGCCGCCGAGGCGACTTCATCACCACAGTTGTCGCCTGCCTCGAGGATTCGGAGGCCACTATTCGTAGGGAATCCCATTCCGGGGAATGTGCGACTCCACCGCAGAGAGTTTCATCAGGAGTCATATGACGTCCTCGCTGGGCCGAGGGCTGGGACCCCGTGATACCTAGAGCTCATGAGGTCGACCGAGGAGCATTCACCTTACCTTCATGACTCCCCAAGAAGATATTATCCGAGAGTGGTGTTACGCTCTACTAATTCCATGACATCCGTGGGAGGAGAGACACCCACATGAAGCCTGGGCCTCAAGACGATGACCGCCTCTTGTACTGCAGCATCCGACATTTCGCCAGCCTGGGCTCGCATACCGCGTGCAATCCAAAGGATACGCAGATCGGCCTACCCGCCCCTCACAGGAAATGGTCCGAAAGACCGGCGAGAGACACCACCGCCGGTCCAAGATTCTACAGAGGCCCCGCCCGCATGTCGCCGATCGACCCACTGCTCAGATTTAGCCTGGTCTCCCTCTCGCAAAGATTACGTGCGCAGAGGGGGAGCCATCCTGTGAGGCGCTTACTGATCTCGGGACTGTTCAACCCTCCGGGAAATGGGTGATGGCCTCTCAGCTCGAGGAGAAGGTCCATCTAAGGACTCCCGCACGAGCAGAGTCTTCCACACTTATGCCGCGACCCCATGTTACGTTCTCTACATCTAGATTCGTATGGAGCCCATGCTAGAGACGAGGGTCCGATGCCCCTGGTCATGTCTAGAAAGGGTGATGACTATTCGTTTCTTTCCACATACTAATTGGCTGTGACCGTGAGGAGGTACCGGTCGAGGTCGAGGACCACCACACGATGATATGCTCGCCCTCGAGCCCGAGGTATGAGAGGGACTCCCATTCCAGATCGTTTCACCTCCATCTCCTCCACGTACTGGGCATCGCAACAGCTGATACTCCTCGCCCATCCTATTCAGTACACCATTCACGAGCATACCATGTCACTGAGAGAGATAAATGGGTGTGACGGATGCTATCCGGCTTCACCACGCCACAGTAACCCAGATCGAGGTCGTCTGCCATTCCATGTCGACACGTATTATGACCCACCTCGGGTCTTCTCATGTTCCCCCGGTCGAGAGAGGACCCCACCACAACCGCCGCTTTGATGTTCTAGAAGGCAAAGAAGCAGTTGTACTTCAGCCCACCACCACCACCACCACAGCCAGCTGAGGTGGTTGTACTCTTTGCGATTTTTGTATACACACTTTATCAACCGCCTACCGGCTTCTTGATTAGATTTATGTATTAGCCATAGTAGGCAAAGTGATATTTTTGTTTAGCTTTTTATTCATGTATTAGCTATTTTGGCTATATCAAAAGCTATTCGGGCCTTATATATTTACGCCTTTTTGTACATATCATGTTTCAGGCCTTTACTAGGGTGTAATGTTTTTCTTTCTCACTGAACAATTGAATTAAGTTAAGCAATCGACAATTGAATTGCTTCATGTTGAAAATTGAAATCACTATTTGTCACCTCAGAACAAATTCCATGCTTGAAACAATTTCGTCACTTACGCTCCAAAGATGCTCAATCCTGAAATTTCTCCTTATGCTAATTCAACACCGCACTCCGCATTATTTCAATAGCCGTGAATTTGTTCGCCTTCGTTTGCATAGCCTCGCCTACATGTCGCAACCTAGATAGGCTTCAGTTACTCCATACCAAGACCAATGTTGTCTTCCAAAAAGAAAAAGAAAAGAAAAAGCAAAAAGAAAAAGAAGAAGAAAAGAAGAAAAAGACAAATGTGTTTCATTGAAACCCCGAAAGCATCGGTCCGAGGGGTGTACGGCAAGTTTCCTTTGAAACCTCGACGCCTATGCCTTAATTGGTCGAAACATCGACGGTGTTCGTTACATGGGTGACAGGTAGAGCCCAACGGAATTGTAGGTGCTAATTTTTCGGGTCATTCAAGTCCCAGAAGCTTTAGAGTTAGTGGTCAGAGATCTTTCGCTTCGATGCCCCAAACCTTAATCGGGTCAAGTCATCGGTGACCCCTACACCTGACTTTGGTGAAGTCGACTTAAGCATTGCATCCTACAATATAGCTGGAAAAGAAAGAAAAGTGTGACTAACCCCACAGGGTTGTTCAATGCCTTAAGGCCGTCGTTAGGTTGGGGGAGAGAACAAATTTTGCAATTTATCTGGCTTAACTGTTACAAAAAGAACCATTAGGAATTAGGTGGAAATTGCCAGAATCATGGAACCAATTTTGACTCGAAATGGTTCTCATGGTTTTGATTCTTTCATACGGCTTTTCAAATTTGATTTCAATTTTTCGCTTAAGGTATTGTTTATATGTACATAAACTCAATCATAACCTTTTTGAAAATCACCACATGCATCTCTCTTTTATTTTAATTGCTAAGGACTAGCAACGCTTCGTCAGTGTGATTAGTGCCCAAAAGTGCACTTCAACCCTATATTAGATAGGTTTTTTGCGCTTTTACATTAATCATGTCATTTATACCAATTGAAGTGTTCAAGTCTTCTTAGTACCACTTATGCCATTTAGAGGGTATTTGGTTGTTTTGGCAAGTATTTTGTGCACTCTCGAGTTCAATCTCACAAAGGATGAATCATGAAGTTGGAATTCAAGTCTCACTATCAACTGAAATTTCTAGAATCAATGAGAAAACCAAGGCAAAGTGAAGAAAATCGATGTGCAAATACAAGGATGAAAAGTGCAAGGATCAACAATGCAGAATTTTCTACTGGGTTAGTTGTACTGCCAAGATCGCAAAATTTCAAACCTTAGCGAAACACCAAATTTCGTCAGACCCATCCCACTCGCTAGGCACCACCTTAGCTTAAAATAACTGATTCGCTATTTCACAAGAATTTCGCTTGTTTAGCGAAATCTCTCGCTAGCCAGCTAAATTGGCCATCCTTGTTAGTTTTCATGTTTTCGCTTAGACTGCAATTTCGCTTAGTTAATAAATTTTGCACTCTAGCGAAAATCGATGCCTCACATGCTTTGTAATTAATGCCAAACTGCTCCAACCGTGTATTACTTAATTGTCCTATAACTTAGCCAATTTTATGTGGTTTGGTATTTTCATACCTTGAGGAGGGCCTATATAAGCCCCTCTTGTTTTGTAACCTAAGTAACAATTTTTGGAACAATTCGGGGAGAGAAGATTTTTGTAAGTTTTCATTTTTGTAACAAAGTCTATATTTCTAATTAGTTGTTTTTCTCTCTCTTCTCTCCTCTTTCTTCTTACTTTCTGCTGCCAACACCTCAGGATGACAACTCAAGATGCTTGGCGTTTCCTTTGAGAGGAAGGAAGCTAGCTTGGTGGTGGGGCATATGCATGTTGTCCTCTTGTACTAAAAGCTATAGGGTAAGTGTATTTATGGCCCTTATATTCTCAAACAAGGTTGCATAACATTGAATGTTATTGATTTGGCCAATATCATTCTTTAGGATCAAGTACATATTCAAGTGAGAGAAGTAATCGTGATTCTTTAGATGGTCTTTACGAGCCGTAGATAATATTTACATGTTAGGTTCTTCAAATTGTGGTTAAATAACATTTAATGCTATTATTTCGGGGCCAATACTTCCATGCTTTAGGATACAGTAATGTGAGATGCACTAGTTTTTAGATGGTCTTTACGAGCTCCAAATGATAATTTAATGTTGTGGTTTTAAAAGGGCCATAACTCCATGCTACCCGTATCGACCTCAAATAGAGTTGCTTCACGGCGTAGGTTTGCTAGTTAACATGATCCTGCTATGCCATGGACTATAAAGTTGCATGCCATAACGCTGAGGATAAAAACCCGAGACACTTGTTTGCCCTAATCCTGCCAAGTTAGTGACCCCAAATCTTCACAAAGTTAACTTTTTCACCTTTTACTAGCACTGGCTCAAACCATTCCCACCGCTTTTGAAACACACCCAAAGAGTCCAAACAGAAAGCCTTACCTTCATGCACCTATGCAAACCATTTTTAGGATGAAAACCCATCCCCGTGAGCCCGAATTCTTTCTAGACCACCATACCAGCAGCTCGACGCAGTAGGAACTTAGGTGGTGGTATAAATTTTGGTTGATTTTAGCCACCACGGGCACGAATCAGTCAGCTTCGTTACTCACCTCACATACTAGGCTTCCTCCACCTGATAAGGACCCTCATCAGCTATGCACTTCCGCTCACCTCCTTCCATAGTTCCCACTTCATGTGTTGAATGAACTCTTCTTTCTTGATGACCCATCTTGCTCATTAGTGCATCCTACTTATTCACTGCTGACATCGCGGTTCAACTCAATCACACCTTCTCTCATTTTGCTGCTGCTCCTTGAAGTCTCAGATTGAGCTATATAATTGCTTTTAGCCAGATCTTTTATAAGTTGATTGGCCTCTTCAACACTCTTCCTCTTGAATGCACCACAACAGGCTGCATCAATGATACCTTTTGATGTGTAATTCATGGCATGATAGAAGATGTCCATCTGTGTCATTTGCTCAATGCCATGCATTGGGCATCTTCTCAAGATGCTTAGATTCTCCCAAGCATCAAGCAGAGATTCGTCTTCTTTCTCGTTTCACATATAATTTCTCCCATCCTCTTGAAGTGAGACAGAGGGCAGTTATGTCTGTGCAAGCTTTAATCAGCTCCTCCCATGTTGTCACTAATCCATAAAGTAGAGACTCAAACCAAGTAGCTCCAACATCCCTCAATGAAAATGGGAATAGTTGCAACTTAATAAACATCTAAAGCTGACCCCATCTCACTACGCATTTACCAACCTCAAGAACCTCCCCAGATGTTCATTGGGATCTTCATTGGGATGCCCAGTATACTGGTGCTGCTAAACCATGGTGATGAGTCCAAGCTTCAGCTCAAATTTATTTGTTTCTACTGTAGGTTGCCTGACTACATAATACTCATCTCTGATGATAGGTCTCCAAAAATCTTCCATAGTTCTCTGTCTCTATGGTATTTCAACTACAACAACTGGGATGTTCTGATGTGTTTCCCTCTGCTTTGCCATGACTAGTGCTTTAGTGATTCTCACTTTCTTCAGGTTTCTCAATGTTCTTTCCAACTCAGTATCCAATGGTAACAGATCTGCTTCTGGTCTTCTATGCATGTAAGAACTGCCTGAAATGAAGATACACTGAGATTATTAGACAAATGAAATATATTATGATCGGCTTTTAAGTTCATTGGACAATATACTACTTAAAGAATGAGATAATAAATAAATACAAAAATAGCCAATTACAAACTAGGAGGTTGGTGAAAGCTAGAATGAATATTGGTGTGTATAGACCCTATTAACAATCTTTATCTTGCATCTTCACTTTTTTCATGATAATTTACTAATTTTCTTTTAACAGGAAAGGGTGGGGAGTTTGACAGGAGGTATTGATTTTCTTGAGCTTTATGGATTTGTGAGAACTGAAGGGGATGGATTCTTATTTTTACCTAGGGAGAAGGTTAAAATGGAAGTGTTGAACTCTAAAATGACAAACCCTTTGTTTGGTCTTCTCTCAAGTTGAAAATATTGAAAAGTTACCAAGAATAATTAAGCAGGAATCAACAAAGGAGGAAATGTATATGATCAACCGCTATAGTTTCATGAACTCTGCCTAATGCTGGGCTGTATGTAGTCTAAGGATATTACTTGTACATAACATTACATATGGCTTGGAATTTATATGAATAAGCATATTTCATACTAAGATTAATAAAACTTGAGTCTTTATAGAATTTCATGGATTATAATTTACCGATATCATTATGGCAGCTACCGTAAAATCGATCGGAACGTGTCGATCTCGACTAATCCACCGTCGATCGTGATCTTTCGGGGTCTTGGTCTAATCTATTCACCACGTTCCGACTATCTGCTCAGCTCTAAACTTTAACTGCAACATTTTCTCGGTTTAATCATTTGTCGGATTTTTTTTTTTTTGGTTTAAACACATATTCGGTTTTTAAAACATTGGCAGCTACGGCATATTGATGTAATTTTAGGTAATATGCGGTTTCTTCATTTATTCCCCGGTTTGGAGGTGTTGGCTGAGCATTGGTTTGACACTTCTGGTCATCTGTCAATCCGTTGGGCTTTTTAGACAATTGCCCTTAAATTTAAAAGAAAATTTTCAAATGTAACTACTATAAAAATATTCGTAAATTATTATGTTTTTTTGTTGTTACGTAGAAAATGTTTTTCTGGAGAGTCATTTTCATAAAAATTGTGCATGTTCGGTGAAGAATTACTTTTTCAAAATTATGAATTTTCTTTTAAAATTCAAAATTTTGTAGTTTTTCAAAAGTACTTTCACGTGGCAAAAAAATAAAATAAAAAAAAAGGTAAATTTAGGAATATTTTCATACATCGGAAGAATTTTTATTTTAATTTAAGGAAAATTTTCGGAAAAGTCCTCAATCCGCCATCATTAACCTGTGAAACTGCACCACCTGGTCTGCTTCTAGTTCAAGGAAAATATTAAGCCCGCCCTCAGCCGTCTAAGCAGAAAAACAATGCTTGGCTTAACAACCACGGGAGCATCACATTTAAGTCTGCCCCAAACGAATTCCTCTGTCTCCAAGCCCAACCTCCACCAAGAGATCCCTTCCTGTACTCTTCCTTTACAAGACTTGAATGCTCTTTTCCTCCTTCAGCTCCCAGCTGCTCGCTCTCGCAAACCCGGGAACCAACGCGCTACTGGAGAATCCTGCCGGAGCTTGGGGCACGATCCTGTCTGAGTGTCCACCGAAACAAGTATGGTTGAGATCTTGTCTTCTGCAATTCACTGCTATGCTCATTGCTTTCCATATCATTGCTGCTGCAGCTTGAAAGGCTATACAGTTTGTTAACTTCCCGTCCTTGAAGGCTGCTTTCTTTAAGGCTTGGATGTTCAATGAGAGAGATGACGACATGAATCTGATTATAAGGTTGAGGTTTGAGGTGATTGAGACAGTACTGGTTCCACGGAGGGTGAATGAGTTGTTTATATTGCGCTTTATACCAAAATAAGGGTGGCTGATTTGGGCGGATTACGGCCTGAATAAGGCTATCCAGCTCGGCGTCGGGATCGACGGCCAGGCCTTCTCCGCGGGTTAGGAAGCCAGCACGTGTTAAAAGGGTGAACGGTGAGACGAAGTCTAGGCGCAGGTTGTACCTTGATCCCAGGGCCAGGCCTCCGCATGCAAACTATGTCAGCTGATTTCATTGGAAAGAAGAGAGCCTCAAGAGACATTTGAATTTGCACCAAACAAAGAGGGGAAGGTATGTTTCGTTCATATTTTTTAAAACTATTTTAAAAAATATGTTTTAGGAGATAGAGAAAACTGTTTTAGTGTTCTATGGAAATAAGGTCGGTTCGACATGTTGAAAACTCATTGAGAATAGTGGGTTTTAAAAGCATAGAGAACATCGAAAAATTACGTTATTCGAAAATCAAGTGATATTTAATTTAATGCTTATGTTGCTTTTGTAATGCACGAATCAAAGGTGTTATGCGTTTTCCTTTAATACAAAAATAGTTTTCAAAAACATAGAGAATGTCATTTTGGTGTTTTATGAAAATTTGTTATTTTTCTCTTAATTTAGTGTTTTATGTAAAAAAGGGAAATAAACATGTTTTCACTCTTTTCCTTATTCTTTTTATTTTTTAGAATGTAAAAACCTGCTTAAAATACGAACTAAACGGGGTTCACACCTTCGTTGCTTCTGTTTTTAAAATCGTTTCGATAATTGTTTTAGAAGACACAGATAATACCCATCTTGGATGCTTTCTATTCTTTTTCTAAAAACTTAGTGTTTTTTACGTTTTCCTTGAAAAAAAAACTATAAACCAAACATGTTGTCACCATTTTCCTAATTCCCGTTATTTTTTATAATAGAAAACAGTTTTTGAAAACAGAAAATAATCCGACCCTATTATTATTCTTAATGTTTTTTCAAAACAAAAAAAAAAAACTGCTGTTCAAAATAGCATCCATAAATCTTCAGCAAAAGAACTTGGAAAAGCCCCAGAGGCTTGTCTTTTAGCTCCAGCTCATCCTCATTCTCTTCACGCAAGAAAGCAACAAGCTGCCTAAACTCCGGCTTGGGAGCCGCTAGCTCACCGAGCTGGCTCAGCCAAATCTTAGTCGGTGCTATAGCAAGCACGAATCCCGCACTGTTGAAGTCAATCTCAAGCCGCCGGCTACTCACCTCCAGCGACGGCTTCAGCCTTCTATCCATGAAGTCGTAAGTCACGAGCAGCCGGGATATCCCACTGCTTATCCCCCGACAAGCCTTCAAGAAGCTCATATGATTCTCCGGCGGATCGAGGAAAGAAAATCCGCCGGCGCGGCGTCGGCGTCTCCGGCTGAAGCATCATTCTCTCCACCAACTTCACCTCCTCCATTTTGTTTGTCCGTCACCTTTGCTTTATGTCTTTGCTTTTTATTAATGTTCACAACATTTGTGATTTATGTTTTCTTTAAAAAAAATGTATGCACTTGCAATACATAATTTATTATGAGGGAAAAATTGTCATTCGACGAATCCACTACTATGTATTATTTATGGAGAACAGAATTGGATGCTATGGTAAAATGTTTTAAATAAAATCAATTTACATAAGTAACGCACAAGGAATGAGGGAGTTTTATATATCTTTAAATTATATTTGATGAGAGTTTTATTTATATTTAATGAGTTTTATTTTAAGATTATATTAATGAATGCCTACAGTTTGTATTTAGTGTCACTTACGCTAAATATTTTTCTCCATAAATTAGAAAATTTTGTTTCTTTTTAAAATAATTTTAATATTCATATTAAACCAAAATCCTACGAGTTCAACTTTTTAGGAGAGTCAATGCTTAACAACATATTTGTGGGTACCATGGCTGCCCAAAGACCCCTATTCGTAAGGCTCCGCATAGTATCAAAGCTCATAGGCCAAACCAAGTATCTCGACACGAACATCTAGATCCAAACCACCATCCGAATCCCGGCTCGTGGACTATCCGATCACAGCAAAGGCTTGCGGGATTTGTTGTCCGGATACATTCTCTCCTAGCCTGGCCAATGTCTTCTAAGCAAAGATGGTCACCAATACCCCGACCGATCCTCGCAGCCGAAACACATCCTCCCACGAATCACGCACGTGAATCGCCCTGTGATGATCAAATGATTGGTGGGCGAAGATTCTATAACTTGGTTATCCAAAAGAAAAAACGGTCGACGCACGAATGGAGCTTCTCCCCCTTCCATTTCGAAAACCAATCACTCACTTTCCATAAAAGCGGATCATCCTCCATCTTCATAAATAGGAAGGAATCAATCACAGGGAGGAGAGACCTCATTAAAAACTGACGTATTTACTCTCTCATTTTCCTGCCCGACTTAAGCATCGAAGAGTGTGGTCGGCGACACCATCGCCGATGCCTATTTGTTTTGCATCCCACGCGTATTAATGCCTTGACGATCCCGAGACTTTGAGAACCGAGATAACACCGCGCCGGCTCAGAGGAACGACCAAGCAAAAAAATCTTATCGGCGGTGTGCGAGGGCTTCGCTACATCAGCCATCGTTTCATCTCTCATACTCCCAAAGCTTCAGAGGTTCCACCACTTATCCGACTGTCTGATCCTATCGCACAAGAACTCAAAGAAATCGCCCTTGAGGACCAATTTTCACACTAAGATATGAAACGAAGCAAGAAGAGCAGGTTAAACATATGGTCGAACAGAACCATGCTGATCACTCCGCAAGAAGACAACGATCGTCTATGGACTCATTTGGAAGAGGATCGAGGTCAAAATGCACGAGGGAGAAGCCATCCCGCACTTCCAAATAAACAAAAATGGGAGGCAATGAGCCCATTCTCGCAGCGCATGCTGGGACACGCAGCCGACAATGAGTTATCCTTTTGTAGCTCTCCACTACCTGATCTTTCACCCCCAAAAGAACAACGTGGAGGCTGAATAAAAAAAGAGGCCCCTACGTCGTTCCAGCCGTTAGTGGCATGCATCGCCAAATATGAAGAGTAAAATCAAGAGAGTAGCGAAGACACTGAGCAGTCTCCAAAATGTGCCCACACGGGCACTGCGGCACAAAGACCACCACTTCCGTTCATGTATCCTACCTTTGGGGCTGCACCCACCCCACACATGCTTACATCTACCACTGTTCGAGGGCCTGAAGACATGCTATCCTCCCCGTTGGACCAACACATCTTGAGATATGAACCGCCCCGTGGCTTTGTCATACAATCTTTTACCATGTATGATGGATCCTCCGATCTGTATGATCACATGCTGCATTTCAACCAGTAATGATATTTCTACGTGGAAACAACCGCTTACTTCAAGCAAAGTGTTCCCATTAGCTTGAAGGCCCGCCCGGCTTGGTTCCACAAACCCCATGGAGACGATTAACCTCGCTCAACGAGCCGGCCACACTGCCTCCCGCTCGTGCCTCGCCCGACGTAAGGGAAACATCGCCTCCGCAAACCACCATCAAGCGAGAGATCTAACTATCCACCACTTCACTAGAAGATTTAGACGGGCCAGCCCAACGTGATTGATTCATACAAGATGATGCGGCCCTCCGTAATGCTTCGGCTGAAGCAAGCCGATGATGAGTCTTAAACTCATCTATTTTTAATCCATTTTTTGGCTTATTTTTAGCATATTCAGATCTATTTTAGTGCCAAATTATGAATTATTCACTAACTTTGTGTTTTACAGGTTTTAATTCAAAAAGGAGAAAATTTCAGCAAGAAAGAAGAGAAAAAGAGCAATTGCAGTAGTCTATGTGCGAAGAGTTCTCAGGAAGTCACAAAAATGTCCAAGTAAATGGCTGAACTCACACGACAATATTTCCTTTGTCGTAACACAAGATCGAATATTATCAGATGAGCTCGTCACCTAATAAAAGACAAATTTTGTCGCGACAGATAACGGGAAGAATATGACAAGCACTGAGACAGAGAGTCTATGTCGCTGACAAGATTTTCAGCGTGTCATTAACATATAGTAGGATCTTGTCGCAACATTGACAGGCAAATAAGAAAAGTTTTGTTTGGTCTAAAAGAGTCTTAAAGAAAGAATTCTATCATGACAAGGTAATGTATGTCAAGAACACAAGAAGAAGAGCTTATGTCGACAAAGTGAGACGATGTCGCCACATTGAAGGAAGAAGACACTCAGGTCATGACAGATAAGTAAAGTTGCGACAGGAGATGCGTTCTTAGTGAACTGACCTGGTCACAACAAAAGAATCCAATGTTGTGACATACTTTAAGTTGAAAAGAAGTTTCGACGTCGCGACAGGGATCCTAAGGTCACGAAACAGAGATAAGCTGAACAGGGATCTTAAGGTCGCGACAGACTTTTCTATGTCGCGACAAAGATTTTAACACAAGGAAGAGTCCCACGGACACATCAAAATGGGCCGCCGATACAAGATGAACCGATAAAAATTGGCCGAGACATAAAAACTTGGTCGCGACAGAAAACATCTACAACAACAAGAGACTATGTCGCAACATTCAAATGAAGTTGTAATAAGAAATCAGGTTCAGTGGCGACAAGACTCTGTCGCGATAGACTTTCCTGGTTGCAACAGAAATGCTGACAATACAAAGAAACATTGTTGCAACAAAAACCAACAGAAATGCTGTTGCGACATAAAAATTGGTTCGCAACATCAATTTGAAGAAGCTGCACATAAACAATGTCGCGACATCAATTTGAAGAAGCCGCATAAATAATGTCACAATGACAATTGTTAACGCAACATAACTATTCCAAGAATCAAACATAAGATTGTCATGACATAAAATGGATAGAACAATGCACCTTGCGATGTGACACAGTTAAGAGCCAAAGAAAGATTCACACGATGGGAGAAAGTCTCGCGATCAATCCAAGAAGGATGCACAGGATCAAATGACAGATCACTACATGCTACAACAAAGACTTCTGTGGCTGGAAGAATTAAAATTGTCGCGAACAACACTTTCGTCACAACATAGACGCAATCCGGCCGCACTTTAGATCCACAAGGCAACCTCGAATTCTTAGGCCCAACTTCTGTGGCTCATAACAAACAATTATGAAAGCAAGGCGCCTACCATGGAAAAAACCAAAGACTGGGAGCTGAGGACGCCTTTGTATTATATTTTCTTTTATTTTCTTTTATTTTTCTTTTCTTCGTAGATTAGATTTAGCGTAGGATTTCAATTTTTTTTAATGACTTGAAATGTTGCATCGTTACAGTTTCAAAGTCGAAGCCACATCATGGAAGATCACTCCACATCGCTTGAATCTAATGAATTTGATAAAGTCGGATTCATTTTCGCCTGATTACTGTTGCATTGGAAATCTCCCCGACGCATTTCGTTGTCTATTATGATTCGGGCTTTTCGAGAAATACAACTTCCGATGGGAAGAATCTGATGTTAGTTATGGTCTTTCCTGCACAATTAGAAAGAGATTTATGGATTGAGAATTTTGAGTTTATTTGAATCGTGTTGTTCATGAAGTGAATTGTTCTCAACATTAGTAACTTATACCCATTTAAGGATCGTTATCTAGCTCTGATTTCCAAGAGGCCCTCTGAGTGACACAGAGATAGAGATTTCGAGAGCATGGATGCATTACTTGTGGGTATAAGGACTAAATTTTGGACACAAGCATTAAGGATTAATTAGTCTCTCAATGCGCCAAAACTTGTTTGACTAATTTTTCGACACCTGCCCTGGGCGATCAAAATAAGTCCCTAGCAACAACGCTAAAAACTTGTTGAGACCAAATGATGTATATATGAAAATATGGCCAAGAGAGTGAATGTGATAAATACTAAAAAAAAAATGATTAGAAACAAAGTAAGTGTAATCAAAAACTGAAATGAAAAGTATTACCAACACTCAACCCCTTTTCACAAATGAACAGGTCATACAAATAATAAAGTGGACTCTAAAAGTCCGGATATCGCACTCCACGCGATTGGAGGTTCTCTTACTGAATTGGACACCTTGATTACAAGGGCTCTTCATCATTTAGGCGATCAAATAGGGATGTGGAATAAAATCAATTTAATTGAAACAAACCGATTTAAAACTAATCCTAAAATCTACCAAATAAAACAACTACTTAATTCTAAAAGGTATGAAGAGAGGCACTGTGGATGTGGGATAATTACTTACAAAACAAAGTTTGCTTTTCCTTGAAAGCACAACATTTGTGAGTTGGAATGTTGACGGTTCAAGAGCAATGTAGTATGGCTGAATTTCTCCATATACCATACATTTCACTAACAGATCCATGTTCCTTACAGACATGAGCTCACTAGTTACTTGTAAAATCTGACCTTCTTTAAGATTTATCATTTTTCTCTCTCTTCCAATACTTTACAACCATTTAGATCGAGAATTTCGCCTCATAGACAGGTGGATTATGGGAAGCCTTCTCCAATCTAATCGATATTCGTCCTTTTAAAATCTAATAAAATTTTCTATCTTCCTGATTAGACTATTGCTAACACGATCAAGATCGCTCTATCAATTTGAGGTGAGACTCTAAACATTAAACTTATACATCATCTAATTAATCACACCATGAGTAAATTAGGTGATCTATCAAAGTAATATTTTAGAGTTCATTAGTTCCATAATATTAGTCTAACATACCCCAAGTTATTGTTTTTACTCGTGAATCTCCATCTCTCGTGTCACTAAAGGGCCTCTCGAAAATCACAAAGAAAGATACAATTTATTTTCCGGGTATAAGCTAATATTCCAACAATTAATTATATGAACAGTACCACTATATAAATTCAGTTTTTTCAAACTCCACAAAATAACTTAAAACTGAAAATTTGAATGTTCAACAATTAATCCCCACTAATGTGAGGGTGTTTAATGTTCCAATACCGATTCCAATCATCACCAATCAAACAAAAAGTAAGAAACAAGAAGAATCAAGAGACAATGAGTGAGAGAAAATCCAGAGTTTGGCTTCAATCTTTGTCTAAACAATAATGAAATCTAAATCCTCAAGTATAATGAAGACCGAAATCTCTTCAATAGAAATAAAATATGCTCTAAAAAACTCACTCTAAGATCTATTAAAATCAAAATCAAGAACAAAACCAAGAAAATTGGATAGTTTAGAGAGAGAAACCCCATGAGAGGTGTTCTCCCACCTTCCCCTCGCCCTAAAAACCTAAAAAACAAGTATTTATAGTCCTAGGGTGAAATGGGCTTGAAAACAAGCAAAAATATCCCTTTTCAACATTTTTTGGTTTTTTCCAGAATTTATGTCACAACACAGTTTTTTTTTCTGTCGCGACATAGTTTGCTATGTTGCGACAAAAACCATGCCGCGACATTGTTTTCTATGTCGCGACATAGTTTTTCTATTGCATCAGAAAACCGTGTCGCGACATAGTTTTCTTTGTCACAACATAAGCCGCTGTGTGACGAAAACTTTCGCCCAACTTCGATGCCATACCTCTTCGCTTTAACTCCTGATGGTCATGAGGTGTCATGGAAAGCTCTTGAATATAGAATGTAACCCATGAGGATGAACCATTTTATGCTCCAGATGATACAGAAAATTTATCTTTCTCTCAATGATGCATCGTGAGACATCCGGCACTTCTTAAAAACATTTTATATTTTCTTATTAAATCACTTGCTTTCCATCAAAACTCAAGAAACCAAGTTTAGAAGAAATGTTATGAGTTTTAAAATGAATATTATTATAAAATATCAAAATAGCATGAAATGAACTCAAAACATAGATGAGTTTACACTCATCAAATACCCTCTAAACTTAAAGTTTTGTTTGTCCTCAAGCAAAGAAAAGAAAGAAGTTGCTTGTCCCCAAGAAAATGAAGAGAAGAGTTCGTTTCACCCTTTTTATTTAACCAAAACTAAGTAATCAAGCTTGTTGTTTGTCTCATATCGAGCAGACTAAACCACTAATTTTAATGACCTCTATCGAGCCTTACAATTCCCTCATAGGGGACCAAAATTGAGCTAGTTGTTTGAAATAGAAAATGGTCTTATGTTCTGGAAATTATAAAACAGCTTAGTCTAAGACACGCAAGTGCAATGGTGTCATACAAGTAGTAAAATTAGATGCAAGTCCAAATATCATTCCCTCAGAGATTGACAAGAATTTTGAAATCAACTACCCTAACTACCAAGATCCACACTATTTGCACCTCCTCAGAATGGTTTGCAAACTCAATTAAAGACAAGATAATCCTATATCAGATTCTCTAATTAAATAAAATTTGAATTAAAACAAATAAAATAAACTCTGACTAAATCGCTTCTTCGCTAGAAATTAACACCGAGAAGGAATCGCGTGAACATCCAATTTCATTATAATCCATTGATTTTCAATCCCCGATTGATCCGATTTGTCAAAGATGCCTAATAATGCAAATTGACTTCTCCATAATTCAATTAATTAGAGGTCTCCGCTTCTTCAAAGACATGATTCAACTACATTACATCTAACACTCTTTATAAGATCTAGGTATTTTCTTTTCAATACTTCATACCTATTTTCTACATTCCATTTCACCTCAAGTCTGGCTATCAGAAACCTCTACAAATTGGTTGTTGATGACCCTCCTTTGTATCTAATGGATTTTTCCTTTTCCTTGATTAGATCTCAATAACACGATCAAGATCTTCCATCGATATAAAATTTTGATTATTTAAATTGATAACAATCCCCTTCAACTTCAACTATGAGTGAATTGAAATTATCGGCGAATCCATAGAGACTTCGACCCCGCTCCGACCCTGGCTGGCGGATCTGAACTGAAACCCCGGGACACTGACCAGCCATTAATCAAATCCATTTATCAATACATTTTTATTAATGCAATCATTTTATTCTCAACCTTTGGTGGAAGTAGCTTACTGGGGCAAGCCCATAAACATTTACAAATTCAATAGGCCCATAACATTTAACAAAATAATTTTACAATGAAGGCGTCCAAGCCTCTTCAAAATAGTTTACAAAATGGATGTTTCAGAGTTCAAATTAAGCTTTACAAAAACATCGTGTTCAAAAGAAATGAAGTGAATGCATATACTGAGCATACCGTAAACTTTCTAGATGACTCGAGCTCTCGACCTTGGTCCGCTTTTAATCACCGTCTATCACTCGCACCGCGCATTGATTAAAACACGCTACATTTTCATGCTTAAGGGTTCTAAGGCCACTCCATTTCCATTTCAGTTCAATACAAATCATGCATTTATCAAAATAATGCCTTTATACAATGTCTAGTGTAATGTAAAATATACTTGTACAAATACACTTTTTAATATCATTTTTTCGCTTTTCGGTTGCAAGTTCACATATGACTATAGAGTCAACATTCACGACAGATTCAATTGGTGAATCCTGCCCTGTTTGTCATTCAGTAGTAATGTGATTTCACATTCAATATTACAATCTCACATATGACTATAGAAGTCAACATTCACGACAAATTCAGTTGGTGAATCTTGTCTTGTTTGTCATTCAATAGCAATGTGATTTCACATTCAATATTATAATCTCACATATGACTATAGAAGTCAACATTCACTACGATTCTGTTAGTGAATCCCATCCCGTTTGTCATTCAAGAGTAATGCATTTCTCACATTTAACAAATACGCTACCTTCATGACGACCCGCTGGTGAATCCCATCATGTTGGTCATTCAATAATGCATTTCAAATCAATTTACTCATATGCAGTAAATTCACTTATAGTTCAAATACATGCGCACATGCAGATATTTGACAAATATTTCGAATATATACTCATTCGATATAATCATTTCAGATTTATTTGGTAAACTACTAAACCTCTTTGAAATAAGGATAGATAGTCAGTGAACAAACCAATTTATTGATCCCTTGTCTCTTTCTATACCAGTCCTAGGTTAGGTTGTTGTCTTCACCCGCACCTAGTAAAATACAAATTTTCCACTCTTAGTGGTTGAACGATTAATCGTATTTAAACGAATACTTTTTAAGGCGCAAGGCAGGTACTAAGACATTTTTTTTCACTTAGTTTCATTCTATTTGAACCCCATTAATCATTTATTAGGTCCCTAAACAATCTAAGTAGGTATGAATACGAGGCTTTTGGAATGTACCGAAAAATTTGCCTCTATGAACAGTGTGCTATGCCGTAGCGAACCCATGGGGTGGCCATTTCGGCCCTCGGCTTTGTCGTGGCGAGGCAGCCCTTCACCGGGCGAAGGCCTTCGCCACGGCGAAGGGGCCTATGAAGCCCAGTTTTTCTCTTGCTCATTTTTGCAAATTTTCACCAAATCTCCTCAAAAACCCGAATAAATCATGGGAAACACTCCCAATAACATTCTAAAGTCATCCTAAACCAACCATGAGCAAAACCCATGGATGGATTAGGGTTTTTCTTAACCAAACTTCAAATACAACTTTCTAGTATTAGTTAAGATACCTCAAATCACTTGGAACACTTTGCCCTAGCTTTTCCTTCTTCCTTTTTGGTAAGATCTTGAGCAACAGTTTAAGAATCACACCTCTCTTTTGATCTTCACACAAAACCCTATCTTTCTTCTCTCTCAAGCTCTCCCACACGTTTTGCACAAGTGTGGGGTTTCTAAGACCACTTTTGGTCTTTAATCTCCTTTTTCCCTTAAAGCCTTGTCAGCTCACACACAAATCCTATTTCATTTGGCATTTTTCTCACTTATTGGTTTTCATTTCACTTTCATTTATCATTCATTTCACATTAGCATTTAAGCTATCATTTGACCCTTAGATCCTCATTTTACAAATTTCCAAATTTTCCCTTTTCCACTTGGGTTTATTTCCTGGTTCCATCAATTTCTCATTTCAGCATATAATATTTAATCACATGCTCACACATTCATTTCACTTTTCACTATTTAACAATTTATCAATTCTTCTCCAAAGAAAGCCTGTTTCAATTCATACCTTAATATATAATGTCTATTATAAAAATTCTAGTGGTATTTTTTGGGCGTTACATAAACCCTCAAAAGATTTTTGGGCTTCAATATTAGTCTAACATACCCACAAATCTGAATGTCT
Source organism: Tetrastigma voinierianum (assembly GCA_016808115.1). Classification (NCBI taxonomy): domain Eukaryota; kingdom Viridiplantae; phylum Streptophyta; class Magnoliopsida; order Vitales; family Vitaceae; genus Tetrastigma; species Tetrastigma voinierianum. The sequence goes on from JAEQBH010003272.1 coordinate 27,633, forward strand.
AAGCCTACAACTCCATCCTCTGCAGTCGCCCTGGTGGTCCTCTGAAATCAGTAAGATACGCCTTTGAAAGATATTCGATACTACCATTGGGAACAAATCAATTCAACAACAGCATTAATCAAATAAATCCCAAATCCAGGAAATTCCTTCTAATTTATGCAGAAAAGACTATAACTAATCAATAAGTCCATTCAATGGAAATTGTGCTTCTCAAATACTGAATCAAAATCGACAATGGAGTATTGATCAAGAACGCCCATCGTAATCGTATTAAACTCAGAAAGGAACAAATTCTGCAAATTATCTGTATTTCATTAATTCCAAGTAATAATTGAAAAGAGATTGAACAATTTGATCCAAACATAATTCAATTAGATTATCGGTTCATCCGTAAACAAAAATGAAAAATAAAAAATAACAAACCATTTCCCAATTCAATCTAATCTTAAAATATATAGCGGATTCTTCAATCCCCTAAGGATCTGGGTTCTAGAAGAGCTGCTTCCTCATGACGCAAAGACACCTATTTATACATTTCCATCAATTGGGCCCGATTCAAAGGCTTCAAGTGGATTTCCCCAAATTAAATGGCCTAACTCACTATTCAGGTCGCGACCTAAAGGAGCCGGCCGCCACTTTAGTTTCGCACATGAGCTCATGTCCTGTCGTGACTTCAATTACTTGTCGCAACATTCTTTGTTTTGTTTTTGGCAGTAGGGAGTCGCGACCTGATGTCTTCTCGGTCACAACCATCGCTTTTGTACCTTCTTTCATTTGTTGTCGTGGACTGTAGCCTTTGTCGCTGACTTGAGTTGTTACTTATCCTCATTCTTGCCGCGACGTTAAGTTTTTAGTCATGACATGAGTTTTTGCCTAAACTTTCTTCTTTCTCTAGAATCTTTGTTGCAAACATGAACCTGTCGTCGCATCGCTTCACTTTGCCAGAGTTATGATTCGTTATGGCTAACTTTTTCTCGGGTTCTGGTACTTGTTTCGCGAATTTCACTTCATGTCGCGACTGGCCGCTCTTCCTTTACCGAAGTTCTATGTCACGACCTAGTTTTCATGTCGCGACATAGTTTCTGTTGCCAGCTACTTTGATTCCTAGTCACAGCTTCCCTTTTATGTTGCGAGATCATTTATTTGTCTTCTGCCTTTATTCAGGTTGCGACTCAAAATAAATCTTTATCCGACAGTTCTCGTATAGCATATGTACTTCCAGTCGCACCAAAGGTTTTTCCTTATTAAATTTTTATGTCATGGAACCCTGAAAAGGTAGGTCGCGACTTGACTATACGTTTTTAATTCCCACCTTATCGCAACCTCATTTCTCAGTTACAATTGTTTTTACTCAATTCAGCTTCTATTTTTGGTCGCGACCTAGAAAGTATGTCGCGACTGAATGGTTTAGCCTTCCACCTTTGCCTTTATCCCAGCTTGCTCAAACTTAGTTGCAACATGCTTTTAACTTTTCACTTATTTTTCATGTCACGACATGAAATCGTCGCGACTCAACCTGTCTTCAACTTGTATTTTGTCAACAACAAATTCCCAGGAGACATTTTACCATTAAGCAACCATTCCTCGTCGTATATCAATTTTCTATTGTGACCGTAGTCGCCTTCTTCTAAGTGTCAAACACATTGCCCATGATTCTCTTTTGAAACCCTCCCCGCCGAACTGCCCAACAACTTTCATTTGGTCGACTTCTTCTTGTCATGACTGAAGCCTTTGTCGCGACCTCAATAATATCTCCATCTGTCATCATGTCGCAACTCTGAAAACCCTTTGTTGAGACTGGTCAATTTATGAAGCACATTCTTGTCGCGACATCATTTTTCCGTCTTGACAAGAGTTGACGCCCTTTAAGTATCGCACATACGTAATTACTGGTCGTGACAAGCATCCTTCTTTAAGCCTTTCTCTCTTTGCATCCCGCTCGTCGTAACATCCTTCCCTCATCCCAAGATCACTTCTTGTCACGAATCTTACTTTGGTCGCAACATCCTCACTCAAGTCGTGACTTAAAAACTGCCGGTTTGCTAAGTCCTTTGTGGAAACCTCAAAGTTTGTCATACCTAGTCGCTTCGTCATATTTTTCCTGGATCTGGTCAGATGGTTAAGTCCGCCGTAAAAAACCTCGTGAAATATAATTTGGTAAGGTTTCCATATATTTCTACATAAAACAAGAATTATATTGTAACACGTGTCAAAATGGATTAAAATTAATGAGTTTTTTACTCACTTGCCAAGGGAAGCGATATGTGTCTACGAATTACCCTAGTGCACACAACATGACAAGAGAATTATTGGTATTTTAATATTTAATTAATCTCTATAATAGATAAATTTAGATCATTTTTGTCTCACTAGTGTGTGTGTGTGGTCTTCCCTATCCAAACAATTGCAAGCTAGATGAGTTTATGAGAATTAGATAAGTACGCTTATTCCGAATATAATTTATTTAGGTTCCATACGCTTGTTGTTCTTATCACTCTCCACTAATGTAGGCACACAAAACTCTCAAGATCAAGTAGGTCTTTATAAGCTTGTAATGTAAGGCTTGGGTAAGGGGTAGTTGAGTTGTCATTTTAGGCCAAACTTACCCAAACATACATATTTTTCGTATCAAGTAACCCTACTTCATCCCGATTCTACCATCACTGACAATGACACTCTAAGCACCCCAAAATTCATTTAAAGATCATTCCATACTCCTTATATCACCTTTCTGCACAAATTCTACATTCTTTCATCAAACACCAAGGAGCATTTTTCTTCAAGACAAGGTTATTAGAGTGGTGCAATGTCAAAACCCCCTTAAGCTTTCTACCAACCCTTAGCGAGCTTTAAATCAATAGCTCCTAGACCAGCTGGCCTTAGGGTACCAAGTGTTGAGACACCCTTAGACTTACTCTACCTAGGGAAGGAAGGCTACGAGGCTAGACTTACTCCTCCTTGATTTTTTATTGTATTTTTTGCTTATTTTACACTTGATATTTTTATGTTTTTTTTTCTTTTTATTTTTCTCCTTCCTTTTTACCAACCTCTTTTGATTTTCAAACCCTTAACTCATTTCTCAATTCATGGAGTTATTTTTCCTATGAAAAATAACTCCCAATCTGCCCTCACCACATTTCTCAATTATGTTCAAATCCTCATGTTATGGGTGAGTTTGGTTCTTTACTGAGGCATAGTGATGTATAGGAAGGTTATTGGCTTCAAACTTGGTTCTAATAATTAGAATTTTGGCTCTTTAAGGCTCAACATTTGTACTAGGAGGAATATGTATGCATATTAGTAGGGCGCTTGAAAGGCACAATCTTCCAATGATGGCCTATATCATTTCTCAATTGTTGTGTTACCTAGGATTTCGCCTCAAGTGATGATAGAACAAGTTCTAGAACCTATGGAGATCAAAATTAGATGGATTCTCATAAACCTTCTCTAACCCAAGCAAAAACTTCTTTTCAAGGGTACTTAGTGACCAAGTGCATGGATATTGAGAAACCAATGACTAAATAGCCTATTAGAGAGATAACTCATTAAGCATTAAGTCCTATTATCTTGAATATTGTCCACATCTCAAGGGTTCAATTATGATCTTCATTGACATCACAACAACCTCCAAGGAAAACTCAATTAACTCAATAAACCTAAACTAAGATGTAAGTTGAAAAAGCACCAACAAAGTCATTATCCATAAAAGCACAGAAATTTCATTCTCAAAGTTATTTCACGGCAACACACGTGGGGTGCACATGATAAACTAACTAAAAATAGCACCCCCAAATCCTTGAGATGAACATTATTCCTAAATGTTCAGCAATGAGAAAAATGAAGCAATAAAGTAAAAGGGTACAAAGAGAGTTGGGAAAACTCGAACTCCCTTCTAGTCTTGGCCACTTTGGAATAGGAACCTTGAAGATTTTCAGACCTTGACATGAAGTATGTCAGCCTCGACATAGTCTTTTTGCTCTGCAAACTAGTCATGACAACATGTTGAGCTTCAGAAACTTACTTTATTCCTCAAAACACTAAACAAACAAAGTTAAAACAAAGGCTGGAATTTTCATCCCAACAAGAAAAAAAAGCAGCAAATAAATAAAGAATTGAAAATAGACAGGAAAGAGAAAATATGGATGTAACTTTATTACTTAGCTCGTTGCCTCCCAAGAAGCTGCTCGCTTTTAGAGTCCAGCTAGACTCATTGAAAAGTACTAGTGCTTCCATTTAACCAATCATCCATCTAGGGACAACACTTTCTTTCACAAACTTTATCTAACTCAAGGATGATTTATTCCAAAATTTTTAAAGAGTGTGGAAAGAAACTCATATTATCTCTTAATCATGGGCTGGTGGTTCAAATTACAATTTCTTCAAACAAATCCCTTTATGATGTGGATAACCATTTATGCTTAAGAGGGACTATTCGAACATGTGCCCTTTTGATGGAAGCAAGCTATAGAATTTCCTGCACATGGTTCTTTCGTCTGTCAGTTGCAATAATGCGAAGATTGAACTTTGTTTTCTCCTCACCCACAAGCAAGGTGAGCTCCCTGCTGATGTCAACTACGTTGGCTTGGAGGAAGGAAGTGGTCTTTTTAATATCTTCAAATTTTAGATTCCTCTCAATACCCCAAGCCACAAAATCCATAAGGAAGGTAAATGTATCAATCTTCACCAAGACGTGCCAATAGCCATCACTGATTTTCTTCTTCAAATTTTAAATTTATCTACTACCAATTTTCATTATCTAAATTGTTTAGGAGTGTCTTTTTCTCAATTTCCAACTCATTTTCACCTTCTTCCACAAATTTCAGGATAGGAAATTTCTGCACACTGCTCAAGGGAGTAACCATGCATTCATTGGGATTTGGCAAAGTGTTACTAGGAGGTCCAAGAGAATTTTTTCTTGAATGCTTGGACTAAGTGTCCCATTCGAGCTTCTACGTTTTTCAATCTAGCACTAGTGTTGACTTGGAAGGCATCTAAATCTGGAAATTTCTGCTCATGAAGATTAATCAACTTCTTATTCCTTCCATGTAGATAAAAATCTGCTCCCATCAGAGACAACTTTCTTCTTCCTAAAGTGGGTTTGAACTCTCTTGGATAAGGCACACCTTGTTCCATGAGTGAGTCATTGTGAATTTTTGGGTTTGAATGACGAAGAAGTAAAGCCAAGCTTGTCTTTATGGAGGCAAATCTATCTTTCTATTGAATGTTCCTCCATATGTACCAACAACAAGAAGAAAAACAAAAGAAAATAGTACAAAATACTAATAAAAAATTAACTAAGAAACAAATCACAACCAAAACTAAAAATAAAAATAAAAATTGCCTAAATTAGCAAATCACCCATTCTTCAAAATGTCAACTTCCAATGAGAGAAAGTGAACCGCGCCAATCCCCAGCAACAGCGCCAAAAACTTGTTGACCAAATTTTTCAACACAGTTACCAAGGACTAAACTAAAGTCCCCGACAACAACGCCAAAAACTTGTTGACCAATTTTTCGACACGATTCCCAAGGACTAAACTAAAGTCCCTGGCAATAATGCCAAAAACTTGTTGAGACCAAATGATGTATATATGAAAATATGGTCAAGGGAGTGGATGTGGTAAATACTAAAAACAATTATTAGAAACAAAGTAAGTGTACTCAAAAACTGAAATGAAAAGTATTACCAACACTCAACCCCTTTTCGCAAGCACCTGGTCACAACAGCAACAAAAGTGACTGTATAAAGTCCAGATGACAATCATGGAAGATCTGATATCTTCCAACAGAATGACTCACCTCATTATACATGTCACTGGTTTGGTTTATCAATAGATGTGAAAACAATTAACGAAACAAAAAACGATTTCAAACTTAATCTGAATCAAACAACAACAACTACTTAATTCTAAAAGGTATGAAGAGAGGCACTAGGGATGGGGATAATTATTTACAAAAAAGTTTGCATTTCCTTGAAAGCACAACATTTGTGAGTTGAATGTTGGATTTGTCCAAGACCAATGTAGTATAGCTTTGATTTCTCCATACACCATACATTTCACTAATGAGAGATCCATGTTCCTTTCATAGACATGAGTCTAATTAGTTACTTGTAAAATCTGACCCTCTTTAAGATTTGATTGTTTTTTCCAATACTTCACAACCATTTCTTAGGACTGGAGAATTCTTGCCCCCATGCATGTGATTATGCAAGCTCTCTCCAATCTAATTGATATCTCAGCCCTTTAAATCTAATAAAATTTTCTATCTCCCTGACATCATTGGCACACTCTGATCAAGATCGCTCAATCAATTCGAGGTGAGACCTCTAAACATTAAACTTATAATCATCTGAATTAATCCTCACACCATGAGAAATTAGTGATCTATCAAAGTAATCTTTTAGAGTTCATTAGTTCCATAATATTAGTCTAACATACCCCAAGTTATTGCTCTTACCAGAATTTATCTCTGTGTCACTCGAAGGGCCTCCCCGAAAAATCATACAAAGAAAGATACAACTATTCTTTCCGGGTATAAGCTACTAATATTCCAAACAATTAATTGTGGCGAACAGTACCACTATATAATCCGCCTTTCAAACCCACAAAATAACTTAAAACTGAAATTCCAGTGTTCAACAATTAATCCCCACCCCTAGAGGGGGTTTAATGTTCCATTACTGGATTCCAATCATTACCAATCAAACAAAAAGTAAGAAAACAAAAGAAAGAATCAAGAGACAAGGATGGAGAAAAATCCAGATTTTAGCTGCAATCTTTGTCTAAACAGAATGAAATCTGAATCTCTGTTATACAGCACCAAAATCTCTTCAATAGAAATAAAAATCTACTCTAAAAATACTCTAAGATCTATTAAAATCAAAATATGCAAAGAAAACTAAGAAAATGGCAATAGAGAGAGAAACCCCATGAGAGGTGTTCTCCCACCTTCCCCTCGCCCTAAAAGCCTAAAAAAATGAGTATTTATAGTCATAGGGTGAAATGGGGCTTGAAAACAAGCCAAAATATCCATTTTCGGCATTTTTTGGTTTTTTCCATCGTTTATGTCGCAGCACAGTTTTTTTTGTCGCGACATAGTTTTCTATGTCGCGACATAGTTTGCAATGTTGCAACAGAAAACTATGTCACAACATAGTTTTCTATGTCACGACATAGTTTCTCTATTGCAGTAGAAAACCATGTCGCGACATAGTTTTCTATGTCGCGGCATAGTTTCAGCCACAAAAACTCTTGTCCAACTTGCTCCGGTCATAACTTCTTCGCTTTACCGTGGATTTGTGACATGTGAGTGTCGCAGAAAGCTATTTGAATGTAGAATGTAACCATGAGTGTATTTAACCCATTTTGATGATCCAGATGATACAGAAAATTTAATCTTCAATGATGAATTGAGACATCCGGTAACTTCTTTGGAAACATTATGCATCTTTTCTTACTAAATCACTTGCTTTCCATTAAAAATCCTGCAAAACCAAGTTTAGAAGAAATGTTATGATTTTTAAATGAATATGGATATAAAATGCTTAAAATAGCATGTGAAATGAATTCAAAACATAGATGAGTTTACACTCACAAGATGCTTAGACTAATATTAAAGAAATCAATGAGCTCGAAGATTACTAGATAAATCTTCAATTTACTCATGGTTTGAGAATTAGCCGAGTGAATCAATTTAATCAATTAGAGATCTCTCTTGGTATGGAGGAATGATCTTGGATCCCGTGTTAGCTTAAATTCAATCAAGGGAAAGGAGAACTCTTTCGCATCTCAAGGAGGTGGCATTAATCATCTTGTAGAAATCTGAAATGGCCTTGTCTTTGGGAAGCAAGAAATTCCATAAATGTAAGAAATGGGTATGAAGTATTGGAAAAATACCTGATCTTATAAAGAAATTGATCACACGTAATTGCCAGGACACACTTTTCGAAATGAACATGACTTTTAATTAGTGAAATGTATGGGTTATGAGAAATCCAAACTATACTACCTTGCCTCTTTGACAAATTCAGGTTCCAATTACGATATCAGAATTAGATTACGTCAGCAGAATTGATAATTTCATAGCAAAGAAATCCTGAAGGTCTACTTCCCAAAGAATAATCTAGTTCAAATTAAATTTAGATCTAAGATTTTAATTTTTTCCTTTTATTATAGATGTAGAAATTTAGATAGCGGAATTCTTAGTTAGGTTATTGAAAATTATATGAATCAAGTTCAAATAGTGTGGAACTCGAGTAGTTAGTAGCTTTGAACTTTTAAATTCTTTTTATCTTTAGGAACGGATATTCGGACTTGTAGGTCCAATTTTTATTACTTGTACGACTGCACTTGCAGCATTAAGACCAAACTCAATCTTTAAGAAAATCATTGACAAATCCATTTTTATTATGGGAACACAAGTTCTATTTGGTCTAAACAAGTTTTTGGTGAATTTACTGGGGATTAGGTAATAGTTTTTTGGTAAGAGTAGTAGAAATTTGCATATATATCAAATTGGTCTAACAAGTTTTTAGCACCGTTGCTGGGGATTCAAAGGAAATTAAGAATCAATATTCTGACAAAAGTGAGAAATGCTAAAATGAACATTTTTCCTTATTTTTACAAAAAATTTCGTGTGGGATAGCAAAAACAGCTTTAATAAAGAAAATAATAAGAACCGATATTTTGGGAGCCTAATTAGCCTTCCCTTTTCAAGGATGCTCATACCATGTGCAGAGAATGCGACAAATGCCAAAGATTGAGGAAAATCTCTCGTCGTCACATGATGTCTTTGAACCCGATTTTGGTAGTTGACCTATTCGATGTTCGGGGTGATCGATTCTCATGGGACCATTCCCTTCCTCCTTTAGATACATCTACATTTTGGTGGGAGTTGACTATGTGTCAAAATGGGTTGAAGTAGTGCCTTGCAGAGCAGCAAACCACAGGGTGGTATTGAAATTCCTAAAGGAGAACATCTTCTCCAGATTTGGGGTCCCCAAGGCCATAATCAGTGATGGAGGTTCACATTTCGTAGTCAGTTTTGAGAACCTCCTGTAACTAAGTATGGTGTCAAGCATGTGCGGCCACCGATACCATCCTCGCATCAAAGTGGGTCGCTGAGTTAGCCAATGTGAAATCAAGACCATACTATGAAATCGGTAAACCGAAAGTGATCGGGTCTCTAAGCTTACTAGACTCTTTGCATGGGCATACGTAATGTTCCTACAAAACCATCCTTGGTATGTCTCTTATCGCCTAGTTTATGGCAAGGCATGTCATTCGCCTCGTGGAAATTGGAGAGTATAAGGTATGTAGTGGGCAAAGGAAGAAGCCGAACCCGATACGGGCAGATTGGCCTTAAAAAAGCTCCTTGACATCAATGAGATGGAAGAACTGAGAAATGACGCCTACTTTAACTCGAGAATTGCAAAAGATAAGTTAAAAAAAATGGCATGATCAGCTAATAGCTCGTAAGAATTTCAAACAAGGAGACCAAGTGTTGCTTTACGACTCAAAGCTCCACCTCTTTCCAAGCAAGCTGAAGTCAAGATGGACTGGGCCATTCACCATCCAGGAGATCTATTCCAATGGATAAGTAGACCTGCTCAACTCCAAAGAAAATAGGGTTTTCAAGGTCAATGGGCAAAGGCTGAAACCCTATGCAACTCAACACTCAATGCATGCAGTGAGATTCCCTCCTCGAATCCCCCTTGAATTCAAAAGACTACTGTGGGAGGCTTCGTAGTATCTCGTGTCACTCTAAATTTTTGTTAGAATTTTCAGGTGCTTTATTTTAAATTTTAATTGTGATTTCTTTAATTTCTTTGTTTTAGTTTTGTTTTCCTTTGCAATTTTTTTTCTCATCTACATCTGTGTTTTCTGATAATTTTCGATTCTCTATTTTCGTGAGGTGTCGTATAAAGGGGAGTTTTGAAGCAAAGGTGAAATTTCTGTGTTTACACTTCCGTGACAAGTTGCGAAATTCGCTCAAGCAAGACTGCTCATCTTCTTCCTACCCTTTCACTTCCCTGCAGCCTTTCGTTTCCTGTGCTCCATTAAATTTTCCAGATTTTTTGTGCCACAACAACCAACCACCTATATTTATGGATATTAATTGTTTAACTCTTCAGCTGGCCTTAACCATCTATTTAAACTCCTTCATTCCAAATCACTTCTGAAATCTCCTCCCCTCCTCTCCATCTCTCTCCTTCTCCAACCCAGCCATGGTGAAGACTCATGAAGACATACCTTCCACCTGAAGTGCGGCAATCTTCTCCCTCCTTTCCCCACGGCAGCCTCCAACCCCGCCCTCGCTTCCTATCGCTACCAAGCCCCGTGCACTGCTACCATCGGGGGCCGCTACTCCCACAGCCCCTGCTGCTCGCCGGCCGTGCCCCGCCTCCCGCAGCCCGCTGTCGCTGCCGCCACCGTAGCCTCGGTGGCATCCCCGCCATGGTCCCGTCACGTCGCCGCCCTCCCGAGTGGGAGGTACCATACCCGTGTCATTCCATTCCTCCCTCTCCGCTCATCCTAGGCCACCCGGAGGGCCCTATCGCCTAAGAGGTCCGACTCCACCCCAGAGAGTCCTCCGGGGCCCAGTCCCCAAAGCCCCAGCCACCACTCCACTGTGGCCCTCGTTAGTGATCTCCCTCCGAATCACCCCCCGTGATCGATCATCAAGAGGCCCTACTTCCACTCGCACCTCTATTCCAGTGAATGTCGATTGTAGCGAGAGGATTTGGTAATAACGAGATTTATTATGGATCTCCTCGGGCCTTCGCCAAGATCCTCCAGTTCGTAGACCTCGATGCGACTAGTGTAGCGCTACTCCTTGGAGCCATTCATGACACCTCGTCGGTTTTTCTACCCTCAAGTGGTCATCGAGTTTTACCACACGATGACCTCTAGCCGAGAGCCCAATCCGACGGCCATTCAATTCACTATCGATGGTCAACCTGGGATACTTCGGGCCACGGATATAGCAACTACGTTCAATCTTCCGGTGGTTCTCGCCAACTCGGCAGATTATAGACAATGGCCCCATCCCTCGAATTAGTGGAGATGGTCTGGCTTTGCACCCTAATACTACAACCAGCCTATTTTATGCCCAGAGACAACTTCCTCCGAGCATGCTCCTCATAGACCATATCCTGCGGTCTAATCTTTTCCCGCTCTAGCACATAGTACAGAGGAAATTAGACATTCTCGGTGGCTCTTACTATAGCTCGCAGGGGTTCTCGTTCAAATTCCTACGAGCTTATCGCGACATCCTTCGTCTACTTTGGAGGACAAGCATCCACGCAAGAGTCCGACCCGAGCCGAGTCCACTCCCTAACGTCTCGACATACTTCTATGCCGTGCATTATAGCACACCTGGATTCCCGCTAAGCCCAAAAAGAGCGGCCGGTCATGATCGCGAGGCTATCCCCACAGCTTGATCGGTGGCTGACCAGCCCCACACTTTTCACCTCCCACCTCCAGCGCCCAGGACCAGCCATCAAACAACCTTCCTAGCGCAGGAGCAACACTCGAAGGTGACCGAGGAGCCTGTGCTCCAAAGATCCTTGGTTCCAGCCCAATTACAACTACTCCAGCTTCCATACTCGACTTCCTCCACCCTGTAGCCTCCGGGCCTCCAAGACTATAGTTTAAGGGTATGTCATGGGCTGGGCACTTGTCACTCGCAGCGATATCACCATTGCTCTGACTCGCCATCATGGATGAAGTCCCAGCGCCTTCTCACCGGTTCAACATCCTTCTGCGGGCTGCCCATACAAACCGGGCCGAGAAGACGACGCCAAGATCGAGGTCGCACTCGCATTAATCGCTATCCTCATGCATCCGTGAGTCACCCCTACTTTACCCCCTATTTCTACATCAGTGCATGCCCAGGTATCTTCGATTCATCCTCTTATAGTTCTAGCTCCTTCTGCCCAGCCAACCCCTATAGACTCTTCCTCCTCGACATGTTAGGCAAAGAAGCAGTATAGCCGCAGCCCACTCCACCGCAGTACACCGCCCGCCCAGATGAGGATGACCTTCCACCGATTGAGGATGGGCACTTCCTTCTCTAACTTTTCCAATCCGAGACCTATCATGATAAAATGTGATTTGGTCGGGAGAGTTAGCGGAGAAAGTGACTTTATACTTTTATTTATTGTTTTAAGCAAAGCCCATTATGTATGTTTAGTGGGCTGCATTATTTGTTTCATTTTTGAGTAGTTGTCTGCTTTTGTAAAAGCCGAAACATAGTGATACATATTCTTATACATACCATACAAATCTATTTTCTCGCCTAAAAAATTGTAATTCTTTTTTGCACCCTTTTCAGGGTTTTACCTTTCCTGCAAATTGAGAAATTGAAACACTGTTCAATGCTATTGATGTTAGACTAGTTCCATGCATGATTAAGTCGATGATTAGTTGAAGTCTCATGGTTTTCGACCTTCTTCTTCCACTTTTAGCTAACCACACACAAAGACACATGGTTTTCAATAAGCTAAGAAACTACCTAGCCCCCTTATCCGCAGAAAACTAATTCTAGTTTCGTTGACTAATTGCATAGGTTGGAGGACCTTTCAAGAGAAGAAAGGCTAATGAATTCTTCCGAAAGAAAAAGAAATGAAAATTGCGATAATTTCGGGCTTTGAAACTCGAGCACGGTCCAAGGGTTTATGACGAAGTCTTTAAAGCCTGGTGCCCTAAGCCAAATCGGCTTGGGAGACTTGCTCGCTGGCACGTGGTAGACGGGGGCGAGGTTTAGCGAGTTGTGGCAGCTGGAGAGTTTTGAAATCATTCGAGTCCGAGTAAAACCAAGAAGAGCGCCCAAAGATCCTGGCGATCACGCCCTAAACCTTTAATTAGTTGGGAGTCACTTCCAAGTGAACTCGCTACATGGACTTCGTGAGGTCAATTCCTCAGCATTGCACCCTACAACAAAAAAAAGAAGTATGAAATAAGAGTGGAGCCAAATTTATTTAGGTTGGTCAATGTTCTAGGTCCCGACAAGAGCTTAAGGCTGTGGGAGAGGCGCTTAGTAGCTTATTGTTAAAAACTGATCATTTTAACACTTAGATTTTGGTGGAAGCTTCGTGCCTAATTCCTTTGAGTCGATACTCGAAATCCATTCTGTGTGGCATTCATTCTCCCAAGATGGTTACAGCAGATTTTGGTGGTTCATTTGAAGGATAGGCATTACTCATTCACAACCTTTTTGAAACGCCATTTTTGTGAACATAACTTGCCATTTTTTTTAACATAACTTCGATTTTGTTTTTGATTGCTCTCTATTTCCTTTTCATTGCGCAGGCCAGCAATGTGTGTGTCAGGCAGTGATTAGTGCTCAAAGCGCTATTTGGTTCTCATATTGCAGGTTTTGAACACTTTTGTGTACTAATCGACGTAATTAACCCAATTGGCACATTAAGGTCCCGACGATACTACCTACCTGTTCAGGCTATTTTGTGTAGTTCTTGCAAGTTACCAATGTTCATCGGTCGATCCAAGCACCCAGAACCGCTGTAACTCAAGCTCACGAATTAAGGCCTAAAGGAAATTGGAGTCATTAAACTTAAGAAATGGCCTTCACAAGAGAATTCCTACAGGCTGCGAATTTCGCAACCTGTCATCATTTTTTTCAATTTCCATTTCACCACCTTTTTTGTGATTTTTTCCCAAACTACTCCTTTTGTATTGTTATGGGGGCCTGCATGATTTTGTAATTTCCCTTGACTCGAGCACTATATAAGCCTAGCCAAGCTCGTACAAGGTGACGACTTTATGCACAAAATTGGCAAAAGTTTTCGCCTTCCGCTTTCTTCTCCATTTTCTCCTTTCCTTCATTCCCTCTCACCACCAAAACATCTCTGAGGATGATAACCTAAGGGATGCTTGGCTAAATCCCCTCATCCTTGAAGAGGAAGGCCATTAGGCCAAGGTTTTGAGGTAAATTGTTGTCCTCTCTGTTTTCAACGCGTGCAGTTATTGTCATTTATGTCTCTCAGATCTCGCTTCTCAGCTTCAACTTTGATGTAACCGATCGTCAAGACTGCGCTTTAAGGGCTCAAGTGGGATGCACCGCTAGATCACCGAGTCACTTAGTTGCCATTTATTTGCCTCTACAGGTTAGGTCAAAGAATTTAGTTTTTACTACTTTGAGACATGAATGATCACAAATGTCAGATCTCAAGAGAAAAACTTTAGGACCCGCTATAGCTAAATGAAGATCTCTACTTAAATGACTATAGGTCATCCTCCCCAACGCGAGGAAAAGGAGCCGAGGACTTCCCAGTTGCCCTAGAACCTCAAGCCCAATGGCCCGAGACTTCAAGGAGTTCTTTTTACATTCCATTTCATTTTGTTTGTAGTTTTCACACCACCAATCACACTGTTTTTACAAAATCCCCAAGTCTAAATTGAAATCACTCTATCAAGCATCAACCCAAACTATTTTCATACTTAAGAAAACCCATCCTTGTGTTCGACCCTTAGAACCACTATACTGTGTGGCTATGCTAATGGCAAAGAGAGGAATTTAGGTTATAAATATTGTTGATTCCGACATACCCTACTGCACTCGAATCAGTAAGGTGGAGGCATTCCCGAGATAAGCATACCTCAAATGGCTAGGAAGTGGCTTTTGCTCCATCTTCATGGCCGTTTTAACGATGGCACCGACGCTTGAGTATTTCCTTCGTAGGTTCATAATTACTTCCTTCTCAGGTTCGAATGAACCTTCATCCATTTACATACCCCACCCTTTCTCCCACTTTTTTTGAATCACTGTATCGTTTTTTAGCCTCTGAAGATTAATAGACCGATTCGCTCCTCACTGCAGAGGGGTGATTCGAATCAACAATATTTTGTATCCTTGTTTCTCCTTACCGTATTTCAAGCTAATGCAAAGATAAGCGGTCTAGGGTCGAATTACCGGATGGGTTTTCAATTTTTAAGTGAATGATTTGCATCGTTGTTTGGAAAATGGTGAGGTTTTTTTCTTTTTGTTTGGATTTGTGGATTTGTTTAAAAACAGCCAGAGTTTGGCTGTCACCGATTTGACTGCAATGGATTAAAGTGAATTGTGAAATGGTAAATCTTGAAGGTTTGTCACTAAATAGATATCAGGTATTAGCGTGTCCCTGGTTATTTCCCCTCTGATTAGGGAAAATGACCTATAGTCAAAGCCAAAACCGATCTTTGTTTTCAACTGATAAACCTCAACCCTAGAACCACTTCTATTTGAGTCAACACCCGCATATGCATCAAAAGTCCCATTCAGCTTTAAAACTCAGCATTCAACCTCCTCACAAAGGGGTTTCGTAATGACATCTAAAGGATATCGCGTACCCAGCATTATGACTGCACCCGAACCCTAAAGCATGACAAGTATTGACCATGGGCGACATTAAATAGCATTGAACCCTAGTTTGGAAAAGTCAGGAACCTATAAATGCAAGACTGAACATTTACGCATGAGTGATGTAACCCGCAACAACCCCAAAAACCAAGCCAGCCACCCCTTCAAGCTTTATGAGGCTTAGCTACACCTCGAGTTGTCATCCTCAAGGGGGTGTTTGGCAACTTAAAACTAAGAAAGAGAGAGAGAAGAGAGCAAAGTAACCCTAAAATGAAAAGCTTCGGGAAAACTTACATAAAATGAAAAGTTTCTTAAAAGTTGCCTAGGGTTACAAGTTTGTGGGGGTTTATATATACAACCTAAAGTGTGAAACTACCAAAATACCTAAAATATGAGACACATATGGGCTAAAATGGTAATACATCAAAACGTGGTCGTTAGATCAAATATACAAAAATCACAAAGCAAAGAATTTCACAGATGTGATTTCATAAGATATGAAAATTTCGTTAGTCTGTATTTAAATTTCAGCCTAGCGAAATTCTATTACAGAGATAGTTTAATTGAGAAATTTCACATCAATAGTGAATTTCGCTTTGAAGGTGCGAAATTTCTGCCAAATTTAGCTAAATTATCAGGAGATAGAAATTTTCGCTAGCACAAGAATTCCCGCTAGCTACACTCGCTAGCCTGTTAAAATTCTCATTTCGCTTAGGATTACAAATTTTCGTAATCATAGAGAAAATCCCGATCGCCTGTTGGCTTCACTCGCATCTCACCGTATCTACGCCTTCAAAATCCACTTCAAATTCCTTTATTTTTTATGGTTGCAAACACTGTGATTCCTTAGCATTCTGCACATATCTTGTCATCAAACTTAAACACAGTGGATGAGGTACGCAAAGACCTGCAAAATCACCAAAAACAAGCTCGAAATGGCACATGGAACTATGACCTCGCACACATCAATCGTTTAATTGATACAGATTAGCGCGCAAAATCACTCAAAACCTATCTTGGATAGGGCTCAAAATAGCAATTCTCAGCACTAATCACACCCCAAATCCAACACGTTGCTAAACCCTTAGCAATGCTAAAACAAATAATGGGATGCATGCTGTGGATTTTACAAAAGAGTATATATATGGTTCAAAGTGTATGTACGTGATAAACATTACCTTTAAAATGAATAATTTACACCCCCGTTAGAAAACCGACATGGTATAACAATGTAAAACCATATAAGAACAAGTTTTAGGCCAACATCGATCCTAGGAAATCAACCTCGAATTTCCACCAAAATCTAATGATTCCTAATGTAATCCGAGACGAGCCAATAACGAAATTATTCCTCCTCAACCTAGCTTAATCGCCATGGTCTTAAACTGCTTGAACAACCTAAATAGGATTAGATACACACTTATTTCTTTTATTTTTGATTACATTAGGGTGTACGTTAAAACCTCGACTTCACCAAAGTCCGTGAAGTGGGTCCACCTACACTCCCAACCAATTAAGGTTCTAGGGGTGCACAAGCCAAAAGCACCACTTGACCACAAACTCTTTAGGCTTCACCCCACTCGTAATGTCTCTCGAGAATTGAGCACCTACAACACTTTTCTAAACCCCGCCCATCCACCCATGTAATCTAACACTAAGTCGATGACTCTAACCACCTAAGATTTAGGGTACTGGCTTCAAAAGGCTTTCTGCCATATACCCCCACTCTGACCGTATTCGCTCTGCCAGCAAAGCCACGGCTTTTATTTCTCTTTTCTTTCTTTTCTTTTATTTTTGCTTTTTCTTTTCCTTTTGGAAGATCATATTTAGCCTTCATACATAGTAAAACTAAGAACTTATTATTGGTCGCCAACAAGCCTAAGGCCTACTTGTGCCGAAAGTGTGGAGGTACATAATTTCACAAATGACAGGCTAATCAGCGCAAGGTGCTGTGTGAATTAGTCTAAGTGGGAATGTTCAAGCTTGAACGCTAAAATCTCAATTCTGACTCAAAAACTAAATCATGTATGGAATTGTTCTAACATTAAGGTAACAACCAAGGTTTCCACTCTTCACCAAAGGCAATTCAATCACCAATAAAAGGCAATTCAATTGTCCAATTGAAAGAAAAAAGTAGATACACCAAATAAAGACACAAAGTATTTTAAAAGCTGAGAAGAATGAAGTTTGAAGGCTGCAGATCCGATAACCAAAGTGAAACCGAATCTAAAAATATGAAAATTACTTTCAACTAGCTTTAGTACGGAATGCAAAAACTAATGGATGGGACTGTATCACCTCAAATATGATGGCTGGAGAAGAGGCATTTCCATTTGTTGGTGTCACCGCAATCATAATACAAGGAAATCAAACGTCAAACTCTGATTGCTACCACACTTAAACAAAAGTGGAAATTTAATCGAACCAAACAATGAGAACAAGGTCGTTGAATCACAAAGAGCTAATTCCGACGGTAGGACTATAGGACCTGTGGAGTGGCCCTAGAAGGTGAGAATTTCCTCCCGATACCGGTCGTACAACATAGGCTTCACCCTTTATTCATCGACTTTGACACCCTATCACCATTCGATTGAGTAGTCCACTCAACCATCAGGTATGCTCGTCGAATACGAATGGGTCCGCCCATCGCGACTGAAGGCCCCTGAAATAGATGGAGTTTGGAGTCATACACAGAGGACTTGGTCCCTCACGAAATTCTTCCCACTATCATCCGGGTCATGCCATTTTTTTATCTTTCTTTGCAACTTTCGACCTTCGCGAAAATATTTCTGTGATTTTCCAACTCATTGAGATCTGCGGAATCTCTTGACTCTACTCGCTAGATCCATGTTCGGCCTTTTGATCGCCTACCATGCCTTATATTCGATCTCCACTGAAGGTGACACGCTTTACTCATAGATCAAATCCGATAAGAGGATGATCATAATTGTCTTGAAAGCGTCCCAGCGCCCACAAATGAATCGGCGCAGCTTGATGGACCGGGCTTTTCGCTTGCTTACCACCTTCATCGCACGGTTCAATCTCTCCTCGTTAGCAAGTTCCACTCGCCACTTGTCTTGAGGATGGTAAGGGGTGGCCACTGCACGCCACACCATATTTAGCCATGAGGTTTTCTGGTGCTATTGTTGCAAATGTGAACCCATCGCTAACATACTTTCTGGGCACCCCCAACCTAGAAAAAGATGCTTGCTTTCAAGAATTTGAGTACCACTGTGGTCACAGCTACAGTGTGACTCTCTTCAACCCATCAGACACAGTCCACTCCCACCAAAAAATGTATGTAAGGACCATAAGAGGCGGGAAAGGTCCCATGAAATCGATGCCCTAAACATCAAATAGCTCAATGATGAATACACATTTGGAGTGATAATTACAGAGAATTGAGCACATCTATACTACACACTCCACATTTGGTATATAAGAATATACTTCTATTTCCTTGTTTTATCTCGTGTGTGTGTGTAAGTGTGTCTTTCAGATTAAAACGTAAGTGCACAAGGATGTGTGTCCGGAAGCCAATATGAAGCACTATGGATGTGGGTGAACAATTTGACTAAGTCTCGTGAACTCCAAAGAAAGCAAAGAAAGCAATTTTTAGTGGATATATTTGCATTCAAGACAACTTAACCAAATGCAGATACAAACTTGCTTGAAAAGTCGCAAGGATTATATTGTATGTGTACAACTTAAACTCACCGATACAACCTACTGAAAAGTGCAAGGGGATGATATTGTACCCAGACAACCCAAACTTGTACCGTACAACTTGCTTTGAAAATACTAATGTGAGTAACAAACGCACAACTTAAACTTATACCTGCATAACCGCATGGAAATTGCGGTGATTTGTCCAAGAACTCGATCCAGACGCCGAGGGCACTCCTGCCAACGAGCCAAAATGGAAAAATCAATCAAGGGGGAGAGGAAAAGCAAGAGGACACAAGTAAAAGGCGCTTTTTGACTTCTAGGGTTTAGGTTTTGAAAGGAGAGTTTTCTTCCATTTGGAAAGGTGAACTTGTAGATCCAGATGATTTCTTTTCTACTGAAGTTTTGTATCTGCTTGTAATCTTTCAAAGAGAGAAATACTTATCTGCTGAACTTGACCCTTTATTCATCCTTCTCGGGCTTTACAAGTGAATTCTCGATTTCAAAAGGTACTGCTTTTTAAGTGGATTAATCGGTCAAGCATTTATAATTGTTCTTATAAGTTTTATGGAGTTCTAAACCCCTACCGCTGAATCCATTTGGAAACTCACCGATTGCATAGTCCCTCAATTCCTCTTTGATTCTCAATGGACAGTAATATTAACTACTTGTGCGTAAGAGTTGTAAATCCTTAGTTAAGATATTCTTGACAACGTGTTAACGAGATATCCCTCAGACACGCTTGTGTTTGATCATGAATGCAAGCTTAAGGGTTCAGATAATTGAGAACAAGTGTTTAGTATTACTCGATCACTTTTTTATTTCCAAAGAGTATTTAAAGATAAATCCTCCATCAAAGACCGTTATCAATGGTTCCTAGATGAGTTTATGCAATAAGAGGGACTTAGCATAATCGTGGAGTGAGTGGAACCCTAAAACCCATGAATTGTCTTCTATTTTAAAACATTCAAACCTAATCAACCATTCAAATAACCAACACAACCTTACACTCTCTTTTTAAATCATACCCTTTATCGAGAATAGCTCCTAATGGTCGAGAAAATTAGACCACTCCTCGTGGAGATGACCGTGGATTCACAAGATACAATGCTGCATAACCTGTAATTCCTACGCTGGGAATAGAATTCATAATACCTAATAAGGATTTAAGAATTTTGACATACGCGTCGGGAGCAAGACTAATCAAGTTGATCTAAAGAGAAGCAAAGGTAATTTGCAATTGCATTGCAAATCCAATGTTCTCCATTTTTCTTTTTATTTTGTTTTGTTTTTAGTAGAAATCTAAGTGGGTATTGACGGAGAGTATGTGAAGCAGATGTCGGGCCGGGCTCGCAACGAGCGTCGCCGTCTGAAAAGAATAGTGCTCTTGAAATTCCGAGTAAATCATAATAGGTCAATTGTCTCAAGACAACATTATACCCGAAATGGATCACCCCGTAATCAAGAACCTCTCGCTTAACTAACATACCAAAGGATTCCCGTTAACCCATTAAGGATTCAATGAACCTCCACAACATGGAGTAGAAGCTACACCCAAAGAAATCCCAGAGGTGGAGGGGGGAATGTTAACTCCAACAAAATCAATATAGAAGTCTCCCCGCTCCTTTACCTAATGTGGAAGAACCCTAGAGAAATCCTAAGAACCTCAAAGGACTAAGCAACCACCTCGTGACTGCCTTCCCCAAGAGGCCAGCCTCAATTTTTAATGAAGTCATAAATGATCCGGCTCTCTTACTCAGAGGTCAAGGGTTCGACCGAGAACCCTTATTCATTCATGAGAGATTTTGGAAGATGTTTGTAATGATTTCTTTCTACTCGCTCACCCCCTCCTACATAACTGCCTAGTTTTATTTCCTTTTGCTTTAAAGGGAGAATACTTAAAATTCGTTTCATTCCTCGCGCCTAATTCAATCTTTACATGGGAAAATATGCGCAATGAGTTCCTCAACAAATTTTTCCCGCTTGCACGTTCTAATGCTCTCATGCGAGCAATTCAGAATTTTTCTGAAAAGCCGGGTGAACCGTTTGTCATGTGTATGTGGAAAGATATAAGATCTCCTCCATGCTATCCTCACCATGGATCGGATGTAGGACAAATATGTGCATACTTTCATCAAGATTATCCCCGACACAAACAAGACATCCGTATGATGTGTGCAAAGCGACTTATATGAAAAGAGTGCTAGGAAGCAATCCAACTCTTTGACACTATAGCGTAGAATGCTCGTAACTTGGGAAACTAACACTCATAGAGATCGCTAAAGTGCATAAAGCACATCAGCGGGGGGCGGAATCCATCACTTAAGAGAAAAAGAGATGAGTTGTGCCAAAACGTTAATTTAACAAGGAAACTGGAGGCCATAGAGAGATGAAAAGCAAACAAGAAAATCTGAAGTAATTTTAAATAATTCTCGCACCTCATCGATCCTAGAGTTGAGGAGCCATGCATTATAAGGAAGTATGATCCTACGCACTCAACCATCAAATGCCCAAACCTTCCTCAAGTAAAAGGTGCAATTCAAATAGAGCAGGCCAATGCCCTCAATTACCAAAGGAAACCTTTCAACTCCCCATATTCTGAAACATATAATCCTCGGGATAGGCACTTAATTCTCATTTGGAGGAATGAGTTAGTACAACAATTTGCCAAACAACCAAGGTCCTGTTACTCAAAACCATGGCTTCACAAATCCCATTCCACCATTTCAGAATCAAGGCCCTCAAGGGTTCCCTGTGAACCCTAATCAAGGTTTCCAGCCATCGAAATAAGGGACCTCACCACCATAACCATATCAACCCCGTGAGATAAGAGAAGTCTCGGAAGATGTGTTACACTGGGGCCAGACAAACCTGGAAGAAACCACAAACACGTAATTCGAACTGCTCTGGCTCGGAGATCCCATAACAAAGTTAACCTCATCTATAGATAGTCCTTCAACAAGAAAAAGGAAATTCCCATCTCAGCCTATTCAAATCCACAAGGTCAAAATAGTGTAGGCGCACAAGTCCAAGTGAGGATACTTTTGCATAATCAGAAGGTCGTTACTTACTCTTCGTTGGGAAGGTAGTCGACAAACCATTCTAAACTATAAAGAACCACCACAAGAAGTTCAAAGTGAATGTGGGTGGAGGAGGAGGCACGACAAGCCTTGTGCTTGGGGACTAATGTTGATGATAGTGAACCGTAGGAAGATAAAGATACTGGTCCTCCAGCTCCATACCCCTCATCGCTGGGAGCACCAAAGAAAGTGAATAACCATGCTTAAAATTTATGAGTTGTTCAAGCAAGTGAAATTGAACATTCCCTTGTTAGATGCCACATTAAGCAAATCCCATCATATGCATCCTGTAGTTGATTTGTGCACGGTAAAAAGGAAATTAGGTGTCAACAAGGAGGCCTTCATGACCGAGCACCTAATTACTACTCAAACAACTCTGCCTCCAAAATACAAAGATCTGTGAAGCCCTACTATTTCTATAGTAGTAGGAATTCAAAGTTGGACACGCTTTAGTGACTTAGGGCAAGTGTTAATCAAGGCCTTACTCGCAGATATGTGGACCTAGGTTAGGAGAATTAGAGCCAACCAATATCACTCCTCTAACTGGCCGACCGTATGTCAAAATTCCTGTAGGATAGTAAAGGATGTATCGTGCCAAGTGGATAAGTTCTATTTCCCCGTGGATCGGTTAAAGCTGACACTCAACCCGGTAAAACCGCGAACCTGGCCTGGGCACTGGCTCCACTATCTGGCAACCCGCTAATGCCATTATACACGTAGGGGCGGCCTAATGACAATATCATTCGGGCAACATGATCGCAGGAACATCTTCAATGTTATAAAGGGAACGGGGGATGAAGAAGATGCAGAAGTCAATGCCGATTCTATGGTACGTAAAACATGGATAACTCACATGATGACCCTTAAGGCATGTTTAGTCACCCTGTTGGGATGAGGAGGTGACCAACTGGAGCTCAGTTTTTACACTCAGAATGAGCATGCCGAGGTATTGAAGTTACCGGGTGGGCACCTAAATTTGAGCCATTGCCACCAAATGAGGAGAAGGCATTACCCTCCTCCAGGAAAAGCCACCTAAGCTTGAGCTGAAACCTTACCCACACCTCGGGGCCGCCTGGTGGAGGAGGAGCCACTTTTCCAAGAATCATATCTTCTCCTCCTTAAACTTGACTCAAGAAACTCAACTTTTTGGAAACATTGAAAACCCACAGGATCGTTTATCGACAATTGCAGATATTAAGGGAATAACAGTCCCTGATCCGCACATAGAATTCACTTAGAAGAGGATGTTAAACCCTAGGCAAATCATAGAGACGATCGAACCCAATAATGAAGTTATGGTTAAGAAGGAGTCTTGAAAACTCTTGGATGTAGGAGTCATTTATCCTGTCGTGTATAGCAAGTGGGTTAGTCCAACACAGGTAGTTCTTTGGTGAAGTCTGAGTCACAAAGAGTCGCCAGCACAGAAAATAATGGTTTATTCCTACCGTGTCACCTCGTGGATGGATGTGTGCATAGATTATAGGAAACTTAATGGTACAGGAAAGACCATTTCTTCTCTCTCTCCGCTTGTGGATCAGATGTTAGAGAGGGTTGCAAGGCATGAATTTTATTGTTTTCTGATGGTACCAGGTGCTACAATCAAATTGAGATAGCCTTTGGAAGATCAAGAAAAACTACGTCACTGGGCCTCGTACCTTCAGCTTTAGAAAAATGCCTTGATCAGGCACTACCCGGAACTTTCCAACGATGCATGATGGGAATTTTCAGTGACATGATAGAAATCATATTGGAGATTTTCATGGATGATTTCTCAGTTTTTGGTGACTCATTTGAGAACTGCTTAGAGAACTTACGAAAGTTTTGGTGCAGGTGTCAAGAGAAAAAATCTTGTGTTAAATTGGGAAAATGTCATTTCATGGTAACACAAGGAATTGTCTTAGCCACATTGTATCAAAAGATGAACTGGTTATGTCAAAAGTTGAGCTGATTTCCAACCTCCCTACTCCTATGCACATAAGGTCATTCTCGGGCCATGTCAGGTTTTTATAGAAGGTTTATAAAAGATTTTAGTGCTATAGCCCGGCCCTTATGTACTTTGCTTACAAAGATGTCCCTCACATGGTTACAAGCTTGTGACACGCTTTTACTAAGCTCAAAACATGCTAGTGTCACCACCAATCATGCGAAGTTCACTTAATTGGGGACCTTCCCTTTGAGATCACGTATGACGCTAGTGATTGGTGCCAGGGGCGGTGTCAGACGCAGGAAGACAAAAAGGTTGTCATTTACTACGCTAGTAAGACACTAGACTCTCGCTCTGTGTCAACTACACCTAATTACGTAAAAGAGTTCCTAGTCGTTGTTTTTGCTCTAGAAAACTGTGTCGTATATTGTTGGCTCCCAGAACTATCTTTACAAGATCATGCACTAAGTACTTCATTTAAACAGACACAAACCCGGTTAACTAGGTGGATCACTGTGTCAAGAATTCAATTTGACCACAAGATAAAAGGTTGAGAACGCGGGTCACGACCATTTATATCTCGATTAGTTCCAGAATCCGACTCCCATGGCATACCCATAGGTGATAGCTTTCCTCGACGAAAGCAACTCTTTCGCTCTCGCTCATTACTCCAGTATCGACACAGAACTACCTCAGAATCGCAGATCTCGGCCCAATGGACTTTCAAATTAAAATAAATTTTTGGATGTGATATTAAGAAATACTACTTTGATGATCCATATCTGGTTTAAATACCGTCCGTATCAAATAATGAGAAGATGTGTGTCAATGATGGAGCGTAAGATTATAATTTTGACTTTTGCCATTCGGAAGTCATGGATGACATTTCCATTCGAAAGACGGCAGACAAGATTAAAAGTCGGGCTTTGCATCGCTCCATCTTTATTTAAAGATTGCTTTGATTTTTGCAAAACTTGTATCATTAAAAGCGCAACAAGCAGTGTCACAATGAAACATGATGCCTCTACTCCCAATTCTAATTATTGAAATTTTTACGTTAGTATCGACTCATGGGGCCTTTTCCTTCTGTGGTTATCTCTACATTTTATTATCCGTTTGATTACGTTCAGTGGGAAGTTGGAGGCAATTCTAACGAGTAGAACCAATGACCACAAGGTTGTTTTGAAATTCATAAAGGAACATATTTCGTTGAACTCCTGCGGCAATTATTAGTGATGGTGGACTCCATTTTGCAATCGATATTTTGAAAATCATAAAATATGGAGTCACCCATAAAGTATCAATACCACACCCACGCACCAAATGGGGTCGCCGAGCTAGCTATCAGGAGATAAAACATATTTTAGAAAAGATCGTTGCCCCGAACCGAAAGATTGGTCACTCCGCCTTCCCGATGCCTTCGGGCATACCGCTTTAAAATTGTTCTTGGTAGGTCTCCCTATAGGCTAGTTTATGGCAAGGCTTGCCATTTGCCGCAGATGAACACCGGGCTTAGTCGGGCTATTCGAATCCTTTAATTTGATCTAACTCGCAGGCAGCCGCTAACGCATTTAAATGAACCTGAACGTAGGAATCGTATGAAAGCTCTAGAATTTATATGAGCTGCTCAAGTTATTCCATGATACCGTTGCCAGAAAACTTTCGAACCTAATCGTAAAGTAACGCTTGCATGTACCCTTGTATCTATTTCCCGAAAGCTCCCGCCTCGCTGGATCGCCTATCGCATGCGGTTTACCCATACTGAGCCGCGGGAGATTGAAAATCCGACAATGGACACTCCTTCAAGGTGAATGGCCGCCTCAAACCACCGCCTTTGAATATTTCTCTCCTCACGAGCATATCGTGGACTTGGTAGATTCCGCTCTACCAAAACTCTCCTTCCAAGTAACCTCGCCTCAATTTTTCAGAAATAGTTTTGCTTCTTTTATTTTGTTCTCGCTTATTTTTATTGTTTTTACTTCATTTGCTTTATTTCATTTGTTAATAACATCAAAATAAAATCATGGGGCTCTTTGTTCTCAGATTCCTCCAATCCCTCGTCACAGGGGTACTTAGTTCAGCCGCATCGGGGGACAATGCTTGTTTCTCACAAGGGGGTAGTGCACTGGTTTAACGTAACTACGCGCGTTATATGTTCAAGTGGGTCAAATTTTTCAAATTTTGCTTCTTTTGAGTATTAGGTTTTACCCAAGACCGTACATACCCGCTTGATCTCATACATACTTCCACATCATCTTATCAGATGTACATCTTAACAAGCACACACACAAATGGGCCTCAGGTTCTTCTGGATTGTCTCCTTGCATTCTACCCACCTTAACAAGCCACACAAACCACGTGACTCACATATCAAAAATTCCCTCCGATCGTACTCAAGTATCGTCGATTTGTGCATCACTTAGTCGCTCATGTTAACTTCATGCATCATAGTCTGTGAGCATTCGATAATCGGGAAATGATTAGAGGCCATTATTTTTCGTGATAATTGGCGTGATTTGTATTGTCTCTATCCCTTGTTGTAAATTCCATTTTGAGCTTAAAGTTGCCAAGTCAATTCGAGCCTTAGAACCCTAATCATTGAATAGTCAGAACCCTATGAAAGACATGGCACCCTAAGAAAATTTAGTGACAAGGTCCATGAATACAACATCAGGAATCGAACAAGAGAAAAAAGAGACACTAAATAAACCCTGGACGAAGGTCATTGAAATGCCAAATGATACATTAACACTATTGCTCCAAAGTGAAAAAAAAAAAAAGAAGAAAAGAAAAAAATCGCTTTGAACACTGTACCGTACAAGTTAAACATGTACCTGACAACTTGCAAAACAGAAGGGCGGTTGTACCTGTGAAACTTAAAGATGTATCGGCACAACTTATCTGGGTGCGTGGTAAGAGAAGTTGTACCGGGTACAACTTAACTAAATGCAGACAAACCGGTCGGAATGTGCGTGAAAAGAAGGCTTTAAACCAAATTTTGGCGCCTTCATTCCATATGCTTTTTTTACCATCACACAAGAAGAGCGCCCTAGCCAGTTGGTTTCTCTCAAGCATTCCTAAGATCAACAAGCTCCGCGGTTTTTATCTAGTTCCGTATTGGTTGTCCTGCAAACGTTGTTCGAAGTGGTAAGCCCCACAACTCTCTACTATCATTGTTGATCTTCTCTCGGCTCCACATGGATCTGTTTGGTTAGATTTGGTTGATATTATTCTGTGATTGCTGGTTGGGAGTGTATGCCACACATGGGCAGAGGATCAAGATTCGATGTGCACAGGCCAAACTTGTCAAGGTTCGTGAGGTGTGTTTTTGGGATATGATGATTTTGTCGGGCCATATGGGTCGTTATTATATCATTGCCATTTCCATGGCACGCTCTAGTTAGAATACTGGGAGAGGGAAGGCATCTAGTTCCCCATGGAACAAGCCGCAAAGAAGCGAAATCCGATGCCTCCTGCCTACCAAGAAGGGGAAGGGAAAACGAATTGCATCCTCTTCAGAAAGTGAGGAATTATCTGACAAAGATGATGAAGAAATAGCTACATGGTTTGCCGAAGATTCTGAGGGGAGAGCACGAAAATGGACCCGCCACGGAAAATAAAGCTCTGACCGCGGTTAATTTGGAAACGTTTTATATCTCATCCCATCGTGGGAATTATCCGTGATCAATATGCACTTCGTAAACCGAGGTTCATGGATACTACCTTAGTAGTTTGGGAGTTCTACAATTTGAAGGAAAATCAATAATGACACCGTGATTGAAACTTCAAAGACGGAGCAAAACTGCGGTCACCCGACTCGACAGCGCACATGCCTTACACTATATTCGCCCGACGCCTAATCGACCATATCCACCTCGCATACATCACCATGCCCGCTTGTTCACTCGAGGCTATGGGCACCCGCCCGTGCCCATGATGATTTATGAAAAAGAATTCGCTCCCCGAAAGCTCAAACCTACGCCCGATGAACAAGATCATCCATAACTCGACCTAATAAAGGTAATGAAGTCCCCTACCAAGAACATTCGCTGTTGCGAGGTTAGACTGGAATGGGATTGACTAGCTTATCTAGTCATATGGTGCGCGACAGAGTTCTCTTAGCCAATATTCACAGCAGTGCGTGCATATTCCGCTTCCTACACTCGTGGACTAGTATTAGAAGAAGTGGGATGAGGGGAACAAGAAGAAGAAAATAGTGGATACCTAGACCTGGAGCAGATCACAAATAAGACTGAGGCTGTTATAGCCGAGCAAGATCCACTAGACCACAAACTTCTCACGCCTTCATTCTCCTCGGGACCACTCTTCATCCACGTACCAAAGACTATCGAGCATCGCCTTGAAGAGGATGGAGCCATGGATCAAGGGGTGGTTCAAGTGCATTCTCGAAGGTATAGCTTGATCGACGTCTCGAGGCTTGAGAGACACATTTTTCAGTGGAGAGCCAACAAATGGCCATGCTACTTCCGACAGAGGAGATTCAAGAATTAGATGGACCCGGTATCAGGACGCATTCTCTCTGATGAGGATGAGGACGACGCAGAAGCAGTTGTGTGTTAGGCTAGACTAGGTAGGTGTTGGCACTGGTAGTAGACCTTAGCCATGCAGCCAACAATCTCGCTTTGATCTTTACCTTTCTTTCATTGCTTAAATTTTACCACATTACAAACTTTTTAAGACCTCTTTGATTCTAATACTTATGTTTGTTGTTCCTTTTGACATTATGCATGATGGTTACGTGTTCATGCCAGTGGATTGCTTACCTTTACATCGACATCACTACGCTTCACTCGCTTGCATGACTACCTTTACGTCTTAAAGTCTATAATCCTTATTCAATAACCAATTTGTCATCATATGATGTTCATTGTGTAAGAATGTGGTTGGTTTAAATGAGTCATGCCGGTGCATACTAAAGGGTGCAATATTTACTCCATAATGAGTGTCAGACTCAAACACCTACGTTATGCCCGCAGAATGTACTATATATTCTAATTCAACTTTATGATCTACACAGCAACAGAGGTATGCGGAATACATTTATGATAATGATGTGAGAATTGAGAATATCTGAAATGCAATACCATATTTAGTGAAGAATATATCATTTGTTTTAGACTCAGGTGTCTTTCAGCTTAAAACGAGTGCACAAGGATGTATGTCCGGGAAGCCAATATGAAGCACTATGGATGTGGCTGAACAATTGACTAAGTCTCGGGAACCCAGCAAAGCAAAGAAAGCACCAGTGGACATATTGTACCGGGTAATAACTTAAACTTGTACTGCCAACTTGCTTGAAAGCAAGGCAGATTATACTTGCATCCCAAGACAACTTCAAACTCAGGCCTGCATAAACTATTTCTGAAAGTGGCAAGGATATATTGTACCGGTGACAACCCAAACTTCAAACGTACAACTTGCTTGAAAATCAAAAGTGGTGAAATTGTATGCGGAATTCTGACTTAAACTTGTGCAGGGTATAAGCTATGGAAATTGCGGGATTTGTCAAAGAACTTCGATCCGTGCGCGAGGCACTCTTGTCAACGAGCCAAAATGGAAGCCTGCGAAGGATATAAAAAGCAAGAGGACACAAGTAAAGGCAGTTTTTGACTTCCTAGGGTTTAGGTTTTGAAGAGAAGAGTTTTCTCTCTCCATTTTGAGTGTTGGGAACTTGTAGATCCGGATTTAAGATTTCTTTTCTATTGTGGAGTTTTAGATTCAGCGTTTGTAATCTTCGGCGAAATACTATCTTGCTTTAAATCCTAATATCTCTTATTCATCCTTCTCGATTTACAAGTGAATTCGATTTCAAAGAGTGCATTTTTATGATTAATCATTTGTTTAATTATAATTGTTCTTATAAGTTTATGGAGTTCTAAACCCCTCTTCTTTGAGAATCCCGCAGGAAACTCACCGTTGGTATAGTCCCTCAATTCCTCTTTTGATCTTCAATGGATTGTGTAATATTAATCACTTGTGTTGGGAAAGTTGTAAATCCTTAGTTGGGCATATTCTTGACAACGTGTTAACGAGATATCCTCGGTACACGTTGTGCTTGATCATGAATGCAAAGCCCCAGGGTTAGTATTAATTGAACAGTGTTTAGTATTACTGAATCATACTTATTTTCCAAAAGAGCATTTAAAGATAAATCCTCCATCAAGACCCGTTTATCAATGGTTCTAGATGAGTTTATAAAATAAGGGTCAAGAACACATGTCAGTGAGTAGATTTTAAAAATCCCAGCAATTGTCTTTCTATTTTAAAACATTCAAACCAATCAACCATTCAGTCAACCAACACAACCTTACAATTCTCTTTTAAATCATACCCTTATTGGAGAATCGCTCCTAATGGTCGATAAAATTAGACCACTCCCTATGGAGATGACACGTAGTTCCCCACGAGTAATTACAAAATGCTAAGACAAGCATTTATGAGTTCCTACGCTTGGGAATAGGTCGGCACAGAATAAGAATGAGAAGCATTTTAGAGCGCGGGTTGCCGGAGTGGCGGCCCAATCAGTTGATACGAGAAGGAAGTAGAAATTGTTGCAATTGCATTTACAATCAGTAATTCTCATTTTCTTTTTCTTTGTTTGTTTTTAGTGAGAAATCTAAGTGGGTATTTCTTGGACGGAGAAGAGTGTAGTGCGTAATAGGTTTGGGCTGCATAGGCGGCATGATCTAGTAAGAATAATTGTCTCTGAGTATGAGTAAATCATAATAGGTCAATTGTCTCGAACAACATTATACCTCAGATGGATCACCACATTGTCCAGTGACCTCTGTTTAGAACATCTCAAAGTTCACGTTGGCCCACAAGTTCAATGAACCTCCACAACATGGAGTAGAAGCTACACTCCGGTAGCAGGTAGTAGGAGGGGAATGTTAACTTCAACAAAATCAATATAGAAGTCTCCTGCTCCTTTACCTAATGTGGAAAAAGAACCCATAGAGAAATACTACAACCTCGAAGGACTAACCAATTCTTGCGTCGTCTTCCACGAAGAGAGGCCACTCAATTTTTAATGAGTCATAAATGATCGAGTCTCTTACACGTATATCAAGGGTTCGAATCACGAGAACCCTTATTCATTCATGAGAGATTTTGAAGAAGATGTTTGCAGTGCATTTCTTTCCTCTGGCTCACCTCTCCACATAATCTGTCTAGTTTTATTTCCTTTTGCTTTAAAGGAGAAGGCTAAAATTTGGTTTCATTCCTTGGCGCCTAATTCAATCTTTACATGGGAAAATATGCGAAATGAGTTCCTCAAATAAATTTTTCCGCTTGCCTTGATGCTAATGCTCTCATCACGAGCAATTCGAGGAATTTTTCGAAAAGCACGTGAACCCGTTCTTCGGTATGGGAAAAATAAGGATCTCTGCATGCTATCCCTCACCATGGATTGAATGTAGTTAAATATGTGCATACTTTCATCGAGGATTATCCACGAATATAATAAAGCGGTACATCGGATGATGTGTGCGAATAGAATTCTATGAAAGAGTGCTGAGAGCCGATCGACTCTTTGACACTATAGCGAGAATGCTCGAACTTGGAAACTAACACCTCCATAGAAATTGTAAAGTGCATAGCACATCGGCGAGCGGAATCCATCACTTAGAGATAATGATGAGTTGACAAAAATTGCTAATTTAACAAGGAGCGAGCCGTAGAGATGAAAAAAGGTGCATGAGGTAACTAGCGTACCTCAAATACCCTCGGCACCCACTGGGCCTAGAGTTGAGGAGCCATGCATTATATGCGATGATCCTACGCACTCAACCATCAAGTGCCCAAACCTTCTTCAAGTAAAAGGTGCAATTCAAATAGAGCAGACTATGCCCTCAATTACGGTTTAGAACCCTCTATCTTGTGTACGGCTTGGGTTTGGGAACTCCTAAACTCATTTCGTGTAGGGTTGAGTTGAGAAAAGTTCTAAGGCTCTTATAGTTGTGTTTTGGGATAGGGCTGGTGCAATTAGAACCAAGTAAATTTCCGTATTTTTGATCCTACGTATTAGCCGGAACTTAGAAATTATTTTTGGGTAAGAAATAAAGGGAATTTGGAAGTGAGTCCTTCTAGTAAATTGTAGCCACATTAATTAAATTGATGTTAGGCTTTTGAATTTCTCGATTTGGACCTCACGTAGACCAGTTATGGATCTTTGCAGGTCAGACTCCAGCTAGATCTGGTCTGGTCAGTTCGTCCAGTTTGGGTCAACTAGCCGGGTCTTAGAACGGGATGGGTCAGCAATAAAGAATTTGGAAGTAAGTCATACGGTAAATTGTATCCCACATCAATGAACTTGATCTGGCTTTCGAATTTCTCAATTAGATCTGTGAATCAGTGAATCTTTTTACTTTGAGCAGTCTAATGGGTGAAGGTCGACCATAGAGGTCATCACGTGAAATTCGGCAAACCTCATGCAAGAGGTCGGCCGACCTCGTACAACGAGGTCATTAGAGGTTAGAAGACCTCATGCAGCGAGAAGGTTAGGGCCTCATCTGCGGTAGAAGTCGCCGACCTCATGTAAGCGAAGGTCGGACACTCATCTGATAGAAGGTCGATAGAATTCGGCCCAGGACCTCATGCGGCGAAGGTCGGCGGGCCTCATGCGGCGGTCAGCGAACCTCATGCGGCCAGTCGATGGGGTCAACGAGACCTCATACATGAGTCGAAGTCGGTAGAGGTCAGCGGACCTCATCCGGCGAAGGTCAACGGACCTCATGCGGCAAATTCGACGAGACCTCGTCACATGAAACTTCGGCTCGTCGGTTCGAGTCAGCCCGTCAGGATTTGACTGAGTATGACCTTCAACTTTGGAAGGTCATAACTTCTTCGTCCGAACTCCGATTCTGGTTTTCTTGGACTCTATGGAAAGCCCATTGAGTCAAGAATCCATCCATAGATAGCTTGATAAAATTGGAACTCATATTAGTCCCAGAAAACATGAAAAATAGTAGGCACTACAGGTAACCATAGTTATTCAAATTATGAACGCCTATTATGAATTCATAAATAGCTCATAAGCATACATGGTAAGCATAGTTATTTATGCATATAATGAGATATGAAAAATGTAAAGATATGAATAACTGATTGTATATATATATCACATATGATTACCGAATGACAATAATTATTCGGGAATATGAGATATATACTGAACATAAAATACATATTGATTCTGCAGAGACATTGGGGATAGATGGGCATGCCTATTAGGGAAAACGAGTGCGCAGCATACGAGTTCGATATCGGCGTTTGGGTTGATAGAGATAGATCGTTTGGATCACGGTGGCCGGGTCACCACGGCGCCTCGGACCCTTATAGATGGTCGATTGTCTTGTATAATGATAACAGCGCCTTCGGGCCCTTATAGACCACTGTTTCACACGGTGAGTACAGCGCCTTCGGGCCCTTATAGTTTCCTGTATCCACTTCTAAGGTTTATGCAGACATGAAACATAAAAAGAAATTGACAGGTATATGTAAACTAAATGTAGAGAATACATGACATGATATGAGAAGCATAGCACTGCTATGTGATGATAGTATACAGTTACAAGAACAAGAAGTAAAGTACAAGATGACATGAAAAGTTTATGGAAGATGATAGAAATGAAGCGGATTTATGAAAGAATATATATATATGAGAAATGATAAGAATTTAATGTTATATGTGTTATATGCATTTGTATAGAAGTGTGGTATTCCCTTAGTGAGGTCATCCGTATTAATTCCCCACTAAGCGTGAAGCAGCACGGTGTGTCAGGTGTAGGTGAAGGAAACCGGAGGACCGGACAATCCACATCGTACGGTCAAAGGCCACACATCAATAGGTGCCTTGGAAGACCTTTGGAGTACATTTTGTATATGAAATTTTGTAAACCAATGTAAATATTGTAAATGTTGAACACACCCATATGGAGCTTTGTATATATGTTTTGTAATCCTTGCTTTCTGAGAATATATCTGAGTTAATTGTTAACATTATATGAATGAACTAGCTTAAAGTTTATACGTGAAGAAAAAAAAATGACCCCTCACTTAACACCCTATGCCGAGTTGGGGGGCGTCACAGGCCACCTAGGGGGTAGCACCAGTCGCCTGTTTAAAGTTGGCACCTCGTTTGAGCTTCCGTGCGCCGAAGTTGTAAACCAGATCAACCATCTCGTCCTTCTCTTCTTCCTCTTCCCTAGTAGGGGGGTAGTTAGATATTCGGGAAACCCAAGGGACAAAATCTTCCACCTCACGATTTCCACGTATTTTGGGCGTTACGGCGCAAGCCTTCCCTTCTTAGATGTGGGGGGCGGGGCTGAGAACCCTTTTGCAAGGAGGCCTTCGAAGGCAGTACTATTGTCCTTCTTAGATACTTGGGGGACAAGGTTGGAATCTTCCCTAGCCAAAGAAGGTTGCCCTGACTAGGTACTAATCACTAGTTCTCGACCAACCGCCTAGGTCTCAAAATTCTTGGTTGGAGACGAGCTGCCCGGGGTTAAATTTAGGAGATCAACAATAACGTAATGTTCTTTCTTCATTATTTCTACGGGAAGAGGGCGTGGAATAACTGGAATGATGTAGAGAGATGGACTGTGACTCAACTCACAAAGATTCGTCGTAGTTAAGAGAATTTCATGATGTCGTTCCCGCTCAAAAATCTCTAGCAACCTCTGAATTTTCTTAAAGCTAACTTTCTCCACCAAGTTTACCCCTCCGGCTTTTTCCTGCACAAAAAATATATAATAATAAAACATGCGAACGTAAAGGATAGATGCTTAAAAATGCACCGACATACGGATCCCACAACTTGAACACACCTAGGAATGACATCTATTGGTTCAAAACAAACGGGAGGTCGGGGAGCGCGGGTCCTCATACTATGGTCTCTAACGAGATCACTCCTTCAGCTTACGTCTTAGGGTTGGGGAGATCCAATAACAAATTGCGGTCGGGGTCTGCGGGCCGACATGGATGGCGAGCACTTCGTGTCAGAGCTTGGTATAAATAAAGCAAACCTCTACCAACGAATGTCCGGTTGGTAAAAGAGGATTCCCGGCCTGCTACACCAGTCAAGATTCGAGGCGACATTTGGATGGATAAAGAAGGAGGCTCGGAAGAAGTCACGAGGCTTTGGCACACCAAGGATGAAATGGGGAAGAGCCCGGCTACGAGTTGTTCCCTGGTGAAATACACTACACTGTCTTCCTCGTCGATAGTGGGTTCGGCCGGACCGTCCGGCAACTCAAAATCGATATTGTTAGGAATTTAACAATAAGACCTCAACTCCTCCATGGACAGAGAGGAGATGAGGCTGCTTGCAAAAGGTGTATCCTAGCTAGGCCCTCTTTTGCGCCTAGCCTGACTAGTGGAAGTCTCTTCTTGACATCTAGCCATGCGACGAGCCAACGGCAGAATTAAGGGGAGGCGAGAGGAAAGGGGAATCAATTCTATGCCATAATACCAAACTGGTAAAAGGGCAAGAAAGCACATGAACCTACCAGACCCTGGAATCCCCCCAGTTCTAGTGTGCCCTAAAAATACCCTCCTACAATCCTGTCATCGGAAACATGCCGACAACTGGAATCTAACGTACCTAAAACAAAAACAAGGCTTACCTAGAATATTAGGGAAAAAAAAGCCTGGAAAGACAATTCGCAAAACACACAACGCTACACCGGAGTATAAGCAGAAGCCCTTGAGCGGAAGGGAAACAAAAAAATGGAATAACCGTGATGGGAACGAGTGGGATCCAATTATGACCTCCTAAGTATCAAGCATCTAGCATCTGCAGGTGCATTAAATGTGCCGATGACTCATCGCCTCTCTAAAAGATTTGAATCCTGGCGACGCTTCACTAGGGCACAATAAACGAGTGTGGGCCAGGTTTGTGGGCCCCCAGGCTAGGGCCCTTGTGCCTCCCCAATGGACGGGCTTAGGCCGAACAACCAAGCTAAGTCCAGTCAAGAATCATAAGGGCCGATCCATTCTAGAATTCGTCAAACACAACCCTTGTCCCAAGGAGTTAGTCCACATTACTGACCGGTTAGCCGAGCACGAGAAAAATAAGGTGAGCAAAAACATAAAAATTCCAAGAAACATAATTTCATTAATTACACCAAAAGGCATTCATAATTACACAGCAAGCAGACGCAAACAACCATGCTTCAACAATTTGCATAACCCGCACGGGGCCTAAGACGAGCCTAAGAAAGAAGAAAAAGCCTAAGAAAGAAGAGGAAGTGGAAGAAAAAGTCTAAAAAAGAAGAAAAAGTTGAAGAAAAAGAAAGAGAAGATCCTAAAGAAGGTATAAAAAGAAAAATCGGCCCATTGGTTCCAAAAAGCAAATTAAGCGCATTTCGGTGCCTTTCAAGCGATCTTCGAAGTAGAAGGGGCGTATAAGAGGCATATAAGGCTCGAAAATATCCCTCCAAAGAAATCAGTGCTCGATTTCATATAACCTCAATAACCCTTGTCAATATCACATTGACTGGAGCAATCGAAAAGCGTGGTGGGCGTGCAGCCATACACACCCACCGAAAAATCAAAACTAGCCAATAGCATAAAAGAATCCATTACCCTGCAGCCTTTTATAAGGGTTTCGAACCTATGGGAAACCCCAAAAAGCCGCATTAAATGTGTTACCCAAAAATAGAAAACCCCCCGATAATGCGCGCGTTGGAACACATAAGCATTAACGGTCCCCTGCTCTCGATGACAAGCAGGTAAAAAATACGGTATTTTTCTAACTGGTGAAGACTGACCTCCCCAGTTGAAAAAAATTGGGCATTGTGGGTACCATGGCTTTTGGCCAGGCACCCCTATTCAGAAGACCCAAACAGATCAAAGCCCACAGGCCAGGCCCAAGTATCCTCACACGAACACGGATCCAAACCACGGCTCGAATCCCGGCTCGTGGGCTATTATGCCCATATAAAAGGCACATGTTTAGAAACTACTTGCAAAGTTTGTTATACAATAGTACTTAAGACTTAAAAGTTTTTATCTAAAACTACTTATCAAAATCAATATCTATATATGCTACTCTTAAAAGTACGAAGTGTTTTACACTTTTACTTTCTAAAACTACCCTTATTTTACTCTTTAATCTTCAAAACTACCCTTATAATCAATAAATATCCTTATGAATCAATATAATATAATCCATAAATATCTTTATAAATCAACATAATTTTAATTCTTTTTCTTTTTTGTCTTTAATTTAACATAATCTTGTAATGGCTTCTAGACAGAGGTTTCATCGTCGACAACGTTTCATATTAAAATGGCTTTGTAATGGAGGTGCCATTAAAGATTTTTATCCGTATTCTATTTTATTTTATCAACGGTTTCATTATGGGTTCAACGTATCATTTGAATATATAATATTCTTAATTATTTGCTTTGCTTTCAATTATGGTGTTCTAGTGAGTTCTAAATGTATTTTGAATCTATTTTATATAGTCTTAATTCTCTTTTTGCTTTCAATTATGGTATTCTACAGTGAGTGAGGTTCTGAATCTAATTCATTTCTTTCTTTCTTTTTCTGTACTTTTATTTTTCTCATACCCCATTTCATATGAATTTCTAAAATATTATTCGTGATGCAAGTGAAAATCCAGTTCTTAAGGATCAAAATTAAGTTTATATATTCGTGAGATTTTTGTTCTTGCACTTTATTTGATTGGTGGGAGGAACACAAGAAAGGAAAAAAAAAGTTTGGATCTATTATTAACATAATATTTGGAATTTCGAAGCTGATTTGTCGAAGCATTTTTATATTTAAAGAAAGTAATCCCTCTCTTTGGTCGTTCTATCCAAGCATTCCTACCCATGTTACAAAAAGATGTATGTAGAAGTGCCAATGTTAATTCGAGTTCCGGCATTCATGCTTCTGATGCTTAAAAATGTTTTCAAGTTCAATATCCATGGATCTGAATCTTAGTACTCTAGGAGACTGCTATATACCTCAAACAACTGTATTTGTCTTAACAGGCTGAAAGAAGAAGAAAGCTTGGATTGCCACCTGAAAACCTTGCTACTGCAAAAACTTCCTCGTCAGTTGTATGGGAAAAGGTGTTGATTTATTTTCTTTGTTTTTTTCTTTCTTCTGGGATATCTAAATATTCAAAAGCTCCTGCATTTTATTAGAGTATGGGTATAAATAGATGATGATCACACTTGTGTTTAAATTGCAGAACTCATCCGTCACTAACCTTGATACAAAGATGGAGCCCTTGAGAGAATGTTTACGGTCTCTGAGAAAAAGTCACAGGTAAAAGGTAGTCTTGTTCTGTGCGTTGGTCTATGGCAATATTGTTCTAGTACTGTACGAAAGCAAGTTTTAGAGTACCAATTTTTTTATGCTGAACTAGCTTAGCGGCTCCCAATGCATGGCCCGAAAACTGAAACTAGAAAGCAATAACTTTGCCATGTGCAACATAAGATTGAGTTAAAATGATGGCAGTCTGAATATGTAAGATAGCCAGAATATCCTATGTTTCAAATTATGTTCACTACACATCTTAAGAGAGACCTTTGCTAGAATGAATACTTGAAATTCATGAATCTTTGTCTTTTTAATTGATTTCTTATTGATCTGAACATAACCTTTAAATTCAATATTTACCGCCTAACCTTTTTTTTTTTTTTTTCGATGGCTTATCTGAGTTCAGGATGATGAAGCCAGAGTGAAGAGGGCCTTCCAGACTCTTTTGATTTATATCAGGAATGTTGTTAAGCATCCTGATGAGGAAAAGTTCAGGAAGACCTGTTTAAGTAACCCGGCTTCTAGGTACGGTTCCTGTTTTGATTGATTGTGCTGGTTAAAATGAAATGTCTGGTAGTTTGTCTGATGCATCCAAGATAATTGAATTATGCATCAAATTCCAACTCAGATTCTCAAATAAACTTTCCTAGAGAAGTCAGCGATCAGTCTTTTTAAGTTCATTGACAATATACTGCAAAAGAATGAGATAATAAATAAATACAAAAATAGCCAACTACAAACTAGGAGGCTGTTGAAAGCTAGACCCTATTAATAATCTTTATCTTGGATCTTCACCTTTTTAATGATAATTTACTAATTTTCTTTTAACAGGAAAGGGTGGGGAGTTTGACAGGAGGTATTGAGTTTCTTGAGCTTTGTGGGTTTGAGAGAACCAAAGGGGATGAATTCTTATTTTTACCTCGGGAGAAGGTTGAAATGGGAGTGTTGAATTCAGCTGGATTTGTGTTGAACTCTACAATGACAAACTCTTTCTTTGGACTTCTCTCAAGTTGTAAAGAACGAAAAGTTACAAAGAATAATTTGTTGGGAAATAAACACAAGACCGAATATTTTTCCCTTGTTGATTTAACCTGTTAGGAGTCAATGAAATGCAGCCAAGAAAATAATCTGCGAGAGATAATCACAAAAAATAGAAGAATTTTAGCATTAGGCCTCCCAAAGAAGTGAGAGAGGAAAAAACCGGGACCTTTGTCGAGTCCACCCAAATATCCACTATAATAATTTAGGTACAAGCACTAACAACAAGATGATCCCAAAACAAAGAAATCATCCAAATATAGTGAATAAATTAATAGGCAAATCTAGCCTCAAATCAAAAAACAGTTATTGAGTCTCACAATCTGCATCTGGAATCCCAATTTATTATAACTGCTGACAAAGTGCTGCTGATTACCTCTACTGCTTTCAAGGGAAAAAATAAACACCGACCCGCCTCTTTGTTTTACTCTCGAGAGGAAAAACCTCCGCAATTGCTAATGAGAGAGAAGAACACTCCACGGCTCCTCTATTTTACGCTCTAGAATAAAAGCGCCCGCAGGCCTCCTGTTTTCCTCGGAAAAAAAACAGCACGCCCTTCACGCCTCCACACCTCTCTTTTCAGCCTCCTCAGTTTTCTTAAAAAAAACCTCTGCTGGCTGTAGCCCTAATGGGCTTAAGAGAGAATAAAAGAAATTGGGCCGCCACATAATTTGGGCTGGACCCACTTTACAATCTCCCCCTCCAGCCCAACATAAGGGGAGATAACACTCTGCTGACGATTAGAGTCCATGCCGGTGGCCGGCATAAAGCTTCGACTTCTCTGCGGTAACAACTTTTGTCATCATATCGGAGGATTAAATGTGTGAATCTTCTTAAGCTTCATAAGCTCTTTTCCAATGACATCTCGTAACCAATGATATCTCACATCAATGTGCTTTTCAATAGGGGAGTAGTGCGAAGTATTCTTGCTTTCGAGTCCATAGCACTCGACTATCACAAAACCGCAAACATACTCATCTTGCATCAAGCGACTCTTGGAGAGTCTCTTCATCCATAACATCTCTTTTGCTACTTGATTCTTTGCTATATAATGCACTTACCATTAGTAGACAAAGCGACACATACGTAGCAAGCGCATGAAGCGCCTCCCGACAAAGTGGGCAAAAAACCCCGAAGTGACTTTCTACCATCAAAGGTCACACATATAAACATCTGTAAAAACCTTAACAACGGTTTTGAACCCCCAAAACTCAAACACAATTTTGAAGTACCCTGTGTTGAAGATCCATTTCCTTGCTTCCCAATGCTCCTTTCACGGATTTGAGAGAAATCTACTCCTTTGTACTAACGGCATGTGCAATATATCGGGTCTTGTACCAAACCATACAATACATAAGACTCCCATTTCTTTGAGGAGTAAGAATAGAGGCCATCTTTTTTCCTTCATGCAGTAGTAGGGCATAAGCTGCTAAACCCAAAGTGATTGGCTAGAGGTGTTGCTCAGCTGACTTGGCATCTTCGTATTGAACCTTTCAAACTGGTTCTTCAGCATGCTTTCTGTGACAACCACAACTTCTTTGCCTTTCTATCTCGAGAGTAATTCGCATACAACATTGTTTCGTGAGGCCACTAAGTCCTTCATGTCAAGGACTTGAACAACCTCTCTTTCAACTTGCCAATCAATTTTGAATCAAATTCCCAGCTATTAACATATCATCAGCATAAAGTAAAAAGAATAATGAAGTTACCATTTGTAAGCTACGAAATAAACACAATGATCATACGTCCTCTCACTGCTCATTGGCTCACCATAAAAAGAATCAAACTTGTACCCACTTTGCCTTGGCGCTTGCCGGCCATAAAGACTTTTCTTTAATTTGCAAACCATGTGCTCCTTACCTTTTACTTTAAACCCCTCAGGTTGTGACATGTAAATTTCTTCATTCAAATCACCATGAAGAAAAGCAGTCTTCACATCTAACTGTTCAAGCTCGAGGTCTAAACTAGCAGTCAAACTCAAAACAACTCTGATAGAAGACATTTTCACAACTGGAGAGAATATCTCATCAAAGTCAATACCAGCATGCGCTGGCCTTTTTACTACAAGCGAGCTTTATACTTGGCAATTTTCCATCACTATCTTTCTTGACTTGGTTTCCGCCATTTGTTCCTTAATGCAGCACTACGCCCTTTGGAAGTTCCACGACTCACCAAGCGTCATTCTTTAACAAAGATACATTTCTTCTGCATAGCTTTCATCAAAACACCTTATACGCATGAGTACGTACTTCTTGAAAAATTCTCACGGCTCCCTCATCATTAATCAACACATACTCGAAGAAGGATACTTGGATGATGAATGACTCTCCACATTAGTCCTTACAATTTGAGGTTACGAAATGACTTGTTGAGGAGAGAATTTGCTCCTGCTTCAGCGACTTGATCACTCTGCATCCAGCATCATCAGCCCACTTGTCTACGGTGCTTCATCACCGGTCATCTGCTCCCCGTCCTATAGTGCGGCGCAAGGAAAATGAATAACGTAGGATCGAAATAACACCATCGCGATAGCTTTAACCTTTGGTCTTCTCGCAATCCCGAAATAGTCGTGCTTCATAAAATATCACATCTCTACTTACGAAAATCTTCTTTTCCTTTGGATCCCATAATACGTACCAAAATCTTCATTTCCATAGCCAACAAGGATGCATGGAAAAGCTTTGTCATCAACTTTGACCTCACGCTAGGGACATGCAGACTTGCACCCAAAAACCTTAAGATGATTGTAAACAACATCTTTTCCACATCCATACACATACGGAATGTCAAAACTCCAAAGGAACTGAGGGAGACCTATTTATCAAACTAACAGCGATGCGAATAGCTTCACCCCGAAAACACTTTGGGTAGCTTTGCCATTTTAGCATGCATCTGGGCCTTCGGCAATAGTGCGGATTCGTCATCTACGCAACACCATTGTGTTTGTGAATTGCCGGGGAGCTAAATAGCTAAAATGTCTAATACCATGTGCTGAAGCCGGTAGGTTTCTAAACTCCTTTGGTGTATCACTCACCTCCGTTGTCGATCTGAAGACCTTCAAAAACTCTGTCTCTTCATTAGGCGTGAAATTTACGGAAAAAGCGATACACTTGATCTTGTGCTATGAGATAAACCCACCTTTCTTGATGCATCATCAATGAATTGTGACAAAGTATCTATTCCACCCAAGGACTCCACCTCAAAGGGACCACAAACATCAGAATAAACCAATTCCAAATATTAGATTTCCTTTTTGAAGATTTAGAAAAAGAAACTCTATGATGTTTTCCCAGAAATAAACAATAATCCTGAGGTTAAGGCGTCACCTTTAGTAAAAGGAATGAGAGCCTTTTTGGCTAGTATATGTAACCCTTTCTCACTCATGTGACCCAATCTTTTGTGCCATAAATTTGGGGAGGAACCATCTTCAGTTGCATTCAATTCATCTCCACATATTTTTCACAAATTGTCTGCAGAGATCGTATTAACCTTGCCTCTGGCAGCTCTTAAAGAACCTTTAGTAGCTTCCATTCTGGATTACCAGTAATTAGCATATCGCCTTCCGTCGGCTTATTTCAGGAAATAAGATTAAGGCGTAAGTCGGGAACATGCCGCACATCTCTCGAGTCAATGGGCAATAGATAAATGCGTATGCAAACATCACCCAATACCCCTGATCTTGGAGTGGCTGGTGTTACCACGTCTTCACGGTCTGCGAAGTCTCTGGCACAATGCGATGTGAAGAACTCCTTGATAGGAAGTAACATGATAAGAGGCTGTATCAATAATCCACTCAACCTCATTATCTGTAACAGGCAAACATTCTTCATCTCCAAAAAAATAGCTGCCACATCTTCGTCAGATAAAGCAGTTGTAGTATTTTTATTTTCATCTTTCCTCTGATTTTGCCTTCTTTTTGTTCCCGTTTCCAAGCATAACAATTTCTTTTCACTATGTCCTTCCTTACCACAATGATAACACTTTCTTCTTTCCTTAGACTTTCCTGCGGATTGCGACACGCCTTTGGATTTACCACGACCCTTAGGTTCTCTATTTTACCTCTACCCTGTTCTACGTAATGAGAGCCTCGGTCTCGAAGATATTCCTTGTTCCTTCCTTCTGGCTTCTTCATTAAACAAAGCGTCTTTTTACCATATCCATGGTTAAATTGCCGTGGGCGAGTTACTAAGTGAGATAACTAGAGTATCGACTATCGCGAAAAGAACTCAAAGTAACAATGCTTGCAGCTCATCTTCAATCTTCATCTTCATAGCATTTAGCGGTTCACCAACCCTTGAAAGTCGGTGTGCTCACGCTACTTGTGCCCATTTTATAACCGGATTTACTAGCCTTCTAATCAAAGTGGCTTTGTGCATGCGATCTTTCGTTCATACATGGATTAATTTTTCCCAGCTGATAGCATCGGTCTCTGTGACACGTGATGAAACACACTACGGTCTACCCAGCATGCGATTAGAGCTCTTGTTTTTCTATGCATGATCTTCCGATACGCCGACATATCTTTGGGTTTACTTTTATCCCCATCGATAAGGCGCATATATAAATCCTTGCAATAAAAAGAATATCTTCATTCTTGGCTTCAAATAGAATAATTAGGCAGTTGGTAATCATGCAGAAGCTCCGAGATTCCTCCATTTTTAAACCAACACAACCACAATGCCCGGACAATAGAACCGGGGCTCACCGATGCCACTTGTTGGGAAATAAACACAATACCGAATATTTTTTCCCTTGATTTAACTTTGTTAGAGTTGATGAAATGCAGCCCGAAAATAAAATCACAAAAAATAGAGAGAGAATTTTAACGTGGAAAACCTCCCCAAAGTGAGAAGAGGAAACCGACCTTTGTCGGAGTCCACCCAAATATCCACTATAATAATTTAGGTACAAACCTAACTCTAAAACAAGTGATCCCAAAACAAAGAAATCATCCAAATATAGTGAATAAATTAATAGGCAAATCTAGCCTCAAATCAAAAAATGGGATTGATGAAGATCTCACCCAACTGCAT
This sequence comes from Tetrastigma voinierianum, assembly GCA_016808115.1. Lineage (NCBI taxonomy): Eukaryota > Viridiplantae > Streptophyta > Magnoliopsida > Vitales > Vitaceae > Tetrastigma > Tetrastigma voinierianum. The sequence goes on from JAEQBH010003272.1 coordinate 72,030, forward strand.
ACAACGGCCGTTTCACAGAATAAAATTGCCGTCGCAGATTTTCTGCTCCCGGGAAAATAACACCAGCCCCGCCCCGTTTCGTCCCAAAACACTCCACCGCCGCCGCTGGTAAGAACACCACCCGCTCCTCTATTTTCCGCTCTAGAATAAAAACGCCCCAAAGAGCTCCGTTTACCCAGAAAACAGCACGCCTTTCACGCCCACACATCCTCAGCCTCCTCGCTTTCTTAAAAACCGCTTGGCTGTGCTCTAATTCGCTTAAGCAGAGACAAAAGAAATTGGGCCGCCACATAATTTGGGCTGGACCCACTTTACATAATTGCTATGAATCAACAAAGGGAGGAAATGTATATGATCAACAACTATAAGTTGCCATGAACTCATGCCTAATGCTGGCTGTATGTAGTCTAAGGATATTAATTTGTACAGAACGTTACATATAGCCTAGAATTTATATGAATAGAAGTTATATTTCAAACTAAGATTAATAAAACTTAGTCTTTTATAGATTTTCATGGATTATAATTTGATTTGGATATCACATTGGTGGCAGCTACTAGTTTTTTAAAAATCGGACCGAACCGGTTAGACCGTCGATTGATGATCTTTTTTGTCTTGATTTAATCTGGTTTAGCCCCTCTATCTCGAATCGATTACTTTTTCGATTTAGTTATTTATCCAATTTTCTTTTTTTTGGTTCTATTACTTGTCTAGTTTTTAAAACATTGACATCTATGGCAAATTGTTGTAATTTTAGGTAATATACTTTTTCTCCATTTATTCCCCGGTTTGGAGGTGGTGGCTGAGCACTGGTTTGACAGTTATGGTCATCTGTCAATAAGTTGGGCTTTCTAGACAATTACCCTTAAATTTAAAAAGAAATTTTCAACAACTACTTGCAATATATTCCAAATTTATTATATTTTGTGGTTATGTAGAAAAAAAAATTTAAGAGACATTTTCTTAAAAATTGTGCATGTTCGATGAAGAACCACCTTCTAAAATTATGAATTATAACTCAAAATTCAAAATTTTGTAAAATGTGTTTTGTGGCCAAAAAAAAAAAAAAAGAATGAAAGAAAGAAAGAAGAAGGTAGATTTAGGAACATTTTCGTACATTGGAAGAATTTTTATTTTAATTCAAGGAAAATTGTCGGAAAAGCTCTCAATCCGTCATCATTAACCTGCGAAACTCCACCACCTGGTCTCCTTCCAATTCAAGGAAAATATTAAGCCCGCCCTCAGCCGTCGAGCCCGGCAGCAGAAAAACAATGCCTGGCTTAACAACCACGGGAGCAGCACATTTAAGTCTTCCCCAAGCGAATTCCTCAGTCTCCAAGCCCAGCCTCCACCAAGAAACAAGTGAGAAACTGTCTTCCCTACAAGGCATCCCTGTATTCACTTCCAACCAGTCTATACCAGACCTAATATACTCATCATCCAATCTATCAATCCCTTCCTGCACTCTCCTTACAAGACTAGAATACTCTTCTTCTTTCAGCTCCCTCCCGCTCGCTCTTGCAAACCCGGGAACCAACGCGTTACCGGAGAATCCCGCCGGAGCTTGGGGCACGATCCTGGTTCGAGTGTCCACCGGAAACAGCATGGTTGAGATCTTGTCTTCTGCGATCTTCACTGCTATGCTCCTTGCTTTCCATATCTTTGCTGCTACAGCTTGAAAGGCTGTGCAGTTTTTTAACTTCCCGTCCTTGAGGGCTGCTTTTTGGCTTGATGTCTTTATTGAGAGATGACGGCATGAATCTGATTTAAGGTAGAGGTTTATCGATGAGGATGGTACTGGTTCCACGGAGGTGAATGTGTTGTCGGTATCGGTGGCTTTGAGTACTCGTAAATGAGGTGGTTGATTTGGGCGGATTCCGGGCTCGGAATAGCGTCCGTCCGGCATCGGACGACGACCAGGCCTCTCTGCCGCGGGTCAGAGCTTCGTCTGTGTTAAACTGGTGAACAGAGACACCGTCTAGGCGCAGTGGTTGTACCTGATCCCAGGCCAGCCTGCATGCAACCAGTCAACTGATATCATTGGAATGGAAAGGAAGAAGCTGAGCCTCAAGAGACATTTGAATTGCACCAAACAAAGGGGGAGGTATGTTTGGTTCATGTTTTTTAAAACCATTTATTAAAAACTGTTTTAGGAGACATGGAGAACAATGTTTTAGTGTTCTAAGGAAATAAGGTCTTGCTTTATTCATGTTTTTGAAAATAGTTTTTGAAAGCATGGAGAACATTGAAATGATGTTCTCTGAAAACTGTTATTGTTATCTGAATTTAATGTTTTTTGTGTTTTTTATACTACAAAATGAATCAAATCATGTTTTGTGTTTTCCTTGTTACATAAAAAATAATTTTCAAAATCACAAAGAACGTCTTTTCGGTGTTTTATGAAAAAATGTTAAATAGTCTCTGAATTTAGTGCTTTATGTGTTTTCTTATTACCAAAAAATAAAAATAAAAAGAACCAAACATGTTTTCACTATTTTCCTCGTTTTCCTTATTTTTTTAGAATATAAAACAGGTTTCGAAAATAGGAATCAAACATTGTCCTACACCTCTGGTTGCTTCTTGTTTTTTAAAATTGTTCTTTAAAACAGTTTTAGAAAACACAAAGAACACCCATCTTGGGTGTTGTATGTTATTTTTATCTAAATTTAATGTTTTCTGTATTTTCCTTGAAAAAAAACTAGAAACAAAACATGTTTTCACTGTTTTCCTAATTATCCTTATTTTTTAGAATAGCATCCATAAATCTTAAACCAGTACAGCAAAAGAACCTGGAAAAGCCCCAAAGGCTTGTCTTTCAGCTCCAGCTCATCCTCATTCTCATCACGCAAGAAAGCAACCAGCTGCCTGAACTCCGGCTTTTATGCCGCCAGCTCACCGAGCTGGCTCAACCCACTTAGTCGTGGCTGTAGCAAAGTACAAATCCCGCACGGTGCCAGAAGTCAATTCGAGCCGTCGGCTACTGCTCTAGCGACGGCTCTATCCTTCCAGCCATGAAGTCGTAAGTCACGAGCAGTCGGGATATCCCGCGGCTTATGCGCCGACAAGCCTCCGAGAAGCTCATTTGATTCACCGACGGATCGAAGAAAGACACTGATTCTGATATGCAAACAAGAGTTAAGTCTATGTTTGATAAAGAAAATCCGTTGGCGAGGCGCGTCGGCGTTCCGGCTGAATCATCATTCTCTCCACCAACTTTCACCTCCTCCATTCCATTTGTCCCCCTGACCTTTTTGCTTTATGTCTTTGTTCTTTTCTTAATGTTCACAACATTTGTGATTTATGTTTTCTTAAAAAAATAAAAAATTGTATGCACTTGTAAATATACTATTATGAGGGAAAAAAACCTGGAATATTAATGTTTATATTAAATGGTCATTAATATAAATGTTTAATAGTATTAAAGAGTTTTACTATTAATATATAGATTAATGTGCTATTAATATTCCATGGAATATTAATGTGTATAATAAATGGTCATTAATAGTAAATTTATTTAATACTATTAAACATTTATATTAATGACTATTTAATACATATTAATGTGTATTTAATAGCCCATGGAATATTAATGTGTATATTAAATGGTCATTAATAGTAAAACTGTTTAATACTATTAAACATTTATTAAATAGTTTAAATAGTCATTAATACAAATGTTTAATAGTGTTCAATAGTTTTACTATTACTAACCATTTAATATACACATTAATATTCCATGGGCTATTAATAACCCATGGAATAGCCCATGGAATATTAATGTGTATATTAATAGTAAAACTATTTAATACTATTAAACATTTATATTAATGATCATTTAATATACACATTAATATCATATATTAAAGTAAATAGTAAATACTAAATACTACTCCCTCCGTTTCAAAATAATTGTCTCTTTTCAAAAAAAAAAAATTTGTTTCAATTTAATTGTCAATTTAAGAAATCAAGAATGCTTTAGCATATTTCTTCCAATTTTACCCCTATTTTTATTACTCCCAACTAAATTTAATAACATCAGATATTAAAAATATTTTACAAGTTCCAATATCTTCTACACTTAAGCACTCCACAATTTATGTGGATTTTTCACTTTTCCAATTAGTTTTGATAAGTGATATATTTTCCCTATACACTTTTCCAACAAAAACCTTTCATATTTTTTTTCTATTCCTTATAACAAACAGCTGTATATATATTCATCACAAACTTATATCACTCCTGCTATACTAAAAAAAAACGAAATATTTGAAGAATATTTTGTTTGAAAAATCCCTAGTTTTAATCATAAAACACTTGACGAAATATTTGGCCAAAATTTTGCTTAGTTTTTTATTCATACCTAAGGAGGGAAATCATACAAAAAAACTGACGGAATATTTTAGTTAAGTGGTTAAGAATTTATTGGTAATTGGTAGATTAGAATTAAATAAAGGGTTTGAGTTTTTATAAAAGTCAAATATTGATGGAGATTTTTATGGAAGAAAGAAAAACAATTAATACTACTACTAGATATTTATTGAAAGTAAAAAAGGATGGTTTAGTTATTTTATAGTTTTCTTTAATTCATGTGCATCTATGAAAAACGACTATTATTGTAAAACAGAGGAAGTATTTACTAATAGCAAAATAGTATATTGAATATTTTAATATGCTAATAGTCCACATTAATGTTTAATAGCATATAATGAAGTAAATTATATTAAATAGTACAGATTAATGTGCTATTAATAGCCCATATACGATTAAAATAGTATATGGGCTATTTTACTATATGGGCTATTTAATAGTATTTTAGTAAAATAGTCCATATTAAATATTTTGTGACATTTATGTAATAGTTTACTATTACACACAAACTATTACTATTAACCATGAAAATAGTTTGTGTATATTTAATCGGTTATGATTTGTGTATATATACGTTTTACTATTAATATTAAAACTTCGAATACCTTATGATTAAACGGGTTATGCATTCGTTATCTTTCTCTCAATTAATATTTGATTAAATTGGGTTGTAGTATTGTTTTAGTTTCTCTTTAACAATATATACACAAATCAAATAGTTTTGTACAATGTGTGCATGTATTCATATATAACAAATAAGACATGCATTTAGTATATATATATGGGTCAAGAACGTCACTAATCTTAATGCGAAATAAATGTAAAACCCGGGAAAATTCAAATTTTCTGAAAAAGGGTAAAACGGTAATTTCGGTAAAAATCCGAAATTTTTCTAGATCTCGGATGACGAAACAGATTTCACCGTTGGAATCGTCTCGCGAAATCTAGCTACCACGTCGAATTTCATCACCAGAGAAGTCAAATTTCACGCTTTAGCCAAGACCGAGCTGCCGCCGAAAACTATTGGTAGATACGCGACGCGACAAAAGCCACCTATTACGCACTCACGACACATTGTATTTATTGTAGAGACATTGAATGAATGACTAAGATTATGCCATGTCAAAATCGCTAGTGCGGACACGTTGAGAATTATTGGAAATGTTAAATGTATAAGACAAAACAATGAATAGTTTTCTTCTCCATTTGAAAGGAGAAAACGTGCAATGGCTGGAATTTTCTAGTTTTAGAGTGAGAATGAGCTCCTTCTCTCTAGATTTCTGGTCGTTCGGACCATCGGTTCTCGACGGAGCAAGAAGCAAAATCGATCTACGCGGCGAGGGCAACTCGTGGACATTGATTTGGTGGAGTTCCGACAACTCCAAGAGGTAGGGATTTTTTTCTACTTGTGTTATTCTTTAGCTAAGAGTTATGTAAATGGTTGAGGATGTTCTGAGGCTTGGATTAGCCGTGTTTTCGGTCTCAAAACATTTGAACCTAGCAGAAAACTCCCCATTGTTAGGTCAGAACTCATATAACTGAGGGTTTCACTGCTCAAGTGAATAGTGAAGATTTTTGGTGTGAATTTTTATGATGTAAGTGATTCAATGAATTGTTAAGGCTTGTTAACAAACATGAGCTAATTTTGGTGTTGTTGATGTCAATTTAATAACATGATTTATGTGTGTAACACCCCGTCCCGAGAGAATGTATAGTACAGGATACTGTAGGAGTGTATAAGAGTACCAAGTGTCACATTGTAGTATTTAGGATACTAAAGTAGGAAATGATAATTTATGGAACCTGGGATGGTGTATGAGAATAAGGGTACAATTGTCATTTAGCAAAAAGGATGTGTAAGGCATAATTAAGTTAGAGATGGGCCATAATAGAAATTTCAAAAGTTGATGTGCAAATCTTGGAAAATGAAGGACTAACTTATAAATTAAGGAACAGGAGGTTATGTGCTGTGGGAGAGACAAACTAAAATCCATTTGTCTCATTCTTGCTAGGGCTTCACGGTTTTGAGGAGAAGAAAGGAGAAAGGAAGAGGAAGAAGAAGGAGAAGGAGAAGAAGTCCAAAAATCAAGGTATGTTTGCCTTAGAATCAAGTGTATTTTGGATTCTTAAGGTTTAGTATAGAGGTTATTTCCTCCTTTGGTCTAGGTTTTGTGCAAAGATCACATAAACCTTTGAATTGTTGGGGTTATGAGAGTAAAACCTCAATTGGTGGAAAATAACCATGGAATCATCACATTTATGTGGTTTTATAAAGAATTGGCGGACCTTAGGTAGAGTTCTTGGATTTTCACCTAGGGTTTTGTGGTTTGAGGTCTCCAAAGCACCACCAAGTGTCAGGAGTTGTCTTCGATGATTTGCGACGATTCTTGGAGGTGTTGCGACCATAGGCAGCCAGATGCAAGTGAATTGGTAGCAAAAAGTGGCAAAAATAATACAACCGGGCAAAATTTCGAGGTGATCGGTGAGCATACTGGGGTGTATCGGTACATGTCACCAGAGGCCAACATGTACCGGTACATGTCCAACATGTACCAAAGACATGCCATCGTAATGCATACCTCAAGACATGTCCGTGGTGTATCACATGGAGCCCAAAATGCCGTATCGCTATGTTTTCGTATAATTAAGCCGAATTCGTACACCGATAGTTTAGGAACCTTATTAAATGATTAAGAAAGGTTCGAATAAGATTAGAACTCGACGAAAAGCGTAGCGTACCTCGCCGCCTCGGCAAAGCGAACGTTGAGTGTGACTAAGTATAAGGAGTATGTTAAGTTATGCGATTACGTAGGCAATTAATATTTGTTGTATTCGATTGAGTGTGTAGGTTAAAAAGCAAAGGCGGGAAAAGTGTGGAACCGTGCACAAGTTTAGCAAGTAAAGAGGTGAGTGTTCTAAACTCATTTTCCAAATACTAGTGTATTATTATTATTAGAAATTGTTGTACACTGGTATTTCATGGTTTTGATTGCAAACCATTTTCTAGAAGCAAGCAATGAATTAGAAAGCAAGCAAATGGTTTTGAATAATTAAACCATTTTTCAAGCAAGCAAGCAAGTAAGCAAATGGTTTTGAATAAATAAACCATTTTTCAAGCAAGCAAGCAAGTGATGGTTTTGAATAATTAAACCATTTTTCAAGTTAGCAGTTGAATGGCTTTAAATTATAAAACCATTTTTCAAAAAGCAAGCAAGCAAAAGAAAATTTGTAAATGTGCCCCTAGTTCTAAGCAAGCAAACTGTCAGAGGTATTCCGACGTGCACTGGGTGGGAGTTAGGATCTCATACATGCATTGTAGTTTTGCCTGGTCGGCAAACTTAGGTCATACATCATGCATTTAAAGGAGACTGTGGCACGAATATGAGTATATAAGGTTATGAGCTCTAACTAAATTATGGTGATGGCGACACGAGGTCAATTCCACCATATTCATCTAAAAGGTGATGTGGACACGTGTCCTTTCCACCGCACGTGTCGATGCACGCCCCGCGGTTCACTAGGGTACAGCAAGTGTATTAGGCCCCAATGGTTGATGTTTTACGCTACGATATATAGTTTGAAAAATCAACCATCGCCCACGGTCGCCGTGCTTCAGAGAGTTTTAGCAAACGGTTGAGCCCAGTTCCTCGTTAGATTTCAAAACGATCGACGAGCCAAGCTCCCGTGGATTTTAAAGCAAACGTTGAGCCCAGTTCCCGCTTATTTCAAAGTGGTTTCGCTGGAGCCTGGGTCTCGTTTATGAAAGTTTTGAGAAACTTTTAAAGCAAAAGGTTTGCGGGAAAGGTTTCAAGAAATTTTTCAAGCAAGATAAAGCAAGCAAGCAAGAGAAATTATGAAAAGTTTTATAAACTTCTAAGCAAGCAAGCAATAAGAGTTTTATTAAACTTTTAAAAGCAAGCAAGTATAAAAGCAAGCAAGCAATCAAAGAAAAGTTTTAGAAACTTTTAAAGCAAGCAAAGCAAAGTAAAGCTTCTGGAAAATATTTGTAAAAGAGAGTTGTACATTTTTGAGGTGTTTTCCGGAAAAGCAAAACATTTTATAAAAGCATACACTCACTGAGCTCATTTAGCTCATTATTTTCCATTTTAAAAACTATTTTCCGTGCACAGTACGCAGCACGCCGGAGCACAGATTTGTCCTGACATTGTACAAGTGTTGTAATTAAGAATATTATGTAAGGAAAAGACTTTGAATATGTATATTGGAACATATGTATGTACATAGTATAATTTTGTGAGAATATGTTGGTATGTCAAGGCTGTTTGGATAAGTATAAATTGGATGTATACTGTGATTGAATTATATAATATGCAAAATATCATGTCGGCCGGTTTTTCTACGCTAAGATTTTACCAAATCCTAAGTTAGAAAAATAAAAGAAAATTTTTTTTTTATAGGAGGTCTAAGCAAGCAATACGGCTTCGCTTCACAGGAGTTTCTAGTTGTTAGAGGTAATCTACTGGGATTTCAGGATATGGACCGCACACCCGCGCCTGGCAAAGGTGTGGCCAAGTTGGTATCGAGCATGGTGGATTGGCAACCATGCATGTTAAGTTCAAAGTACATACATATAAAGTGATTCAATGTATTAAAAAGTTGATTTTTGGTAATTACAAGACGGCGTCGTGGAAGAGGACGAGACTAATTCAGAGAGAGTTATTCCGCTAGCCTAAGCGCCCCGTACCCGAGAGGGATAAGCACGTAGTAGTTCCACCACCGCCTCTTATGAATCGCCCAACAAGAAGTCGCCGACTATCCGCCACCCGAGGGAGCTCAAGTGCCGTGGATTGTTTACGGCGCAGCAAGTGGCACAGACAGACAGATAGTAGCCATAGCGAATTGTCGCTACGCAACCTCCACCACCTAAAGAGGTTATGGAAGAACCGGGGAGGTTGATAGAGAGAGTACTAAAGTTGGGCGCCAAGCCATATGATCTAATAGCTGGTGATCCGTATGCTGTTATGGCTAGACCGAGTAAACAAGGCTTTACGGCTATTACGTCGCGACGGATGAGCAAAGAGTCTTGTTTTCCGCTTTCTAATGGAAGATGAAAGGATCGTGGGATGCCGTAGAGAGGAGGTATCCTGATGGCATATCATGGGACCAATTTCAGCAAGAGTTCACTGATAGGTTCTTTCCTTAGAGCCATAAGGATTCAAAAATTGAGGAGTTCTTCAAGTTAGGAATCGTAAGAACATGTCGCATCCGAGTACCAGAAGTAGTTCTAACCAGCTAGATTGGTTCCCATATTCGCTAGCATGAAGTCCCAAATGCAAAAAGGTTTTTATCAGGACTACAGCACCGGATCAGAGTGCATTTATCAGTGGTTCCTCGGAATAGATTCGGGGGACTTAGCGGAGGCCGCCATGAGTCAGGAAAGCAAAGCACTACAAACCATGTATCGTAGCAGATGTGAAAGTAAGAGTAAGAGGAGTGCCCTAAGCACGTCCCAATAGAGCTCTGGTCAGTATAGTAGAAAGAAAAGCAAGGGCAGAGGTTATAGAGTCCGAGGTGTAGGTTGAGGAGCTATCTCTAGTCGTGGGATCAGCTGAGGCCTCTGGGCTGTTAAAGGCACTCCAGAAAGTATTTGCCCATTCGTCATATGTGCTCGAAATGACACCATGGGGAGTGTAGGAGATTCAAGATGGGGTGGTGTTTCCACTATGGCCGTGAAGGCCATTTCATTCGGGAGTGCCTCAGCCTGGATTAGTGCGTAGACACAAGAGGCTGGCCTAGCTACCCCGCATCAGACGTGCACCTGCGTCGCCGGGGAGGTTTCCAAGCAGCGGCCAAAGACAAACACAGTAGAGGTGGCCGTGGTAAAGGCGAGGCGCTGCCTCAGTGGATACCGACAGAGCTCCCGCACTACAAGCCAAAGCATATGCCGTGGACTCAAAGAAGATGTAGATGCGGCTCCGCATGTGGTCACTGTATTATTTCTATCCTCGAAAGCATGATGGTATATACATTAGCTGACCCAGGAGCTACGTGATTCATTTGCATCAGCTTCTCATTCTTAGACGTTCGCATAGAGACTCAACCATTAGAGGGTCGTATGAGAGTTTCCTTCCAAAATGAGATCCGCTATCGCATGCAGTAGTCGAGATAGTAGAGTTCTAATCGGGGACGTGGAGTTCCCAACAATCTTATAGCTGATTTAAGGACTTCATGTGGTTCTCAGACGGATTAGCTGCTCCCGCCATGTGAGCCACATTAGATTGTTATAAAAAGGAAGTAAAGCTGAATAGGCCAGGGAAATTGGAGGTAAAGTTTAGAGGATTACATAGAGAGTTATCTTCCTGTATGATCTCCGCCATGACATCATAGAAAATGCTGCGTAAAGGTTGTCAGGGTTATCTAGCTTATGTGGTGGAGACAGGGAATGAGGGGACTATATTAGATGAGATTCCATATGTTAGAGAGTTCCCAGATGTGTTTCCAGATGATATTGCAGGATTACCTCCAAAAGAAAGGTGGAGTTCACCATTGATTTGATCCCAGGGACTGAGCCCATTTCCATTCCTTCTTATAGGATGGCCCCTGCAGAGTTGAGGGAGCTTAAGGCCTGCCAAGAGTTGTTGAGTATGGGACTTATCTGACCAAGCATATCCCCATGGGGAGCTCCAGCCTTCGTGAAAAGAAAGATGGGAGTTTGTGGTTGCGTATAGATTACACTGACCGTAGTTACCATCCGCAATCAAGATCCACTCTGATCATAGAGTTATTTGATCAACTCCAAGGATCTCAAGTATACCCAAGATAGACTCGGTACCTGTATCATCACTGAGAAAGGTGAGAGTGATGTACCCAAGATCGCATTAAGGACACGCCACGGGCATTATGAGTTTTTGGCGATACATTTGTTTGACTAATGCTCCATAGTCATGCATGGATTTGATGAACCGAGTATTCCAACAAGATTGATAGGTTTGTCATAGTTTTTATCATGATATCCTAGTGTATTCAGTAGTTCGCAGGAACATTCAGCACCTGAAGATTGTGTTACACCTAAGGGAGTGCCGGCGCTTATATGCCAAGTTGAGCAAGTGCCTTCCGCTTTGGCTTGACAAAGTGGCATTCCAGGTCAGCGGATCTCGTACCAGGTCGAGTGTAGATCCCCGTAAAATAAGCAAAGGGTAAATTGAAACCACCAAAGAAAATGTGTCGAGGTCGAGCCTTTGGTTTAGCAGGTACTATAGAAGTTTGTTGAGGGTTCCTCCAGACAGCAGCCCCAATCGACTGTCGACAAGAAAGATGTTAAGTATGCTGCAGATGTTTGTCAACGTAGTTTGAGGAGTTGAAAGATAGATTGGACTTCAGTCTAATTTTAGTTTACCCAATGGGAAAGATGGATTTGTGGTTTATAGTGATGCTTCGTGCAAGGCCTTGGTTGTGTTTTGATGCGTAATGATAGGGTGATTTACATGCTCCTAAGACGCTAAAGAAGCATGAGGAAAATTACCCGACACACACAGCTACCAAAGAATGTGTTTGCCCCGAAATATGGAGACATTATTTATACGGTGTTCTAGAGATCTTTTACAGATCATAAAGTCTTCTGGATATATTTTCACCCAAAAGAGTTAAACCCGAGGCAAAGAAGATGGCTTGAATTACCAAGGACTACGACCGGTACTATCGAGCACCAAGGCCAGAAAGCCAATGCTCAGAGTAGATGCCCCGAGTAGCGACTGCAGAGTTCTTTTGGTCTCACATGAGATCAAAGTTATTTCCACTCGTCGTGGACCTGAGAGCTTTAGGGGTGATATTGAGGTTGGGAGGGATTCAGGAACCTTGTTAGCCACTGCTTTCATGTTAGGACCACCCTAGTGGATCATTCTAGCAGTGGCAATTGCGTGATCCACAGATGAGTAAGCTCACAAGAGATAGAAAAGGGAAAGAAGCAGTTTCGTGATTAGAGATGACGGCACGATGTTGAAAGGACAGAGAATGTGTGTGCCAGAGTATGGCGAACTGAAGAGAGAGAAGAAGCACATTCATCTGCGTATGCTATGCATCCGTAGTACCAAGATGTACGTAACTTTGAAAGAACATTACCGGCAAGTAACGGGACGAAGAAAGAGATCACAGTTTGTTTCTAGGTGCCTAACTCCGCACAGTGAAGGCGTATATTTAGAGGCCCACGGGAAGATACAGCGCTAATTCCCTCATTCCGTGGAAATGGGAAAAGATTACTATGGATTTTAGACAGGTCTTCCAATGCATCAGAGGCAACATGATGATATGGTGATAGTAACTCCATTAACGGTTCCGCCATTTTCTACCGCTAATGCGTCAAGATTCTTTGAAAAAGTCACACCATGTAGATGAGATAGTGAGACTTCATGGGGTTCCGGCCATAGTGTCGATCGAGACCCCCGTGTTCGGCATCCGTGTTTTGGCCTAGTTTGCAAACAAATAAGTAGGGTACTCTCGCTCTACATTTTAGCACGCATTTCATCCTCGTACGCATGGCCAACCAAAGAGGACTATTCACGTTAGAGGATATGCTGAGAGCTTGTGTGATGGAATTCAAATGAAGTTGGGATACTCACTTGGCACTAATGGAGTTTGCCTACAACAATAGCTTAATGTTTAGTATGTATATGGCTCCATTTGAGGCGTTGTATGGCGGTGAAAATGTAGGACTCAGCGTGGCCGGGACAGGTCATGAGAGAAGATTGGTGAGGGCCCCTCGAACTAGTACGTGTGAGATCACTCAGAAAAGTGAAAATTGTTCGTGATAACCTGAAGATAGCAAGAGATAGACGTAAAGTTATGCGGACAATCGTGAGACTGCGCTGAGATAGGTGATCGAGTCTTTTTGAAAATTTCACCTTGGAAAGGTGTGTTAAGATTTGGGAAGCGAGGCAAGCTTAGTCCGAGGTATATTGGACCTTATGAGATTGTGAGCAAAGTGGGACCAGTAGCTTATAAGTTGAAGTTACCCCCAGAGTTATCAAGGATTCATGATACATTCCATGTGTCGATGTTGAGAAAATACATCCCAGATCCTTTACATGTATTGAGAGAGCAACCAATGCAGTTAAAAGAAAATTTGACTTATGAAGAGATACCTGTGCAGATTGTAGATCACAAGGAACAGGTGTTAAGAAGCAAAGTGATTCCATTAGTTAAAGTCCTATGGAAGAATCATGAGAGGGAGGCCGCTACTTGGGAGCCAGAGGCCGAGATATGCCATCAGTACCCTCACTTATTTTCTGGATGAGGTATTTTCCTTTCCTTTCTTTTAGAGTTTAGTTTAGTTTATTCATTTCGAGGACGAAATGTTCCTAAGGAGGGAGGATTTTGTAACACCCCGTCTCGAGAGAGTGTACAGTACAGGATACTGTAGGGGTGTATAAGAGTACCAAGTGTCACATTGTAGTATTTAGGAGACTAAAGTAGGAAATGATAATTTATGGAACCTGGGATGGTGTATGAGAATAAGGGTACAATTGTCATTTAGCAAAAAGAATGTGTAAGGCATAATTAAGTTTGAGATGGGCCATAATAGATATTTCAAAAGTTGATGTGCAAATCTTGGGAAATGAAGGACTAACTTATAAATTAAGGAACAGGAGTATTAAATAAGTGAGAGACAAAGTATTTGTCTCATTCTTGCTAGTCACTGCTCTGAGGAGAAGAAAGGAGAAAGGAAGAGGAAGAAAAGGAAGAAGAAGGAGAAGGAGAAGAAGTCCAAAAATCAAGGTATGTTTGCCTTAGAATCAAGTGTATTTTGGATTCTTAAGGTTTATTATAGAGGTTAGTCTTCTCCTGGTCTAGTTTCTCAGGCAAAGACCACATAAACCTTGAATTGTTGGGGTTATATATAAACCCAATTCAGGGAAAATAACCATGGAATCATCACATTTATGTGATTTTATAAAGAATTGGTGGACCTTAGGTAGAGTTCTTGGATTTCACCTAGGTTTTGTGGTTTGAGATTCCAAAGCACCAATTCAAGTGTTTGCGGAGTTGTCTTTGGATGATTTTAAGGATGATTCTGAGGTGTTATGAATTATAGAAGTTGTAAGGAAGTGAATTGGTAGCAAAGTGGCAAAATAACAACTGGGCAAAATTTCGGGGTAAAATCTTGCAACAGGTACATGTCACCAGAGGCCAACATGTACTGGTACATGTCCAACATGTACCGGTACATGTCCAGGGTGTATCGGTACATGTGAGCCCAAAAATGCCGTATCGCTATGTTTTCATACTAGTTTCAATTGCATAATTGAATAGTTTAGAACCCGATTAAATGATTAAGATAGGTTCGATCAAGACTAGAACTCGACCGAAAAGTGTAGCATACCCCACACTTCTACGGCTTAACGTTGAGTGTGACTCAAGTATAAGGAGTATGTTAAGTTGATATGACGAGGCAATTAATATTTGTCGTATTCGGTTGAGTGTGTAGGTTAAAAAGCAAAGGCGGGAAAAGTGTGGAACTGTGCTCAAGCTTAGCAAGCAAAGAGGTGAGTGTTCTAAACTCATTTTCCAAATACTAGTGTATTATTATTATTATAAACCGTTTTATTAATCGTATTTCGCGGTTTGATCAAACCATTTTCTAGAAGCAAGCAATGAATTAGGAAAGCAAGCAAAATGGTTTTGAATAATTAAACCATTTTTCACAAAGCAAGGCATGGTTTTGAATAATTAAACCATTTTTCAAGCAAGCAAGCAAGCAAATGGTTTTAAATTGTAAAACCATTTTTCAAAAAGAAAGCAAGCAAGCAAGCAAGCAAAAAGAAAATTTGCAAAAACAGGCCTTCCCTAGTTCTAAGAAAGCAAACCGGTCAGAGGTATTCCGTAAGTGCACGGTGGAGTTAGGATCTCATACATGCATTGTAGTTTTTCCTGGTCGGCAAACTTAGGTCATACATCATGCATTTAAAGGAGACTGCACGCATTGTGAGCATATGGCGTTACGAAGCCTAACTAAATTATACATTGTGATAATGGCGTCAATTCCACCATATTCATCGGAAAGGTGATGCGGACACAGTCCTTGCAATCAGAAACGGTCTATGCACGGTGCTCCCGTAGGTTCACTAGGGTACAACAAGCAAAATGTGCCTCCAATGGTTGATGTTTTATAAGCATGATATATAGCTTTTGAAAAATCAACACTGTCTATATCGCCTGTGCTCAGAGTTTAGCAAACGTTGAGCCTTAAGCTCCCGTTTAGATTTCAGTAAACGATCGGTTGAGCTGCTAAGCTCCCGTGATTTTAGTACAAAACGGTTACTCTTTAAGCCCGTTCTTTATTTTCAAAGTATGCGGTTGAGCCCAAGCTCCCGTTTTTATGAAAAAGTTTTGAGAAACTTTTAAAGCAAAAGGTTTGTGAAAGGTTTCAAAAAACTTTTCAAGCAAGATAAAGCAAGCAAGCAAGAGAAATTATGAGAAGTTTTATAAACTTCTAAGCAAGCAAGCAATAAGAGTTTTATTAAACTTTTAAAAGCAAGCAAGTATAATAGCAAGCAAGCAAAGAAAAGTTTTAGAAACTTTTAAAGCAAACAAAGCAAAGTAAAGCTTCTGAAAAATATTTGTAAAAGAGAGTTTTACATTTTTGAGATGTTTTCCGGAAAAGCAAAAAATTTTATAAAAGCATACACTCACCGAGCTCGTTTAGCTCTATTATTTTCCATTTTAAAACTATTCTCTGTGCAATGTGTATGCAAGACGCTGGAGCACAATAGGATTTGTTCTGACATTGTACAAGTGTTGTAATTAAGAATATTATGTAAGGAAAAGACTTTGAATATGTATATTGGAATATGTATGTTCATAGTATAATTTTGTGAGAATGTGTTGGTATGCTGGTTGCCATGTTTGGATAAGTATAAATTGGATGTATACAAGATTTGGAATTATATAATATGCAGCCATCATGCTGCCGAAGTTTTTTCCGCTGCTAAGATTTTACCAAATCCTAAGTTAGAAAAATAAAAGAAAAAAAAATTTATAGGAGGTCTAAGCAAGCAATACGGCTTCGCTTCATAGGAGTTTCTAGTTGTTAGAGGTAACGGTTGGGGATTTCTGTGGAGGGTTACGCACACCCGCCGGGCAAAGTGGGGTGTACATCAGGATTAATTTTTTTAGTATATACATGTTTTATATATTAGCATGAGTATTTGGATTAGTATAATGCATTCCATATGCATCAAAGTACCCTAGAATATTAGAGTGAGCGCACATGACATGAAAGAAAGTTTAAAAAGGAAAAATGTTTGTGAAATGAATTTCGACAGAAGATTTTCCAAGAATTGCCTTGGAGAGTCGTCCAACAAATCACTTCGGATGAGGACCATGACTATTTCGGAGCGTTATCCAGCAATTCGCCTCGGAGGGTAGTCCAATATATTTACCGAATCTCGATAGTAAGTTTTCGAGAACAAAAAACTTTTGTTTTGAAAACTGTGATTTTACTCTCATTTGGCTTAGGCATGTGTGAGGGAGCTTGAGGACTCGACATGGATCAAGTATGTAGACATTTGAGTAGGTTCATGTAATTTCTTTGATGTGATTTTTTGCCATGACATGTTGATTAGTGCCCAAAAAGTGCTATTTTGAACCCTATTTTTTATAGGTTTTGAGCGCTTTTTGTGTACTAATTGTTATAATTAACCCAATTGGCATGTTCGGGTCCCATACGATTGCATTCCAAGGTTGTTTCAGAGTTCGCAGGAATTGGAAGCCAAATTATCTTGTCAATCCAATCATAACCAAAGTCGGGTTGATTTCCATCAATTTTATATGGTTTTCTATCAATTTCAGCAAGCCGGGAATGAAGAATATCAAAGCTTGAAGAAATGGAACAAAGGTAAAGTGGGAATAGTAGTCATAGAAGCAATGGAACAAAGAGCGTGAACAAGGTTAAAATTACACAAGATGATAATTGTTATGATAATGGTTCATCATAGCGAAGTACGGCGGTACAGTGATAATTTCAATTTTCGCTATGCCTGTATTTTTCGCTATGATAGCGAATTTTCGCTATCATAACGAATTTTCGCTATCATAGCGAATTT
The DNA here is from genome assembly GCA_016808115.1 of Tetrastigma voinierianum. Classification (NCBI taxonomy): domain Eukaryota; kingdom Viridiplantae; phylum Streptophyta; class Magnoliopsida; order Vitales; family Vitaceae; genus Tetrastigma; species Tetrastigma voinierianum. The sequence goes on from JAEQBH010003272.1 coordinate 89,456, forward strand.
TTCTCTATGATAGCGAAAATCACTGTGTGCGAAATTTTCTGCTTTTGTTTTTTTTTTTTATCCAAACGACTTTGTTTTTTGTTTTTCTCATTTCTACCCTCACTGTAATTATTCTGGTTTGGTTATTTTGCATTTCACATGTTTGTAAGGCTATATAAGCTACTGTGAAACACCGTTAACCTAAGTTTTTCATTTGAAGAAAATATACGAGCCCCGCTTTTGGCCCTCATTTTCTCTCTCTTTCTCTCTCCTCTCTCCTACCTTCTTGGTTGCCAAACACCCTCCAAGGATGACAACTGAGGATGAGCAAATAAAACCATCTCCCTCCTTTGAAGCGGAAGGTTGTCAGGTGGGTGGATCCGAAAGCTTCGCCGGTGGCTCCCTGCTTTTCATGCGCCAGGCCTAACATTTTGGTTCCACCAACTCTAGGTTTTAAGTTGATGTGGTTTTTCGCTAATACTGCTTAGGTTCGTATTCTTAGCTTTTCGATACACTCGATATCCATTAGTTGCCCTTACACGAGCCACCTGAGGTAGGTTATAAGTTATATTTTCACTTTTGATGCATCCTATTTGATCACTTGGTAATCTTTTAAGGTTCAGTGGATGCTTATTATTAGATCCATTGAGATTCATTAGTTTCCCTTTACGAGTCATTGTAGGATGGGTCAAGGTGATAGATTTTCACTGTAGGAACCATAAATGCTAAATAAATGCTTTCTATCAAAAGGAAAATTATTAGGGTTTAGTTTTTAAAGTTAAATGAACATCCGATTCGGGAGATGACTATATGTCATCCTCCCCAACGCGAGGAAATGAACCCGGGGACCTCTCAGTTAGCCTAGGATCTTAAACCCAATGACCCAATGCTTCAAGGAGTTCTTTTTATATTTTATTTCGCCTTATTTTCAGTTTGCAAACCATCAACTCCCCTATTTTTACCCAAACCTTAAAATCCAAATCGAATTCACCATTTTTGACTTCACTCAAATCATTTGTACGAAGAAAACCCATCCCTGTGTTCGACCCTAGACCACTATACTGCAGTAGCTTCGATCTACTACAGCAGGGAGGAAGTTTAGGATACAAACTTTGATTCCGTATCACTCCCATCAGGGCACTAATCACATGTGCACTTAGATGCAGGGGGAGTAACCCATGTAGGAAATTTTCACTATCATTTTGCTCACCCCCGTCGAGGGATCACTATTTCGTACGTGGAGTGTACAGGAGGACAAACACTCACTAGAGGTCATTTAGAAAAAAAAGTTCATAGACTTTGGTAGAGACTTCTTGTATAACATGTATTAGAAATCGCATATTTTAATATGCTGAATTAAGAGTGATTTAACTCTTGAACTATGGCAATATATAGTTGATGTATTTTGTGAGTATTGATGCAGGGGCCCAAGTGGCCAATTATTTTACTCACATGTGGACCCGCGGTGGTTGTAAACTGCTTGGGATGTGTCAGATTGGGTAGCTTCCTCTTACAAAGGAGACTCGCCGATTTTCGTGAGTAGTGCTCGTTACCCGACATCCATGAGTATCAGGTTTATCGACGAAGGTCAACGAGACACCTTGGGTTGGGGACGCCACAAATTGGTATCAAAGCTATGTAAACGACAATTCTCTGGGAGCCTGCGGATGTAGAGCTTAGGTAAATGAAAACCTAGGGATTTTGGGACTCGGGCTAGGCCATAGTCATTAAAGTAAAACATCACAAATTTTAGTATAGCTCGACGTCGATACTAGAGCATAGATTAGCACGCAAGTTAGGCATACGGCCACCTAGGATTTGATGGGAACGCAAGTTAGACTATGCATCCTTGTGCATTTTGGTCGAATGAAATGTGATAATGCGGATTGATCAGGTGTTGTATATGTGATTGGTGTGTATAACCATGAGTATGGTGATCATGTGTTGTATGAATTGTGTGATTGTATGCTTGGTGAGTAGCATAGGAGAAAACGTTGAACACTAGGGTCGAAAAAAATATAACCTTAGGTGTTCGAGAAAATTTCGGGCAAATGGTCTGTGAGTTGAAAAAACATATATATATATATATATATATATATATATATATATATATATATATATATATATATATATATATATATATATATATATATAATTTTCTCGACATTAGTTCCGCTTTGAACATAAATGATTATAAAAGAGGAAACTGAAATTTTTTCCAGCTTTTACAAGAAAAGGGTTAAAATTTAACTCATAAAATTTTAGTTGTATGAAGTGCAAGTGTCTAGGCTACTCGCATTTATAGAGGCAGCAAGGAGGCTGGCTGAGATGAAAAAATGATGAGAAAGAATTTTTCTAAGGCTCTTACAAAGGTAAAACTGAAGAAAAATAAATAAAATAAATTTTAATAAATTTATTTTGTTCTAATGGAAAATGAAAAAAATATATATATATATATATATATATATATATATATATATATATATATATATATATATATATATATATAATAAAAAATTTTAGGTTCTGCAGTAGGTGGAACAAAGAGGAAAATGATGTGAAAAACCACTAAAAGAGCAAGAGACTGATGGTCTATCGCTTCCATTTGAGTCACGCATACAATGGATTGTATCGTGACACAGGCAATTTGGGCACAAATTAGTGGTCCACGACACGGCGCCTTTACATAGTTTGCCACAATATTTATCAGACATGGGCCACGAGACATCTTCGACAGCAATACATGGGCTGCAGTGGCGCCGCACGCCACGCGGCCGGCTGCCAGGCGTCGCTACACAAAAATTTTGTATCAGCCGAGGGACCGACCGCTGAGATACAACAGGTTCGGGCCACTACCCACGATATCGGCGCCAAAGGCACGCACGACACGCGGCGCAGGCTATGTGACACGGCCTGGGCCGCGGCGCTGCGCAGAGTCGTCTCGCGATACAATTTTTGTGTATTGCGACCGGTGGGCGGCGGTAGAGGCGCGATACCCGCTTACGCGCGCTTCGCAGCGCTGGCGCATTGTGTGGAAGGACATGTCGCGACACGGTCGAGGGCCACGATACGACGCCTATGCGCCATCGACACAGTCGCCCATCCGCGGCGCAGCTTGGCACGGCCGGGCGCATCAAGGCCACAGCCGGGCGCCAAGCAAATTGTCTGTGGTGTGCATTCAGGTACCCAACCCGCCTGACTCGTATCGCTCGTAGTCAATTGCTTGGGACACTGTTCATGAACACTGTTCATGAGCACTATTTACAAGGATTTCAAAAAAATAAAAAAATAAAAAAATAAAATAAATTTTTTTGAAATAAAATAAAAATAAAATTTTTTTGGTTGAATATGATTTAATATATGAACTTATTATCTTGCATTACCTATGAATGCATGGACGTTGCATATGAAATGTTTTTAGTATGTAAATAGCGTCTCGAGGTTGTGTTTACACCTTAGAGATACTGCGTTGAAACTTAACTTGCAATTTGACATGTGTAGATGGCTAGTCGAGGGCGAGGACGTAGGGGTCGTCCACGGCAGATCGTCGCACCATCGACCACTAAAGCAGGCCTTTGCCTGAGGTTTGTGGATTGGTCACCGCTATCGCACATGCATGTGCAATAGTGAGTCAGGGCGGGTCAAACGACCTCCAACATTTAGAAGAACATCGTCCTCCAATGATTAGAGGAGGAATGGACTCTAAGGTCAGGACGACATGACCAAAGAGAGATAGGGAGATGATATGCGAGGCATCCAGGATATGGGTGCTGGTATTTAGAGGAAGGAAGATCCATCTTCTTCCAACCCGGGAAAGAAGCAGAAGACTTCTGTTTCACAAGGATATCTGTGATGTACGAGGTCATCGTGACTAAGGCCGATAGGGACATTTTGTCGGTGCAAGATGATGTGTTATTTCGCCGACAAACTGACACTTTAGACGGATCACCCGAGGCAGAATCCCAAGGTTATGGGACACCTCAGTCCTAATCATCTGTGAGATGGGTTAGGGTTGCCAGTTAGGATGGGCAGATGGTGTGCTACCATTGCCAACCCGCATATAAGGGAAGGATTACCCCAAAGATGTGGATCCTGTGGCTTTGGGACAAGACATCCCAAATTCACAGCAGAAGATTAAAAAGAGGAGGACACGCTTGTCTCTGACCCCTACTATGGGTCAAGGGAACCGCATCGCCTAGGGTGTCGCACCAAAGACCTAGTACTTCAGATGGGTCAAGCACAGGGCCGTGGCGCAGCGTATCTGGCCGACTACCAGGATTCAGGTCGAGAGTCTCGGTCAGTCAAGGCGCATGGAGGTTACCACATTGCCGCCACCGCATATAAGGCGAGATTATTCAGGGAGGCAGAGGTCCTGAAGGCACCGCGCCGAGCATCCGCATCAGCCGGATATGTAGGGTAATGCTTTCTACTTTTGCACTTGTTGACTAGGAGTAGTTAAATTGATGCATCATATTCATTTATTAATGCATCTCTGGTGACGAATCAGTTTGGGAGGTCGAGGCCTTTGCAGAAATCGGGTGTGGATGTTCTTCCCAAGATGTGGGTGAGTTAACTGAGCAGTCGGATTGTGGTTAGAGATCTCCGAGATTCTTCTCATGGTGGACCCCCCGGGATTGGGGTCAAGATGGCATCATTATGCTTCATGTGCACGGTGACATCACGTCGAGCCTGGAAGGTGGGTGAACTAAGATGACATTCACCACCTTAGTGAGTGGGCTGAGTTTGTCTTGGGACTACGTCCAATTGAAGACTCATAGTTCAAATTAGGAAATGAAGAGTACTAATGTGTGTTGGGCAAAGGAATAAGGGCCGTAATCCCTAAGGTGAAAAAGCCCGAGTTGTGGTGAAGGAGACCCGCTGTAGGCATCCGAAAGGTCCTGTAGGGCGCAGAGACCTTGTGGGAGATATCCCGAATTTTTGTGTGGGTATAAGAGACCTGGGAAGATATCCTAAATTTCTGCGTGGGTGTAAGAGACTCGGGGAGCTATCCCGAATTTCTGTCTGGGTGTAAGAGACCCATGGAGAAATCTGAAATTTCTGTGTGGGTGTAAGAGACCCAAGGAGATATCCCAAATTTCTGTGTGGGTGTAAGAGACCCGGGGTGTAAGAGACCCGGGGAGATATCCCAAATTTTTGTGTGGGTGTAAGAGACCCGGGGAGCTATCCCGAATTATGTGGGTGTAAGAGACCCGTGGAGAAATCCAAAATTTTTGTGTTGGTGTAAGAAACCCGGGGAGATTTCCCAAATATCTGTGTGGGTGTAAGAGACCCGCGGAGATATCCCGAATTTCTGTGTGGGTGTAAGAGACCCGAGGAGATATCCCAAATTTCTATGTGGGTGTAAGAGACCCGGGGAGCTATCCCGAATTTCTGTGTAGGTGTAAGAGACCCGGAGAAATCCGCCTATGGGTGCAGAGACCGGAGATATCCCGACTGTAGGTGTAAGAGACCCGTGGAGTTATCCGAAATTTCTGTGTGAGTGTAAAAGACCCGTGGAGTTATCCGAAATTTCTATGTGGGTGTAAGAGACTTGTGGAGATATCTAAAATTTCTGTGTGGGTGTAAGAGACCCGTGGAGATATCCGAAATTTCGTGGTCGGCGTAAGAGCTCGCAGTTGTAGGTAATGAAAAGTTCGTTTCCCAGAAACACATGGTCATGCTATCACGAAGACTTAGAGTTGAGTGATAGGAGTCGGGTGACTCAAGATTAAAACACACGGTCATGGTTATTACGCAAATGAGTCGAAAGGATAGGAGCTCGGGAGACTAGATTCGATACCCATTGAAACAAATACGCTACGAAATGTGGCAAGGGCTCGTTATATGGATGTCATTCATGACATGGATTAAGGTTGACGGTCCATTGGGTTGTCGCGATTGTGACCGGGAAGGTCAAGGTAATACTGCAAGGATTGTGCGGTTGTGTGATGCACGGCTGATGATAGCGTAATTTCTGGACGAAATTCATTTAGGAGAATGTAAACCCAGAAAATTCAAATTTTCTGAAAAAGGGTAATACGGTAATTTTGGTAAAAATCTGAAAATTTTCTAGATCTCGGATGATGAAACGGATTTCACTGTTGGAATCGTCACAAATCTGCGCATTCACGTCGACTCTCACGAATTCGAGACAGCCGGAATTTCACATTTTCAGCACCGTGCCTGGGTTCCGTAAAACGGGTTCGAGAGACACGCGACGCGACAAAGTCACCTATTACACAGATCACGCCACGCCGCATGATTGTGGCAGAGACGACGGTAGAACGAATGGCTGAAATTGTGTCAAGTGTCAAAAATCAAGAAAATGGACATATTGGGAATTATTGGAAATGTTAAATGTATAAGACAAAAAATGAATAGTTTTCTTCTCCACGGGAAGCGAGAAACGGCAGTGGTTAAATTTTCTAGTTTTAGAGAGAAGGGAGCTCCTTCTCTAGGATTGCTCGTTCGACCGTCTGCTTCGACGGAGCAAGAAGCAAAGTCAATCTACGCGGCGAGGGCTACGCGTGGACATCGATTTGGTGGAGTTCCAACAACTCAAAGAGGTAGGGATCTTTTCCTACTTGTGTTATTATTTGGCTAAGAGTCATGTAAATGGTTGGGGATGTTCTGAGGCTTGGATTAGTCGTGTTTTCGGTCTCAAAACATTTGAACCAAGTGGAGAAAATCTCCATTGTTGTGGCCGTGAACAGTGCTAACCCGAGGGTTTCACTGTTCACATGAATAGTGACATGATTTTTTGTGTGAATTTTTATGATGTTGAGTGATTCAAAATGAATTGCTTGTGCTTGTTAATTAACCCATGTGAGCTAATTTTGGTGTTGTTGATGTGAATTTAATAACATGATTTATGTGGATTAATTATGTTAGTCTATACATGTTTTATATATTAGCATAAGTTGCTCCGGATTGCATAATATTCCATATGCAATCTGGCACTGAATATTAGAAGTGAGTGCATGGCATGAAAGAAAATAAAAAGGAAAAATGTTTATGAAAATGAATTTCACTAAGATTTTCCGAAGAATTGCCTCGAGAGTCAGTCTAACCGATCACTTCAGATGAAGACCATGACCTGCTTTGAGCGTTATCCAAAGAATTCACGAGGGTAGTCCAATAAATTTACCGACCCTCGTAGTAAGTTTTCGAGAACATAAAGCTTTGTTTGAAAACTGATTTTACTCGCATTCGTTTAGGCATGTGCGAGGAGTCGGTGAGGACTCGGGACATGGGATTGGGCATGTAGACATTCGAGTAGGTACATGTAATTGCTTAGATGTGATTGTTTGCCATGACATGTGCACTTAGGTGGGGAGTAACCCATGTAGGAAATTTTCACTACTAGGCTTTGCTCACCCTGTCAAGGGATCACTATTTCAGGTACAGGGAGTGTACAGGAGGACGGCGCTCACTAGAGGCTACATTTAGAAAAAAGTCGGGTTGTGGCTTTGGTAGAGACTTTTGTATAACATGTATTAGAAATTGTACATTTCAATATATGTTGGATTAAGAGTGATTTATTAACTCTTGAACTATGGCGATACAGTTGATGTATTTTGTGAGTATTGATGCAGGGGCCCAAGTGGCCAATTATTTTACTCGCATGTGGACCCGGTGTGGTCATTGTAAACTGTTTGGGACAGGTTGTATTTGGGTAGAGCTCCCTGTAAAAAGGAGACTCTGCCAGATTTTCGTGAGTGGTGTCGGGTTACCCGACATCCACGAGTATTCCATAGGTTGACGGGTTGTCAACAAGACACCCTGGTTTTGGGGTGTCACAATAAACCCAACGACGAATGCCAACGTCCTGTGGTTACGAGCCTCTATGCACGTTCCTTAGTTCTCGTAGTGTAGAGAATAGCCACAACGTGCTATCCCCAATCAGTCCACGAACCCACGTCCAAGGGGCAACGATGGTGATTTCCCAAGAGAGAGTTCTATGGCAGAGAGGATCGAGGAGGAACCGTACGTCCTGTTGTATTAGATAATACCCTATATGATAAGAGACTTTTTAATATAAGCGGACTCCATCCCATCAAGGCAATGTAATCCATTAGCGATTATAGTCCTATTTGAATAAGGGACTTATCCCTATCCCATCCAACGGGTATTCAAATAGGAATGAACCTCTTGTCCATAATGGGAGAATATGGATTGGGCCAAAGCCCAGCCTAAAAGTCTAACAGCTCCCAGCCGCCCACAATGGGCAAAGCATCTTAATTAACTCACTTACTCATCTCTTCATACAAGAAATGGGACGTGCGACATTGTGAGAAGAAACAAACAACAACGGGAGTATAGTTATTAAGTCAACGCCAAGACTAACAAAAATACATCACCCAAAGGCTACTCGCATATGTCCTAGATAATTTCATCAACACTAGATTAAGTATTTTCAATCCCTCATAGTGAGCAATACTCAATCCCACAATATATCAAGTATTTATCAACCTATATCAAATACGAAATCGACATAAGTGTTGGCCAGCTTACAAACACATGATAGGGTGTATTAGTAAATTAATTATCTCTAAGAACTCATGTCAGTTCAATGAAACTTGATTGCTTTCCTAAACATGCCCCATGTGGTTGTATCAATCATAGCCCTTAGAAAGCATGCTAAAGTATCAACATCAAGCATCCTCTTCATGACTGAGCCTTAGGTCATAAGGACATAAGTTAGATCCCTTAAGATCTTAGTGGCTCACATAGTGGTGGATAAGGAATTATCTAGCACTCACACTATTAGTCAGCATTAAGCACATACAGTATGATATGTATGTTATGGTGTTTACTCATATAAACGAGCTATCAAATTTATACCATATAGATGAATGTCTAGTCACTACAAAAGTGCTCAACTTCACACCTGGCTTTCTGAGGCTTCATAGAATTGTGGCAAGAATTCTATGAATGATTCTCAAAGAATCTCATCTTAGTCACTAAGGCGACTCATCATCAAGCAAATCTTAGACGCTCCCACGTGCCATAGACTTTAGTCTCATCTTGCTCGCTACTAAAGCACTGTGCGAATTAATTCCGTGTGGGAGTAGGTAGATCTACCTCGTTGACATGTACTAAGAATATGCGCACAAGAATAATTATTTTGAGAGTAAAACACAATAGAACTCAATAATCAATTATTAATAATAATAATGTCAAATACAACTCATAGAGGTGTCACATCCTACGCAATCTCATACTACCAACATGAGGTTGAAACACATCTCTAGCAATAGGCTTATTCAATGGGTCAGCCACTATGCTTCCAATAGAAATGTGTTTCATGACCACCTCACCCTGCGCGACCATATCTCTAATGAAATGGTACTTGATTTCAATGTGCTTAGACTTCCCGTGATAATTAGATCCTTTCGTGATACGCCAAGGTTGCGTGACTATTATAATATAATGTTACGCCTCCTCTACAATGGGTTGTAATGCTCGGCGTTGCAAGAATCTCTTCAACCGCATACCTTCTTCGCATACCGCACATGCCACGACTTACCCATCAGATAAGGCAACACATGTCTGCTTCTTTATTGCACCAAGATACAGCGCCACCTCTAAGAATGAATGCATAACCCGATGTGGATTTGCGCTTATCTCTATCACCGGCCCAATCAGCATCACTATATCCCTTTAGCCTCAAGTCACCCCTATGGAAACACAAGGCAAAGTCTGTTGTCTCTCAGAGGTATCGAAAGATCCTCTTCACTATTGCCCAATGCGTAGGTCCTGGGTTACTCTGGTAACGGCTCACCATGCCAACTGCAAAGCATATGTCCGGCCTTGTGCATAACATGGCATACATAAGATTCCTAATCGCCTCAGCATATGGCATTGTGGACATGCATTTCTTTTCCTCATATATTTTAGGACACTGGTCTAAGCACAAAGCACTCCCCTTCTCACAGGTGTCATTGTGTTCGAATTCTCCATAAATCGCGAAGCAATCTTTTATGTAAGTCTCTTAAGACAAACCAAGAAGCTTCTTAGAACGGTCTCTAAAAATCTCAATCCCGAGCACAAAATGCGCTTCACCCATGTCCTTCATCTCAAAAGTAGAGGACAACCACTTCTTAGCGGCGGCACATCAGAGTCCATATCATTTCACAAGGATGTCACAATATACAAAGATAGGATGATCACACTCTTCTTTAAACGCTTCAGATACACACAATGGTCCTCTTCAATCATCTCAAAACCGTGAGAGATATTCGAGTCATGAAATCTGAAGTACCATTGTCTAAATGACTGTTTGAGTCCATAAATGGAACGTTTGAGCTTGCACACTTTTTGCTCTTGTCCCTTGACTTCAAAACCCATAGGTTGAGTCATGTAGATCTCTTCATCTAGCTCTCCATTGAGGAATGCAGTCTTAACATCCATCTGATATAGCTCTAAATCTAGTTGCGTGACAATAGCAAGGATAAGGTGAATAGAGGCAACCCTGACAACAGGGAAAAATGTCTCATCATAATCTATACCCTCTTGTTGGGGAAAACCCTTCTCCATAAGACGTGCTTTGTATTTGTCATTTGACCCATCTGCCTTGCGCTTAACTTTCAAAACCCATTTGTTTCCGATAGCTTTGCGACCAGGCGGAAGATCCACCAACTCCCACATGAAGTTCTTGTCCATGGAGCTCAATTCATCCTTCATTGCATCCATCCATTCTCCCTTAGCAGGTGAAGAGAGCGCCTCTCTATAAGAAGGCTCATTAGCAGTACAAAGGAAAGCATCCCCCTCAATCTCAAAGTGACGACGAGGAATGTTACCTCTATTGTTACGACGCAACACAAGAGGTTCAGATAGCTCTAATGGAACACTCCCACTAGGCTGAGAATGACTCCCACTATCTTTAGCGATCCCAGGAACTAATTCCCCACCCTCGCTTGAAGATAGTGGTACGCCACTCAGTTCCTCCAACTCATAGAGGTCTTAACTCTCATTGACATTGCCTATGCTAGGGAAATCATTCTCAATGAAATCAACATCGCGCGAATCCACTTCAATATTTCCCCCATCAGGGTGTTCACCAAACATCACGTAGCCTCTTGCTTCCTCGTGATACCTTATGAAAGTATTCTTTCTAGCTCTAGGGCCCAGCTTTCTATACTTATGGTTAGCTTTGTGAACATACCCTGCTGATCCCCATGGGCGCAAATGCTCCAAATTGGGCTTTTAGCCATGCCACAGCTCATAGGGAGTTGAGGAAACAAACTGTGAAGGCACTTTATTCAAGATGTAGGCAACAGTCAGAAGAGCATCCCCCCAAAAAGATATAAGGAGGTTGGACTGTGCCATCATCGATCTAGTCATATCTAGAAGAGTCTTATTCCTCCTCTCTGCAACACCATTTTGTTGCGGGGGTCCGAGGGATAGTGAGATGTCTTAGACTCCTTTTCCCCGCATTCCTTGAATTGATCGTATAAATGCTCACGCCCGCGACGCCCTAAATGTTTTAAGCCTTTTCATGCTTGTTCTCAACCTCCGCTTATAAAGCGTCAAGCAATCCAATGCTTCATGGCGATGAGATAGCGCCAGACATAATCGTATCAATAGCGTCATCGATTGCGTGGAGAAACTAAGAGGCCTCATGACGCGCCTTTATTCATAAAAGAATGTCCGAATGCACAAGCTCAATAGGTTGAGTAGCTCTTCGCCATTCCAAAAGGTTTTCTACAAGCTTTTGCTTGCTAGGTACGGTTCATAATTTTAGGGTCATTCTTTGGTGAGTGAGCCTAAAAGGCCTTCTAGCCAATCGAGTCATCCTATCTCTTCATATGTAACCCAAATTTAGCATGCCAAGTTGCGTAATCAATGTTATTACTACCAACTCACATATGATGAAGCGTACTAACAGATGAGTGAGAAGAAACATTTAAATCTAATTTAATAAAACCATCCATAAATGATCCATGTCCATATAAAATTCCATTCGCAAATATAACCAAACCATTATTAAAAAACTCAAAAAAAAAAATCAAAACTAATCAAAGCAGTAACTGATAACATATTATGTTGGATTCCCGGGACATGGAGTACGTCATGAAGAAGTAGAGTGCGACCAGAGCACAAGTGAAGTTGGTACAAACCAACTCCAATGGCATCTTCACTAGTACCATTTCCCATGAACACTTTGTGGGTGCCTCTAGGAACACAACAATAATCTACTCACCCCACCCGATCTCGGGCTACTTGTTTGGTTGCTCCTGTGTCTACAATCCAATCAGGGAGAGAATGAGTAACTAAAACATGTGAACATACATGTATGTTACTAAAGGTGAGTGAGTTTGTTACCTTCTTCGGCTCAGTGCAATCACGAGCGAAGTGCCCCTTCTTCTGGCAGTTAAAGCATTTGACTTCGTTTGTTCCACGCTTTTTGCCTTTGCGGTGCTTGGCATTCTTTTTAGGCACACTCTTGCTGCCTCCTCCACTATTCTTTCCCTGTTTAGGTGCACCATTATCTCCCTTCTTGCGCTTAAACCTACTGGTCTTGCACGGATTAGCTTTGGTGAGGAGAGCCTGAGTAGTCTGGTTCGCCACAATTCGCCTCAAGTTCCACATGACGAGATATATCTTTAAAAAATTTTATGTTCTCATTGTGTGTGACGCCCCAAACCCGGGGGTCCGTTGACTACCCGTCAACCTCATTAATACAAGTGGATGCTCTGCTACCCGACGCCTACTTCAGACACCTGGCAGAGTCTCCTTTGTACTCCGAGAGCTCTACCTAAATACAAGACTCGCATACCAAGTTCCAAACAACAACCACATGAGTAGAAACGGCCTCTTGGGCCCATAATCCAATACTCATAAACATACTAACTATATACAATAGTTACAAGAGTTAAAATTTTACTCTTATACAACACATAAAAATCTAAAATTCTAATACATGTAGTACATCACAAAATCAAAGCCACAACCCGGCTTTCTTCTAAAGTCGGCCTCAGATGGAGCCGCCTCCGCGCGCTCCTCGTACCGAAAGAATAAATTCCCACGACGGGTGAGCTATCGTCGCGGAATCACCCTAAGCGGGCTATTCTCCACCTAAGTGCAAAGGGTAAATGCTCAAAATAAACATACATTCAAGCAAATGCATGATCCTACTTGAATGTCTACATGACCAACTCAGAATCCCGAGTCCTCACCGACTCTCTCTCACACTCGCCTAAGCCCCGTATGAGAATTATAGTTTTTGTTAGTTTGTGGACAACCCTCCGATGTGTATATATCAATCAACGCCCGACGATTGATATATTATTTATTTGTGGATCACCCGGCGAATATTAATTGGGCCGCTCCGACGATTGATATTTTTATTTTGGACTACCCTCCGATAATTAACATTTTAGACTACCCTCCGAACCATTTTCTCTAGACTTATCTCATGCACTACCTCCTATGGTCCTAGGATGTTCCAGTTATATATGGAATGCACATGCCAATTCCAATATGCTTTAATCACATGCAAATATGTAAACATGCACATATTCACATAATATCCAATCACACAATCATGTCATGTAATTATCATTTCAAACATCAAAATTAGCTCACTTGGGCTAATGATCAAACACGAGCAATTTAATTTAAATCACTCGGCCAAACACATATTTTCACAAAAATATATTTTGAGAACACTATTTCGGGAATAGTGAAACCCTCGTTTACTATTCCCGAAAAATCACAAAACATCGGTTCACTTAGTGAACCTGGGTTTCAAGGCCATTTCCGGCCTTTTTCATATCAAGCATAGATTTCAATGCACAATTCAAACATTTCACAAGCAATTTCACGAAATTTTCCTCGGGATCGCCAATGGATGATAGAAAAATCCCAAAAATTCTAACACCGTCCCAAGCTGGACTGACCAATGCCCTCACTAGCCTCATTCAACTCAAACATACGTAAAGTACTTAAAATGGGGAATAAACTCAAGTAGGAGAAACTCCTTACCTCACGGAGTTTGAGGAAATTCTAAACCTGGTACCCACGCCGAAGCCCTCTCCGCGTGAAAGTGTTTTCCTCTTGTCCTCGACGACCGAACACTGGCTTGATCGCTATAAACTTAGAGAGAAGGAAGACACTCTCTCTCTAAAACTTAAGAAAATCAGCCCCTGGATCTATTTCCCCCCTTTCCCACATTTTTTCCTCTTGGCTTAATGAAGAAGACAAGTCACTATTCATATTTTGTCCTTTTGTGACTTAAATCAAACTCATAACTAATCATTACGTCCCTTACTCCCACTTGATTCTGGCCATCTCGTCGCCCATTTTCACTGCTTATCTATCTACACCATGGCACATGAGTACAAGTTATATGTGACTTTCGTCGCATCGAAAATAGTTTTACAGCACCCGAAAAGCAATGCCTTGAAAAACGTGTTAACTCCGACTATCTCGGAATTTTACGAAATTTTGCGTTTTAGCTAGATTTCGCGAGACGATTCCAACGGTGCAATCCATTTCGTCATCCGAGATCTAGAGAATAAATTTCGGATTTTTAACCGAAATTACAATTTTTGTAATCGAAATTTCGATTTCATATTTTTCCAAAATCAATTTCTGGGTCTTACATTCTCCTCTCTCCTAAAAGGAATTTCACCTCCAAATCTCAGACAACTACAATCACCACATGCATAAGGCGTAACGGTATTCTACCATGCATGTAAACAATCATTTAAATACTAAACGACTAAATCACGTACCTTCATCCCTAAACAAGAAGGGATAGGTAGCCCGCATCGTGTCCTCAGCGCTTCCCATCGCGACTCCTCCACTCCATGGTGCTCCATAAGACCAACACTAGCCTCACGGTTTTGCATCGCAAAACCTGATCACGGCACAACAATGCGCATCGGTCCTCCTCAGCCGCCCCATCCGTGTCACCTCAATCCGTCCCCAATCCACCACACATGAGCTCGACCGAGAGCATTTCCGAGCATGGAGACGTGAAACACCTCGTGGACACCTGACATGCTGGGCGGTAACGCTAACCGGTACGCAACGGTGCCTACTCTCTCGAGTATCTCGAAAGGTCCAATGAACCTCGGCGATAGCTTCCCACGCCTCGCCGAACCCCGACCACTTCCCAGCATCACCTTCAAGAAGACGTGATCCCCAACCTCGAACTCTAAGAGTCGACGTCGCACATCCGCATAGCTCTTCTGTCGGCTTTGAGCCGTGAGAAGACACTGTCGTATCAAGCTCACCTTCTCGGAGGTGTCTTTAATCAGATCAAGACCAGTGATGGAGCTCTCTCCCACCTCGGTCCAACATAACGGTGACCTACATGGCCTCCCATACAATGCCAGCCCACGGCGCCATCCGTATACCCGCTTGGTAACCGTTTGTTGTAGGCGAATTCCACTATGGCAAATGCTCCTCCCAAATACCAGGATCCAGGACGGCGCTCGTAGCATGTCCCTCTAATACCAGATAGTCCTCCCGCATCGACCATCCGTCTCGAGGGTGAAAGTCAGACTATAGTCAACAGAAACATAAACTTTTGAAACTCTTCCAAAAGCCATAAATCTCAGGTCCCTATCCGATACTATGGATACCGGTACTCCATGTAGCCCGACCATTCTCGATCGTATAACCCGTAATCTCTCCAAGGCGGCGTCATCCGCAGACGGCCAGAAAATGTGTCGATTTCGCGCGAGTCGGCCCACTATCACCCATACCGCGATCATGCTTCGCCGGCCGTAGGCAAGTGGGTCACAAGTCCATCGTGACGCGGTTCCCACTTCCACTTCGCTCACCCACATCGGGCGTAACCCCGCCGGGCTTCGCGCTCATCCTTAACCGGGCCGACACGCGACATCGGTCAACAGTCCCCATACACTTTCATCCCGCTCCAAGAGTAATCATTACGAAGATCCCGGGTACACTGTGCCACCTGGATGCACCGCAAATCGAGAGCAATGAAACTCCCTGAGAATCTCTTCTCCTCTCAACCTGGCCAACCGGGAACCACTCACCCATCCCCTTATCAAGACTACCACCCACGTGAACGGCCCACTGCCACCCGCGAGACCGATCGTGACTCGGTTCCCCTGATGGACACTATCTCCGTCCATCACTAGGACTCAATCACTCAAGCCAGAGATCGATGTAGCCACGCCTAAACTCCCAAAGGTACTGAGCCCGGCCTCGCTGTACCCAGAGTCCAAACTTTCCCACAGTCTCGAGCATCCGCCACTCCCGAGAAGATATACTAGCCAATGCTCCTCGTGACTTCCGACTGAGTGCATCAGCCACCACATTTGCCTTACCAGGATGGTAATGCAAAGTGAAGTCATAATCCTCTAGGAACTCCATCCATTCGCTGCCTCATGTTGAGGTCCCGCTGCGTGAAAATATACTTCAGACTTTGATATCTGAGTACACCTCGAACTCGCCAGATAAGTACCGGGCGCCAAATCTTCAAGGCTAAGACTACGACCGCCAACTCCATATCGCGGTGGGCAATTTCGCCATGATTCTTCAACCGACGAGAACCATAAGCTACTACCCCCGACCGTGATCAAACACATCCCATCCGCCGAGGCATCAATACACTAGGTAACTCCATGTCCCCCGTCCGGACTATCAAGATGGGAGCCGGCAGCCCTCTTCAACTCCCCGGAATGCCTCCTCGCATCGGGTCATCCCAATCAAACTTGACCTCCTTCCGGTCAACCTAGTCATAGGTAACGCATTCCGAGAAATCCTCACGAATCTCCCATAATACCCGCGTACCAATCCCAAGAAACTACGATCTCGGCGACCCACTGCCTTCCCAACTCATCACCGACCTTCTCTGGTCAAACGACACTGATGCCGACACCACGTGTCCCAAAATCTCACCGCAGTTTAACCGCACTTATCGAACTCGCGTACAAATTGATGGTCTCTCAACAATCAGAAACTATCTTCAAGTGATACCTGTGCCCCACTGGGATCGGGAGGTATCAAGATGTCATCCACGAAGACTACAACAAACTCCGATCTAAATAGGTTGAATATCCTATGGCTGAGATCCATGAATGTCACGCGCATTCGCCAATCCAAAGGGCATCACCATAAACTCAAAGTGCCCATAACGCCCTAAACGCCTGCCTTAGGAATATCTCGTATCCCTAACCCTCAAACATGGTAAACTAAAGGCGGGCGTCTATCTTCGAGTAGACTCGCTCTCCTCTCAACTGATCAAACAAGTCATCAATCCTGTAATGGGTAACGATTTTATCGTGAACCCCCGTTTCAACTGCCTCGTAATCACACAAGGGTTCGCCCCTCTTCGCGCAAATAACCGAGCGCCCCATGGTGAAGTGCTCGGCCCAATGAACCCTTGTCCAATAGCTCATAATCGACTCGAAGTTCCGCAATTAACTACGTCCCCATGCGTGAGTCATAGAGATGGGTGAAGTACTGTATGTAACTCAATACCCGAAGTCTACATCCCTATGCGGAGGTAGTCCGTAGCCTATCCGGAAAAAATGATCCACGTACTCGCAAACTACTAGAGGTAGATCTAAGTCTGGTCTCTCCTCGTCCTCTATGGTAAGGCTCGCTAGCCAACCCGCTAACCGCCCCCGACACTGACGTACCTCATATACCGTCGCAAAACATCATGCTTGTCCCCCGAAACACAACACGAGTATCGCCCCGCGCATAGCGGTAACCCTATGCTCATAATCGATAACGACCTCGCAAGTCGGCCACAATCCATCCCTTTAGGATGACATCAACTCGACAGATGTCCATGATTCTCGTGTCCATCGCGGAGTAAAGTCCCTCGAGATCTCCACCTCGCAACCACGACATATCACTGCTTCGCCTCTAATCCTAGTGAGAACTCACATACAAAGCGTTCTAAGCGTCTCAACTTAAGCCCAACTCGATCACAACTGATGCAGCAATGAAAGAATGTGAAGCACTAGAATCAAATAACACTCTAGCCCATAGGCGAGATAGCAAAAATGTCCCTATATAACTGGCTGATCTGCTGACTCAGCTTGCGATGTGATGACATAGACACGCCCCTGACTCCCCCCGGGACAGTTCTCGGCCAGGCTCGCCTTCCGCTCTGTTACCTATACTCGCCTTCGCTCGCCTGCGGAAATGTGGGGTGCCCGTAGCTCCTTTCGGAAATCGAGATCGGGCCTCGTGGTCCCGCACTGCGTTGCGGGAGGAATGTATCAGATCTCTCATGTCTCATCGACCGACTGTGATGTCCCAAACTCCTAGGATCCTCGTTTCTCGGGGCAATCCTGCTCACGTGTCCGTGTCATACCGGTGGCACACCATCTCGTCCCGCCGACCGCAACTCTATCCGGCCCCGCTCGACCGCAACTTCATCCGGCCCCGCCGACCGTAAACTTCATTCGTCCCCCTCGTCCTGGATGTACCGTGACTCAGATCTCGCGAACTAGAGGCCTCTCGCTCTTCTTCCTCGAACTCGGAGGAAGACTGATCGCCTTCCTCACTAACACTCGCATCCCGAAGGTTCGAAAGCATCCCTATCTTCTACGGTCGGTCGCCCCAACCATGGAATCCATATCCGCGAGGCGGTCCCATCTCCGCCCGACGGTTATACCCCACCATTCGACCCCCACTGGGCATCGGTGGCCACGTGAATCATCAAGAAACTGGCTAACTCGGTGTGAATCTAGCCACATAGTCCATCACAATATCGCCCGCTTCGGGCCTCTAGGAACCCGAGCCTTCGCATGCCGCACCTGGAAAATACTACCATGAACAATCCTAAAAACTCGCCTCATGTCATAACCTCTAAGTCTGCCCTAGGAAGTCCTAACCCATCCCACCATACCCGGCCTCGCCTCTACTGAAATGCGCCTAACCCGATCCTCGGTCAGACGGAGGTGATCTCCATAGCCTCCAGTACATTCTCGACCTGCATAAACCAATGGCTCCAATACCATCGCGCCCTCCCGTGGAATGCCTGGAGGGTGGTGCGCCTAAATCTCGGAGGCTACTAGACCTCCCCGACTATCCGCCACACTAGCCTGCAAGGAGCAGCAAACAAGCATAATTCCCAAAGCCTCAGCTTGCTCGCGATCAAAAACCGACGCATCGGGTCAAATGTCGGGTGGTGCTCGACTGCCCCGTGGACGCCCTCTACGCCCCGTCCCTCTACTAGTCATCTACACAATTAACATGGCGCTTAAATCTCACACAAGATTCTAAGGCATAAACACGCCCCGAGACACTAATCATACGCTGTGAATCAGACACATTGTCCTCAGATTTTCAGTAATGCAAGGCAATAAATTTTTTGCATTTAAATTGTTTTCAACAAAAATTTATTAAATTTCATTTTTGAAATGTTTATTTTCAAAATCTATCCTCATCAAGTAGTTTAAAATTACAAGATTCTGAGACATAAACACAAATTTCTAGATACTATTCACAATAATCGAAAAAAATTTCACACACTACGTCAATGCATTTATAGTAAATGCAATATGAATATTTCATATATTAAATCATCCCTAAGAAAATTTTTAAAATTTTTGTTTTTTTGTTTTTTTTTTTTACCCTATGAACAGTGTCCATGAACAGTGATCCTAAATAGTGCACCTCACAAAACTCGGGTTAGTGCACAGCGGCGCACACCCATAACCCGTGTCGCTGGCGCGCACACCGCGCTACAGCGTCTATGTCGTACGCCGCCGCTACAAGACAAGAAGCTTGTCGCTACGATGTCGCGCGCATCGCTAGCTCGGGGCCGCAGTCGTGCGCATGTCGGGCGTGGCACTTGGTCGCAACATGCCCGTGTAGCCTACCCTGTGCCAAAGTCGCGACATCGCTCCGTAGTCGCCACTCGGAAGCTATCCCCATGTCGCGACATCAAATCGCGGGGTCGCTGACACCACTCAGATAATCCAGCCTCGCGACTTCCGCGCGGGTCGCAACACCGCTTCTCTGCCCACACCGCTGCCCATGTCGCGACATCAAATGATGTCGCGACATCCAGCCTAGCCTAACCACGGCCACCCATGTCGCGACCTCGCAATGATGTCGTGACATCAAGCCCGCCACCGATCGCCACCCATGTAGCGAGAAGATCAAACTATGTCACACGCCGCTTTCCTTCTGGGAATCAGCGCACTGTGTCGCTGGACCACTCGGGTCGCTGACCACGCCCAACCAAACTCGGGCCCTACCAGTACCTGTGTCGCGACACCAAAAAGGATGTCATGTGACACCAACTCCCTCCAGCTTCCAGCTACTTGCAAAAATTTTTTTTTTTTTTTTTTCAAAATCATCCAAGAGTCTCCTTTTTTCTCTTTTTTTTCCTCAAGCACTTTGATGCAAAGAGCTTTCAACCCACCGTATACATACAACTTCCAATATATTTATAAAAATTATTTTATTCATCTTCTTCGCTTATTAATCGTGAAACCTAAAATTATTTTCATTCACATGACCAAATAAATTTATAAAATTTATTTATTTATTTATTTATTTATTTTTTCATTTCTATAAGTAGCCTTCCTTGCTACTTCCTACATGCAGTAACTTAAATATTGCATCCATATGACAAAAATTTATTAAAATTTTATTTCGTCTTCCAGTAAACCAAATAAATTTCTAAAAATTTATTTCTTTGATTTTATTCTTCCAGTTTTACTCACTGTAAAACTCCCAAAAGTTTTCATATATGCTAATCACTAAGCACACAAAGTTTCACAACTCATAACATGGTACACATACCATTCATTAAACATTCACACAACATTTCATAACATGGTCCGTTGACTGTCTGGCCAACTCCATGGAATACAAGTGGATGTCGGGTTACCCACCCACTGTATTAATCGGGCAGAGTCTCCTTTGTACGGAGAGCTCTACCGAAATACAGTACCTGCACATACCTGTCCCAAACAACAACCACATGAGTAGAAACGGCCTCTTGGGCCCATAATCCAATACTCATAAAGATATCAATTGATACTCATAAAGATACTAACTATATACAATAGTTACAAGAGTTAAAATTTTACTCTTATACAACACATAAAAATCTAAAATTCTAATACATGTAGTACATCACAAAATCAAAGCCACAACCCGTCTTTCTTCTAAAGCGGCCTCTAGGATGAGCCGTCTCCCACGCACTTCCATTCCGAAAAGAACAAATTCCCACGACGGTGAGCGGTCGCCAAGAGGGAATCACCCTAAGCGGGCTATTCTCCACCCAAGTGCAATGTCTAATAAAACATACATTCAAGCAAATGTACGATCCTACTTGAATGTCTACATGACTAACCTCCTCGTAATCCCGAGTCCTCACCGACTCTCTCTCACACTCGCCTAAGCCCCGTATGAGAATTATAGTTTTAGCTCAGACAACCCTCCGACGTGTATATACTCAATCAAGCCGCTTCCAATCCATCGAGATATATTATTTGTTTCCAGGGACTACTCCGATGAATATCAATTGGGTCATCCGACAATTGATATTTTTATTTTGGACTACCCTCCGATAATTAAACATTTGCATCATCCGAACCATTTTCTGCACCCATCTCTACGCACTACCTCCTACGGTCCAAGGATGTTCCAAAGGTATATGGAACGATATGCCAATCTCCAATACGTTTAATCACATGCAAATATGTAAATGATGCACATATTCACATATCCAATCACACAATCATGTCATGTAATTATCATTTCAAACATCAAAATTAGCTCACTCAAGCACGATCAAACACGAGCAATTTAATTTAAATCACTCGCCAAAACACATATTTTCACAAAATATTTTGAGAACATCTATTCGTGAATAGTGAAACCCTCGCTTACTATTCCCGAAAACACAAAACATCTACGCTCACTTAGTGAACCTGGTTTCAAGGCCATTTCCTGGGCCTTTTCATATCAAGCATAGATTTTAATGCACACTAAACATTTCACACAAGTAAACACAAATTTTCTGGATCGCCACTGATGATAGAAAATCCCGTACCTGAACACCCGTCCCAAGTTTCGACCGATCGATACCCTCACTACTCATTCAACTCAAATATCTGTAAAGTACTTAAAATGGGAATAAAAACTCAAGTAGGGAGAAACTCTCACCCTGGCGGAGTTTGAGAAACCTAAACCTGCACCCACGCGAAGCCCTCTCCAGAGAGCGCTTTCTCCTTCATTCCGACGATCATTATTTCCGCCTGATCGTGCGTAAAACTTAGAGAGAAGGAAGACACTCTCTCTCTAAAACATAAGAAAATCAGCTCCTGGATCTATTTCCCCCCTTTCCCACGTTTTTTCCTCTTGGCTTAATGAAGAAGACATGTTCACTATTCTATTTTGTTCTTTTCATGACTTAAATCAACCTATAATGAATATTATGCCCCTTAATTTCCTGCCACATTCAAATTTATCTCTACTGGCCCATTTTCATCGTTTACTCATGCCACCATGGTACATGAGTATGTTATATGTGACTTCTTGCCGCATCGAAATAGTTTTTACGGCACCCGAAACGCAATGCCTTGAAAAACGTGTCAACTCCGACTACTAATTTTACGAATTTTATGCTTTAGCTAGATTTCGCGAGACGATTCCAACGGTGCAATCCGTTTTGTCATACGAGATCTAGAGAATAAATTTCAGATTTTTAACCGAAATTACAATTTTTGTAATCGAAATTTCGATTTTGCCCTTTTTCCAAAAATTGGAATTTCTCGGGTCTTACATTGTGGGTGAGGATCTGCTTCATGTGCGCCTACAACTGGAGTGACCGATAACACCGACCTCGTTTGTTCATCAATAAGGATATGCCCCGCAGCATTTAGATCTCAAATCATATTGGACATCACCTAAGATGCTCAGCTCCTAAGCCTGGTGATTGAGGTGTCACTGAAAGTGAACTTCAATTGTTCCCACATGGCCATAGCAGTAGGAAAGTTCTCAAACTCCCCTATGAGGTCATCCTGCATGCTATTTAGCATAATATAGCGAGCACACCGATCCTTCGGGTCAAATCTTCGTGTCTCTAGCGTCACACGATATCACCGAGTGTCACACCCTCAATAGGTGCCACCATCGTAGTGGTCAAATAAGTGGAAAGGTCATGTTCAGTCAGAAAGAATTCCATCTTTCTACGCCACATGTCGCTTGGTGTCAATTTGCTTATCAGCTTGGTTAAGTTCGTCTAACATGATCTTAGTTGTCATAAGTACATTGATAATGCGCAAAGTTGACATTAATATTAATCACATATTCTTTTATCGTGTTCAAAATTTAATTTGTAATTATTATCCCTTCCTACTTATCAAGATAAAAAAATCGCATAGCTTCTAATCATCTCCCAATTGAGTAGGTTGGGAACATACTTACAAATTATCTTCTAAACAAAATTTCTCATGAAATTAATCACATCCACATCCACAAGATATAGAAATTAAACACAGGGACCCACTAAGAGTACCATATGGATATCTCACTGAGCCTATGCTAAAACAAGTTTACTTAACATAGTAGCGACTCAAGAAGGCCACTTCATTTTGGCTGGGCTATCCATAATACAAATTACAAATTCATAAAACTACATCCCATAAGAAAACCTATTACAAATTATCTACATAAAGCATAAATAAGGATGTCGCGCTACCGAACTATAAGAGAACTTGTTTTATCAAACAAAATCAAACAAACATAAGCTCATAAAAGGAGTAATCCAATACAAAATTCTATCTACCTCCTAAACTAATATGCTAACACATAAACATACAAGATGGTCTTTGATGGATAGAATATACACTCAACTCATGTAGGAATGCAGAAAAAAGGTCTCACAAACCATGGTGGGATGAATTAAATATTGGTGGCAACATAATGTTCAATATTTCACATTAATAAAGTTAAATATTTAATTAAGTTGTTGATTTTAGAGGCATTTTCTATAGAAATTACATTGCACAATAGTCACACATACTCTTAAGAATACATAAAAATGCAATAAAAACAAAATTTTCATTTTACCTTTTAAAGCTCATATTAGTGCCAGTATTAATTATGAAAATACCTAGACAAAACCACAAGCTTCGACACCTCCAAATTTTTAGAACATTCCCAAATAATCCCGTAAATATCACAAAAATTTCAAATTTGGATAAACCAATAGGTCCCGCACTTGTTCAAATAGCTTCGAAGGGTTATTTTTAATCAAAAAAGTAAAATAAATAATTTTGTAAATTTTTTTTTTTACAAATTACCCAAAAAATAGAAATTAAAATTTGAGCATACTGAAAAAATGGGACCAAATTGAGTCCTGATAAGCCCTCATGTTCCCTACACGCCAAGAGAGCCAGAGAGCTGGGTACAATGGTCAAACTTTAACTGGTCAATGCTACGTAAGCGCCACATCAACAAAGTTCCATGTCATCATGCCACGTTACAGAATGACGTCATGAGGGCATCATTGAGTCAACACATTGACCCGACCCGTTGACCCATGACCCCGAAACTATTGACCCGATCAACGCAACCATGTCATCATGACATCAACATGACGTCAGCGTCTGGTTCATTGTTCCCAAACAATCGTTTTTCGCTTTCGCACACCCAATGTGTGAGGTGAACTTTACGAGGCTATATCCGGAGCTATAGACGTTCGTTTGACGCCTTTGAGGTACCGTTGCGAAGCTTGTGCGACATAGTTTCGTAATATATAAATTAAACATTTTATTATCTTGGTTATGCGTCCAACAAATGGCATAAAGAAGGCAAAAAAATGCCTTGAAACGCAACTTGGGTTTATGTTTTCTCTCAATCAGTAATCCAAATTGGTTCAAATTTGATGTGGAAGATCCTCATACATATAAGAACACATCCATGTCATTATTTTTGAAAAAAAAATACACATTTTGTTTCTTCAGACCAAAAATTGGACCTTAGAGAGAGAACGTGAACCATCAATTAATAGGCAAACAAACAGACCTCATACGGCTTTGATACCACTGATTTGATGGTGAAAGGCATTCATACAACATATAAGACAAGCATTCAAGATATATATGGGGTCAAGAAGGGGTCACTAACCTTAATGTCGAATAAACTTAACGATCGATGCCAATGTCCTGTTGTTACGAGCCTGTATGCACGTTCCTTAGTTCTTGCAGTGTAGAGAATAGCTATAGCGTGCTATCCCCAATCAATCTATGAACCCACGTCCAAGGGGCAACAATGGTGATTTCCCAAGAGAGAGTTCTAGCGGTAGAAAGGACGAGGGAGAACCGTACGTCTGCTGTGTCGATAATACCTCTATATGATAAGAGACTTTTTAATAAAAAGTGACCCATCCCATCATAACAAAAAACTGATAAAGGATTATACCCTATTTGAATAAGGACTTATCCCTATCCCATCCAAACGAATATTCAAATATGAACCTCGGTCATAATGATTGATATGATCAGCGCTTCCAGCCCAAAAGTCTAAAAAGTTCAATATATACCCAAAATCACATTTAGTACATAAATGTGATTAATATTAATCAACAGACATCTAATTAATTTGCATTAATTATGTAAATTGATTGGATGTAAAACGTTTATTATAATGCCCACATCTATTATCTATAAAATAATACATAGTAGTGGGTCGTCGAATGACATTTTTTTTTTCCCTCATAATAGTATATTTAAGGCAGGGGTAATGATTTAAAGCTCGAGCTCGAGTTCGCTTAAGCTCGACTAACTCGAATTCGATCCGAAGCTCGACTAACTCGAAGTCATGAAGCTTGAAAATGAAGCTCGAATCGAACTCGAAAACACAAAACTCGAACTCGGCTTGAGCTCAAACTCAAGACAAGCTCAAACTTGAACTCGAGCTCGAACTCGAACTCGAACTCGAACTCGAAATTGAACTCGACTCAAGCTTGAATTTGAATTGAACACGACTCGATATTGGACCATGTCATTTTCAAAACCGGGTCTCCTAGTTGTTAATTGTTATCATATAAAACAAGGAATATGAATAATGAAAACAAACTACAGTGAGTCCAAAAACACAAAAATCATAATTAACTATCACTACAACTTCATAAAACTTTAGTTTAAAGTAATCTACACATGGACTATCATTAAACAAATACACTTGAAAGCATATTCTTAAGATACAACTTCAAAGAACTTCAATAACCTATGATAGGTGCTAGGCTCTGCTGGCTAAATCGACGCAAAAATGTGATATAACCTCCGTCAAACTAAATAGCGATCCACCAAAAATCCCATCAAAACATCTTCCATAAACACCTACAAAAAACATAACAGTTTGTTATTAATAATATTTAACTCTATAAGAAAACATCAAGTAATAAATAAAGTGAAGTAAATATGACTAATGACTTCATAACAAACCTATTGAGTCTTCATTTGTCAATTCCTTTGGAGGCATTGGGAATTGGATAAGAATTTTTAGATTGATCTTTCATCTTTTGTTCTACACACATCAAATGTAAGTATTTATACATTAAAAAAAGTAAACTAAAATGATTAACAAGTAGTTCTTACTCTTCTTCTTTTCACCTCATGGAGGGATCTACACCAATCACCTGTGCATCAACATTTTGATCAAGCTGAGCAAGTGAAGACCTATAGGATAGAATATACTGACCAAGACTAAAAGCGTCAAGCCACAAGTGGTGATTGGAATATCCAAAACATTTGTCGCCAACTTAGACAAAATACTAAAACTTCATAGATTTTTCCTTCCACCTCAAGCCAAGGGGCATCAAATTTATAATCTTGAGAAATGAAAACCTCATCAAGATACACATCAGTCTAGATTTCATAGGTTCCGCTCTGCCCACTTGCAAAAGTTCTAACAAACTACTGATGTACTTCTCTCCATGAGCATTTGAAATGCATTCACATTCCCGCATTTTCTCTTCAATAAATAGAAGGAAATGCATTTTGCCATTCATCATAAAGTTGATACATGACATCTCTAACTTTACTAATGTTCTCCGAGCCACATGCGAAGAAAACATTTTGGGAATGTAATCAGAGCCCCTTTTTCAATCTAGGGTCCAACACCGCTCCTATTGCCATTAGCATATTGCATTCACCCTAATACTTGTCAAACCTTTGTTTCATGTTTTGAACCATACTCCTAACAAAATCATCAGGAGACTCCTAACAAATAAATGATAAAGCTATATTTGAAGCATACCACAAACATTTGTTGATTCCACAAACATTAAATGAAGCACAACGTATAAAAATTAAGAAATGTACACAACCAAACAAGAAGCATCTTCACATTAAACAAGAAAGCTAGGTGAATTTCATTTACATCATAGAGATAAAACAATACTCAGTCTGATTTCATCCATAAACATAAAGATGAAGATGGAGAACAAATTCGCCCGAAGACGTATTAATCCATTTTATTTTGTTCAAAAAGGTTAAAATTTTGAACCGGAGAAATCTATTCAACTGCTAGTCGTTTACTAAAAAAAAGGACCCCAATTGAGCTTAATCCAATTTGAAGCTAAAGGTTTTAGTAAACAATTTAAAAGTTCCGTTTAACGTTTAAGCTTTTGCCAACTTTTCAATTTTCAAAATCCTTAAATTGAATTAGTTTTAGGACATTTGATCTACTAAATGGAACCACTATAAAGTGGATCCCATTCCTTTCTATGTTTGGAACTTAGCATATGTTTTTGCAAGGAACATCAGGTAATTCTCTAATTATGAGTCATGACCTCAACAAAAAACACCATTGAGCATCACTAAAGGGATTGAGACTCATCATAAAATAAGTCCCACTTAGTAGATCAAGTGTACTAAAAATCAGCTCCTTTAATCATCTATTCATGGATTTTTGACTTGAAAACTAATTCAAAATCCAAAATTGGCTTAAAGCCTTAAACTTTCACAGAACCTTCAAACACTAATAGCAATATTTATTTCAAATCAAAAATCAATTTCAATGCACTTGATCCACTAAATAGGATGCATTTTGGAGGGCCAATGTATGAAAAGTCATTGAAATGGTGGCTAAATTAAAAATAAGTTTAGTTTGAATTAGTTTTCTATTCTAGTTTAAAGATAAACAATAACGCGAGATTTAGATTGATTTCTTTATTTACTTTTCATATATTTTTCCCTGCGAACACATGCAAAATGCAAAATTCTTCGAATATATGATTTTAGAGCTATTCAAGGAAATTGACACAGACGCCTTTACCAACAACAAAGGAACTAAAACTACAAACCTGAACATTCCATCTCCCATTATCTAGAGGAAACTTATGTATAGCAAAAAATTAACGGTCAAAATTTCCATTTCTTTTCTCGGTTTCTCGACAACCAAGCGGACGCAAATCAACAACATACGAGAGGCGAGCCCGAAGCAAACACATCAGATCTCTAACAATGCAGCATTTCGAAATCAACAAGAAGAGAAGCTATATACATAAAAAGCATAAAAGAAAATTAATCGCCTGAGGCGCAAGGCGGTGGTGACCAAAAATTTTCCTACCAACAAAGCGGTTAGGTGATTTTCTGGAAAATCTTGAAAAAAAGAACAAACAAAACAAAAACGAAAATATGAGTCCTTGAGAATCGGATAGAAAAATCTGTCAACATTTACTTGATGATCAAACTCGCCTTGAAGAGGATATTCGTGCGCGAGAGGATATTCCTACGTGACGTAATACCCTCTCGAGTCGAATTTTAGGTACTACGTCCCGAGAAAGTCAGTGGGCAAATCGATCATGAAACAGGATCTGATGGATTTAAATTACCATTTCAAACTTATATCTTTAAAACAATAAAAATAGGTACAAAAATACACAATTTTCCAACAAAAATACCATTGTCGATATAATTATAACGCATGGATGCGACAAAATACTTATTGGAGAATTAGTTATCATGTGAAGATTTATCTTTATATTTTCAAGGGCAATTTTAGTGACATTTTCGATGTTACTTTTACAATACGTTATAGTTTTGCAGCTAATTGTTGATTTGTCAGCATATAGGTGCTAATGATGCGAGTTGAACTCGGGTTCATCGCTTCGACTCGAGCTTCAGCTTCGAATCGAGCTCGATTCGAATTTCGAAGAAAGCTCTGACTTGAAAAATGAAGCTCGAATCGAACTCGAAAAGCGAAAAAACTTCGGGCTCATTTCGGGAGGCTCGAGGAACTTCAGTCGAACTCGAACTTGGTCGAACTTCGAACTCGAGGAAAAAAAGAAAGAAAAGCGATATTGAGAGAAAGGAAACGGGGCCAAATAAAAGCCTAATCACTTGAGCTTGATCGGAGTTTTAGGGTTTCTTTCCTCCCCGAAACCCTAATGGCGGAAAAAGAGAGAAAACCACAACTCAGAAAAATACGGAGTAAAAAGTCGTATCTGGGGGTTTCCTTGAGATCTGAAGAAATATAAAACTGATACGATCAGATAAATTGAAACTCACGGAATTTTTAAAATGAGGAAATCTGAAGGAGAATCCGTGAGAAGAACACCATCCCGTAGCGGCCAGTTCCATTCGCACACGTGTGTCTGCGACTCTACGGTGGGTATGTAGGAGCTATACCGATCCCGGTCCATGATATCAGTGATCTCGCATTCCTCGGATCCTCTTATTCTTCTTCTTCCACTGATTTTATTTTCTCACTTTCTCGCCGCTTTCTTTTCCTTTCTCACCTCCCTTCCATATAAACATTATTCTTGAGCATGCGGAATATGGATCATTTGGAGGAGGAGGCGCGACGGCGATGATAGTTTGTTTTAAGGTTGATTTGGTGGAGGTTTGGAATGAGTTTTAGGAGTTTACGATTGGGTGCAGTGTGAGTGCTATTTGAGTTGAGAGTGAGTTTCTCGAGCAGATTCTCTTAAATCTTTTTTAGAAAATTAATTATTTTTTAAAATAAATATATTTATAACTAAATAAATAATGAAAATTCATGATTTTTAGAATATAAAATAGAGATATATTATTTATGACATCCCACAAGAAGAGATGTCAAATTTAAAAAAAAAACTTTTAAAATTTTATATATACAAAATATTTTCGAGTTTCTCACAAGCTTTTGGTCGGGTTACGAGTTCCTTTCATTTCGACTCTCTCGTTAACATTTTAAGTGAGCTGGAGCCTCAGTTAGGCTCGCTCGAGTCGGTTTTGATCGGTTTGGCCAAGTCGAGTTCGAGTAGCTCGCGAGTTGTCTCGTCTCATTAGCACCCCTATTTACAAGTGCATACAATTTTTTTTTTTTTTAAGAAAACATAAATTCCAAATGTTGTGAGCATTAAGAAAAAAACAAAGACATAAAGCAAAGGCGGGGGACAAACAAAATGGAGGAGGTGAAGTTGGTGGAGAGAATGATGATTCAAGGTACAACCACTACGCCCTAGAGCCCATTATCTCTGTTCACCCGACAACACGAACTGGCTTCTGACCCAGCGGCAGGCGGCCGTCGATCGGCCTTGATGGACATGATAGAGCTCGGAATCCACTGATCGGCCACCCTCATTTTGGCAGGTACTCAAAGCCCACGAGATACCAACAATACATTTACCCTCGAGTGGAACCGATCTTGCCCTCATCCATAAACATCAACCTTATAATCAGATTCATGTCGTCCATCTCTCGGCCCAGACATCGAAGCCTTAAAGCGGCCCTCGGGGCGAAGTTTAAAAGCGCATAGCCTTTATTTGTAGCAGCAAAGATATGGAAAGCTTAAGGAGCATAGCGGTGAAGATCGCGAACACAAGATCTCAACCATCTTTGTTCCAGGTGGACACTCGAACGAGGATCGTGCCCCCGAGCTCCGTGGGATTCTCCGTGCGCGTTGGTTCGGGTTTCTGAAGAAGCGACGGAGGGGCAGAAAGAAGAGTATCTAGGTCTTGTAAGGAGAGTGCGGGAAGGTTGATAGATTGGATGATGAGTATGTGGAGTGCAGTATAGGCGGTTGGAAGTGAATACAGGGATCACTACCACATATTTTGATTTATGCAGCGGTTACCTAGCAGCGGTTAATAAACCATTGCACTAGGCCATGTATATATGTTTGCGCGATTTAAAAGCGGGTTACAAAGAAAAAATCAAAATTTGTGCTCCACCGCTGAATGTCGTTATAAGGCCCGATGCATAAAGTTTTGATGCGGCGGAGTTTATTAAAACTGTACATATATAATCGCTTTATCTTTGACGGGTTACTTCATTGCATAAGAGTAACCATTTATTTTTGCATTTTGAACCCTGGTATCCAAAATTTTGGTATCACGAAAGTGGAATCCCTAATAAGGCTTCCTCTCACTAAGCCATATTTCATTTTTCTATTTTGAAGGCATATTAAAATTTTGATATCCCTACAAATTTAAATCCCTAATATTGACTCTCGCTCTCACTAACCAGAAGCTAGCCCCATCGACCCATTCCTACCTCACAACGGCCACTTCCCATTTAGCTTTGCCTTCTTCTGCCTCACTTTATGATTATGTTGTGACTTGTGCTGAGAGGCAGAGAGTTCTTGTTGTTGTCACCGGAAGTAATACTACATATTTAAAAGGAAAAATTTAAACTTTTACATTTATTTAAAAGGAAAAATTTAAGATCTACTGTCCCAAAAATAGCCTTTTTCGTTTATTGTTTACTATATAGCATTTTACGCTGTTATAAAAATTTATTTGTTATTCGATATTCTATTTAGTTTTAAGTAATAAAAATAGGAATATAAATGGTGAGAATCGTATATATCGGATTAGTGCCCCAGTAAGTCATAGCGTGAAATATTCTGTATATCCAAGAAAAATTGCGAACAAATTTTATTTTGTTCTGATTAAATCAAATCGATGGACATGAGAGATAATAAAAGGAAAATAGAATGAGGTTTAGCATGAAATTAGTTAGAGTTTTTGGAATGAGTTTTGAGTGAAATAAGTACAAAGAAACTAAAACCGAAAAGCTTGGGCGAAAATGGATTTATTAGGCTGGATTGGCAAATGACGAGGCCATAAGGCAGAAAATTATATGATAATTGATTAGCCCATCTCCCAACTCCCATCTTATAATGCAATTAATATTTCAAGCGTGTAACCTCATTGATATCTCAACCTTCCTATCATGGTAGTCATTTTTCATGTAAGTTTTAAAAACATGCAATATTTTGATGATAGACTATAGGGCTTTTGTTTTAAAATTTTCATGACTTATTGCTACGAAATTTTTTTAAAATTTATAAATAGAAAAATTAAAATGTGACTTTTTCTATTCGAAAAGTCATCTTCCACGAAAAATAAGAAAAACTCCAATATTGCCCAATGAGAAATTGCGGCGGTCGATCTTAGGGATAGCCACGAAAGGGGGGGTTAGGACGGCGACCTCATCCAGGCTTAGGCTGTTTATTTTTCGATTCCCAAGCCTATCCTATTTTAAAAATTAAATGAGCGGGACGGGCGAAACATAGATAGGAAAATTCCCAAACCCATTAAGTTTACATTTGATTTTCTTTTATTTTATATTTGTTTTTATTATATTAAAATTAATATATTTCATAAAAATAAAATCTTATGAATTTTTATAAATTATTTATTAAAAAACATTCTAATTATTATTATTTATATTAAATTATAAAATAAAATAATAAAAAGGAAATACATTGCAAAAAAATATAATCAAAGGCGAGAATAACAATACTAGAACTTGTCTACAAGGTTTGAGAAAAATAAACTCAAACAGCTAAAAACTTCGATTACGATTAAGCAAAACCACACGTACCATTTGGGACGGGCGAGAACTAAAATAACTATGAAGTTAGCGAATTCGAGGCGGCCCAATTTGAGGCGAACGTAGCGACATCAGTCTGGCGAAAATTAACCGTTTTACGGCTTAAAATTCAGCACCCCATCACGCCCTAAATTTGGCGGGTTAGACCAAATACAAAGGCAAAATTTTAGCCAGATGGACGGGCTGGGCCAAAACACCTTGAAGCCAAATTTAGCCCCATTTTTTGAGACCAATAATTTAGCATTGACCTAACCTAATTCCATGTGGATTGGGCTAGGGCCAAAATTGCAATCTCTAGAAATAACCCGTCCCATTGACATCCATACTGACTAACTACCCAATGTTAAAAAAAAAACAACTTAATATTTAATTCTATTAACTATATTGCTGTAAAGCTAAAAAATTATATTCGGGATTAAGTAAAAAAATAAATCTTTATATATTTCGATATAGTCTCGAAGCAATGGGGTATCGGTTGAAACAATTCACAGATGCTATACATAATAATTCTCTCACACATACGTATATACAATCAAACTTCAAATAATAAAAATACTGAATATGAATTTTTATGTTCAAGTGTGAAATGGAACTATTGGCTTCATCGTGCGTGATAAAGATAATAAAGGAGGAAAAAAGTTGAACTTAATTTAACCTAGAATTGTAGCAGTAAATCATAATGAAATATTAAAATAGTAAAAACAATAAATGGGTTGAGCACTTTGAGCATGATTTGGGGACCCTAATCAATCATCAAATTGGCCCCCACTTAAACCTATAACTCCCCTTCCTTCTTCTTGTACAAGTCTCTCATACCAGGTTCCTCCTCTTCTCTCTCGTCGTACATCTGGTTCTCTCCTCAAACCCTCATCTCTCACACATCTCACTTTGTGAAACCAAAACCACATGGAGAATCACTCCATTCCTCAAGTCGTTCCACTTTGGTCTAATCCATAACCCAGATTCTCACCTAAAGCGAGGCATTCCAAGGCCGATCTATGGAGAAGAGTTTCGGCTAGGTCAAGGAAAAAAAATAGGGTTTTCGTTTCTTCTTTCAAGGTAAGTCCAGACATGGCCTAAACCCATGGAAATATAAGTGTATTTGGTTTTTTCTTCATATTTCTTTTCTTATATATGTTTTGTGTTTGTTTGATATTTGAATCGTAAAAAAGTAAGTTGGGGTCCAGATGTGGAATTTGGTAATGTTTGATCATAGATAAGTAAAGCCGGAAAAGAATTCATATTCTTGCTATGAAATCTATAAAATAGTTCAACTGAAGGAAAAGTGGGACCTTTGCAAAATGTGAGGAAACACTATAGGTGATTTGGGGGTTTTGTTAGTAGATCTATAGACATCATTTTTCTAAACCAAAAATTTATAATATAAAATGGGCCTGTGGATGGCCATACATGGATGCATTGAATCAACCTTATTAAAATTTGAAATATTTTTTTGATAATTGTTACTAAACTAATTTTGAGTTATTGAATTGTTATGTACCAATTTTTCAATTTAGGTTGTTGGGATGTATTGCATGGTTTGAATTGTTAAATAATTCCTAAGTTGTAATTAGATTTAGATTTATATGAAAAGATGGTTTGTTAATGACATGTTAGATTGTTGGTATGGATGATAATATGTCCCTTCATATCTCCTGGATTTCATCCTTCTAACATGATTAGACAAAATATAATTGAAATCACTTTTAAAGGTTACCATAAAAATCACGATTACCATAAAAACATAAAAGGATCAATCAAGGGGCCTTAAAGAAGTTAATTGAGTGAACAGTAGTAATATGGGGAATGAGGATGACGTATATTTTTCTACTTTTTGTAAAGATGAAAAAAAAATGGGGGGATGGAAATGATGAATCCACCACCTTGTGACATCCCGGATAAAGCTATTCTCTCCCTTCCTCCACCAACTTAAAAAATCTCTTTGCCTCATGATTGGACCTCCAACCCCTTAGGTGTTTGACTATAGCTATATTCCCTATGGCGTCTATTGCAGGAATACCAGATCCAATCACTCCATCATTAAATATATTATAACCGTTTTATTCTTGATGTATACCCTTCTCCATGAAAAAACCCATTCTTCTATCCTTTCATAAACCCATCAACAATCAAATATTCACGTACATTATCCCTCTTTTCCCAATACGCAGTTACAACAATTTTTCGCGAGGGACAAAGAATCTAACCTATATTGCTCTACGAAAGCTTTATCTAGAAAATAGTCAACTCCATGTATGTACTGATCTTCAAATCTTGGAAGGGCCATCCAACTCTTACCATCCATGAATTTAATTTTCTAGAATAAGAAACATATTTCTTTATTAAACTAAGATACAAAGTAAATAAGCATATCAAATACATATTTAAATTTCAATTTCGAGTTTCGATTTATATATTTGTTTAGTTTCGATTAATATAAATTCAGTTCAATTTATTGAAATTAAATCTATTTTGTGTGTTCGGAAAAACAAAGAAAGGTATCGAAACAACACAAGCAATATGCACCATACAACCAATAGGTAATAATAAAATAATAACAAGGAAAAAGAAAAAGGAAGTTATGATCATAATTTTTTATAAGTCTAAAAAATAAAACGGAAGGTCCAATGTGGTACCAAATAATGTTTTGAATCGGAAATAAAAAAATGAAGAAACGAGATGGAAAGGAAATAATCATAGCGAAATCCTTACGACAACGTTTGGCCATTAAAACGCATGATGACTTAAGGGCAAAGGCAATGAGATTAAGTTAAGCAATTAGATTTATGGTGGAGGGAGCAAGGAATAGGGAGCCAACATCCCAACCTTTATTTGACTAAGTAGAGTTGTGATTCTTGTGAAGCATCTTAAAAGCCACAAATTTCAATTTCTTTTTATTTATTGGGTGGGCACAAAAGGACAACCCACCCCATTCCTCCATTGGGTCACCACACCTTTTCAATTCATGGTACTTGGCCCCACCGTCAATTAGGGTTGGAATTGGATTCATCATTTCCATCCCCCCATTTTTTTTTTTCATCTTTACAAAAAGTAGAAAAATATACGTCATCCTCATCCCCCATATTACTACTGTTCACTCGATTAACTTCTTTAAGGCCCCTTGATTGATCCTTTTTATGTTTTTATGGTAGCGTGATTTTTATAGTGACTTAACTAAGTGATTTCAATTATGATTTTGATAATCATGTTAGAAGGATTAGAAAATCAGGGAATAAGGAAGGGACATATTATCATCCATACCTAACAATCTAACAAGTCATTGACAAACCATCTTTTCATATAAATCTAAATCTAATTACAACTTAGGAATTATTTAACAATTCAAACCATGCAATACATCCCAATAACCTAAATTGAAAAATTGGTACATAACAATTCAATAACTCAAAATTAGTTTGGTAACAATTATCAAAAAAAATATTTCAAAATTTAATAAGGGTGATTCAATGCATCCATGTATGGCCATCCACAGGCCCATTTTATATTATAAATTTTTGGTTTAGAAAAATGATGTCTATAGATCCACTAACAAAACCCCCAAATCACCTATAGTGTTTCCCTGTCATTTTCGCAGTGTCCCACTTTTTCCTTCACAACTTTATTTTATAGATTTCCATAGCAAGAATATGAATTCTTTTTCCTTGTTTTACTATCGCCTATGATCAAACATTACCAAATTCCACATCTGGACCCCCAACTTACTTTTTTCCAATTCAAATATCAAACAAACACAAAACATATATAAGAAAAGAAATATGAAGAAAGCCAAATACCTTAGATTTCCATGGGTTTTAGGCCATGTACAGACTTACAGCGAAAGAAGAAACAAAGCTATTTTTCCTTGACCTGCAGGCACTTCTCCATAGATCGGCCTTGAATGCTCTATTTAGGTGAGAATCGGGGTTATGGATTAGACCAAAGTGGAACGGCTTGAGGAATGGAGTGATTCTCCATGTGGTTTTGGTTTCACAAAGTGAGATGTTGAGAGATGAGGGTTTGAGGAGAGAACCAGATGTACGACGAGAGAGAAATGCAGGTATGAGAGACTTGTGAGAAGAAGGAAGGGAGTTATAGGTTTAAGTGGAATACAATTTGATGATTGATTAGGGTCCACAAATCATATAAGTGCTCAACCCACTTACGTTTTTAGCCATTTTAATATTTCATTATGTACTTACTTAGCTACAATTCTAGGTTAAAAAGTTGTAAACTTTTCCTCTATTATCTTTATCCTTTGCATAAGATAAAGCCAATAGTTTCATTCACACTTGAACATAAAAATTCATATTCATATTTTTATTATTTGAAGCGATTGTATACCATGCATGTGTATATGAATTATTATATAGCAATTGTGAATTGTTTCAACCGATACCCCGTTGCTTGAGACTATATTGAGTCATAGGTGGCGTTTATTTTTTTTACTTAATCCTGAATAGATTTTTTTTTAGCTTAATGCTAAATAGTAGTTAATAGAATTAAATATTAAGTTGTTTGTTTTTTAATATTGGGTAGTTAGTCAGTATGGATGGCAACGGGATGGGTTATTTCTAGAGATTGCAATTTTGGCCCTAGCCCAATCCACATGCAATTAGGGTCGAGTGGGCGTTCAAATTGTGGCAGAAAAATCGAGCCAGGGTGAGAAACTGGCAGGTTTTGGCCCAGCCCGATCACTTGTGAAATTTTGCCTTTGCAAGACAATTTGGCCCAACCCGCAAATTTTAGAGCTAAGAGTCTTTGAATTTTAGGCCATAAAAAATAAGGTTAATTTTGGCCGAGCCGTGCTCGGCCAGAGTCACACTTTGCCCAGAATTATACCTATAGTTATTTTGGGTTCTCGCCTTGCCCTTAATGGTACGTGGTTTTGTTTAACTGTAATCGAGTTTTTAGTGAGTTTGAGTTTATTTTCTCAAACCCGAGACAAGTTCGGGTATTGTTATTCTCGCCCCGATTATATTTTAAAAATGTATTCTTTTTATTATTTTATTTTATAATTTAATATAAATAATAATAATAATTAAAATGTTTTTTAATAAATAATTTATAAAAATTCATAAGATTTTTATTTTTTATGAAATATATTAATTTAATATAATAAAAAAACAAATATAAAAAATTAAAGAAAATCAAATGTAAGCGGGCAGGGTTTGGAATTTTCCTATCCATGCGAAACCCACACCACCAGTTGTTTTAAAATAGGATGAGTTTAGAATTGGAAAAAAAATAAACGGCGGGAGTAGGGATGAGGTACCTAGTCGAACCACCCTTTTGTTGTCATCCACAGTCTTTTGAATATTTGCTAGCTCTTCTCTTTGTTAGGTATATTGGAGTTTTCTTATTTTTGGTGGAAATGACTTTTAAAGATAGAAAAAGTCAAATATTTAATTTTTCTATTTATAACTTTTTAAAATTTGTTAATAAATGTGAAAATTTTAAAACAAAAGCCCATAGTCTAACATCGAATGTGCATGTTTTAAAGCACACATGAAAATGACTACCATGATAGGAAGGTTGAGAGATATCAATGTGGTTACCTGCGCGTTTTGGAAATATTAGTATTATAAGATGGGGGAGTTGGGAGATGGGTTGTTCACTATCATATAATTCTTTTAGGCCTTTAAGTGGCCTTTTCTCATTTAAGCAATCCGAGCCCAATAAATCCATTTTCGGCCTGTTTTCGATTTTGCTTTGCATTATTTCACTGAAACTCATTCCAAAACACTCTAACTAATTTCATAAACTCTATCTTTATTTTCCTTTTATTATCTCTCATGTCCACATTGGATTTTGATTGAATAGAGGCAAAATAAAATTTGTTCGGTTTTGAATCTGAGTAACATTCCTTTCGATTAGGACTCTAGCAGGGCACTAATCTGATATATACGAATTCTCACCATTTATATCTCTATTTTTGTTACTTAAAACCAATAGAATATCGAATAAATAAAATAAAATTTTATAATAGTAGAAAATGCTATATAGTAAAATAATAAAACGAAAAAGCTATTTTTGGGACAATAGATCTTAAATTTTTCCTTTTAAATAAATTTAAAAGTTTAAATTTTTCCTTTTAAATATGTAGTATTACTTCCGGTGACAACAGCAAGAACTCTCTGCCTCTCAGCACAAGTCACAACAGAATCATAAAGTGAGGCAGAAGGAGGCAAAGCTGAATGGGAAGTGGCCGGCGTGAGGTGGGAGTGGGTCGATGGGGCTGGCTTCGGGTTAGTGAGAGCGAGAGTCAATATTAGGGATTTAAATTTGTAGGGATATCGAAATTTTGGGCACTGGCGGCTTCAAAATAGAAAAATGAAATGGTGGCTTAGTGAGAGTGGGAGCCTGTATTAGGGATTCCAATTTTCAGGGATACCAAAATTTTGGGCGTTGGTGGGTTCAAAATGCAAAAATAAAATGGTTACTCTTATGCAGCGGTTTTAAGCCGCTGCGCGCTTGTTATATACGGCGGTTTTTAATAAGCTAACATATTGGCCTTTATCATCAGTTTATGCAACGGTTATCTAGGTGAGGGGGCACAATTTTGATTTTTCTTGCAACGGTTTTAAATCGCTGCAAAACCGTTGCTATACATGGCCTATAACCGCTGATAGGTAACCGCTGCATAAATCAAAATATGTGGTAGTGTTAGAACCGTGGTTGAACCAGATTAAACTAGGACCGAAAATATCACTAGTCGATAGTGTACTGATTCGGTCCGATTTTTAAAACACTGGTAGCTGCCACCAATGTGATATCCAAATCAAATTATAATCCATGAAATTCTATAAAGGACTCAAGTTTTATTAATCTTAGTATGAAATATAACTTCTATTCATATAAATTCCAAGCCATATGTAATGTTCTGTACAAATTAATATCCTTAGATTACATACAGCCAGCATTAGGCATGAGTTCATGGCAACTTATAGTTGTTGATCATATACATTTCATCCCTTTGTTGGTTCATAGCAATTATTCTTGCTAACTTTTCATTCTTTTCAACTTGAGAGAAGTCCAAAGAAAGGGTTTGTCATTGTAGTGAGTTCAACCTGAATCCTGTAGATCTTCATTTTAACCTTCTCCCGAGGTAATAATAAGAATTCACCCCCTTCAGTTCTCTCAAACCCATAAAGCTCAAGAAACTCAATACCTCCTGTCAAACTCCCCACTCTTTCCTGTTAAAAGAAAAATAGTAAATTATCATGAAAAAAGTGAAGATGCAAGATAAAGATTGTTAATAGGATCTATACACACCAATATTCATTCTAGCTTTCAACAGCCTCCTAGTTTGTAGTTGGCTATTTTTGCATTTATTTATTATCTCATTTCTTTCATAGTATATTGTCAATGAACTTAAAAAAGACTGGTCGTTAACTTCTCCAGGAAAAGATTTGTTTGAGAATCGGAGTTGGAACTTGATGGATAATTCAATTACAGGATACCTCAGACAAACTACAGACATTTCATTTTAACCAAAAGCATAATCAATCAAAACAGGAACCGGCTACAAACCAGTTTGTAAACATAGATCTTTCTGAACTTTTCCTCATCAGGATGGTTAGCAGCATTGCAATGCTAAATCAGAAAGAGTCTGGAAGGCCCTCCTCTGGTTTCACCATCCTGAACTCAGATAAATTGACAAGCATCTGGAACCTGAAATGGAACTTGTTATCAAGGCTACACAGTACTTATTTGTGAAAAATTCAGTTTATAGCCATGCCGTCCATAGCTGGTACCTAAAGACTCAAAATTAAAATAACTTAGTTTCAAGTCGGAGAGAACTTTCAAGCACATGCTTGGTAAAATCTAACTTCTAGTCAGTTTACACGAGTAAAAAATTCAATATTGAGACCGTTAACTTCTAGAGGTAGTTACTCAATTCATTTTCAGTGATCAGGATAGATTAATATAGTAAACCGAGTGTTGATCGGATGCTGAGTGTCTGAGTATGTGGAAGGAAGCGTGTAATTTTGACATAATGCATTTCATACGATAACAAGAATAAGTAGCATGCTCTTAATTAATATTTTTTTGAGCAAAAACAACCGAAATAGTATTAATAAAAATAAAAATAAAGCACATTACAGGGGCAGCACGGGATCTACCCCTATTTGGTTTGTTTAAACACAAACCGCCAACCAATTAAGTTGTAAAAACGATAGTGGCACTCCTCTAAATATAAAATTCTCGGCCTAAGAGGAAAGAAGTGAAATAAGTTCTCTTTATCCTCCAAAATCCCTGCATTTCTCTCGTCAAACAAACCATTACCAAAGAACGGCATGCAATTTGCCACAAAGTCTTTCCTCTAGTACAACTTCCAAAACCTTTAAAGGCAATCGTAAACATATATTCAATACTCTTAATTAATATGTAGTTCAAAACTCGCATTGCATAAGATTTAAAGAATTTGTAATCATACTCTTAACGAAAAGAAAAAGAAAAATAACTCATGAAATTTCTTCTGTTCTCATTGAGCACCAAAACATTTAAATAAATGTTCTTAGCGAGGAAGAAAATATTGAATTTGAAGGTTATGTTCATATCAATAAGAAATCAATTTAAAAGACAAAGATTCATGAATTTCAAGTATTCATTCTAGCAAAGCTCTCTCTTAAGATGTGTTGTGAACATAATTTCAAACATAGGATATTCTCGCTATCTTAGTTATTCAGACTGCCATCATTTTAAGTCAATCTTATATATCACATGGCAAAGTTATTGCTTTCTAGTTTAAGCTTTTGGGCCATGCATTGGGAGCCACTAAGCTAGTTCAGCATAAAAAAATTTGTACTCTAAAACTTGCTTTCGTGCAATACTAGAACAATATAGCTATAGACTGACCCACAGAAGAAGAATGCCTTTTACCTTGTGACTTTTTCTCAGATACATCAAACATTCTCTCAAAGGCTCCATCTTTGTATCAAGGTTAGTGACGGATGAGTTCTGCAATTTAAACACAAGTGTGATCATCATCTATTTATACCCATACTCTAATAAAATGCAGGAGCTTTTGAATCTTTAGATATCCCAGAAGAAAACAAAAACAAAGAAAATAAATCGACACCTTTTCCCATACAACTGACGAGGAAGTTTCTGCAGTAGCAAGGTTTTCAGGTGGCAATCCAAGCTTTCTTCTTCTTTCAGCCTGTTAAGATAAATACAGTTGTTTGAGGTATATAGCAGTCTCGTAGAGTACTAACTACTAAGATTCAGATCCATGGATATTGAACTTGAAAACATTTTTAAGCATCAGAAGCGTGAATGCCTGAACTCGAATTAACATTGGCACTTCTACATACATCTGTTTGTAACATGGGTAGGAATGCTTGGATAGAATGACCAAAGAGAGGGATTACTTTATATAGCAAAATGCTTCGAAAAGTCAGCTTAGAAATTCCAAATATTATGTTAATAATAGATCCAATTTTTTTTTTCCTTTCTTTTGTTCCTCCCACCAATCAAATAAAGCACAAGAACAAAAATCTCACTAATATATGAACTTAATCTTGATCCTTATGAACTAGGTTTTCACTTGCATCATGAATAATATTTTAGGAATTCATATGAAAAGGGGTATGAGACAAATAAAAGGACAGAAAAAAAAGAAAAGAAAAAGAAATGAAATAGATTCAGAACTCACTAGAATACAATAATTGAAAGCAAAACAGAGAATTATGAATATATAAAAATAGATTCAAAACAATAGATTTAGAACTCACTAGAACACCATAATTGAAAGAAAAGCAAAGAATTAAGAATATTATGTATTAAAAAGATACGTTAAACCCATAATGAAACGGTTCAACCCTATATTAAAACCCTAAGAAACCGTAGTTGATTAAATAAAATTGAACATGGATAAAAAGAAACCTCCATCTAGAAGCCGTTACAAGATTATGTTAAATTAAAGACGAAAAAGAAAAAGAATTAAAATTATGTTGATTTATAAAGATATTTATGGATTATATTATAATGATTCATAAGGATATTTATCAATGTTTTAAGCGGGCCGGTGGTAGACCGGAAAAGTTGCAGTTCACGGTTCCTTTGGTCGGGCCAGGTGGTCAAGCGAGTAGTTTGAGCCGGTGGCCTTAATAAATATATTATTTATATTTTAAAATATATAATTAATAATATTTAAGATATTATTTATTACTTTTTATATAAATAAAATATTTTAAATTTTATTTTAAAAATATGTATAATGTTGATATATGAAAACATATTAAAAATGGAATAAACTTATTTATATAAATATATACTTAATTAGTAGTAATATATAATTTTGTTAATATAAAAATAATGTGATAATGATCTGATGGTAAGTGGTTACTTATAACCCACTTCCCATATTCAAATCCATGACCTTGCATTATTTAATTGAATT
Organism: Tetrastigma voinierianum; assembly: GCA_016808115.1. NCBI lineage: Eukaryota > Viridiplantae > Streptophyta > Magnoliopsida > Vitales > Vitaceae > Tetrastigma > Tetrastigma voinierianum. Next base: position 132,635 of record JAEQBH010003272.1, read on the forward strand.
TTTTTAGTTATAAAGCGGCACTAGCACTCTGAACTTTACAATCATAAGCAAGCGACGTAGTTTCGATGTAAAAAAAAAAAAAAGTCATTTTTAACTTTAAAAAAATATATATTTTGTAGCGTGGCAAGTCGGTTCGGCGAGAGAACCCGACAGTTCATCCGGTTCCGTCCGACCGTAGGTTCGGTAGTTAGCCGGTTGTCTGTGGTTTTGATTGAAGCCGAACGGTTCTTGGCGGTCGGCTGATTCGACCCGGTCGGACCGGCCGGTCCGATCCGGTTTTTAAAACATTGATATTTATTGATTATAAAGGTAGTTTTGAAGATTAAAGAGTAACATAAGGGTAGTTTTAGAAAGTAAAAGTGTAAAACACTTCGTACTTTTAAGAGTAGTAAATATAGATATTGATTTTTATAAGTAGTTTCACATAAAAACTTTAAGACTTAAGTACTGCTGTATAGCAAACTTTCCAAGTAGTTCCCAAACTTGCGTCTTTTATATGGGCATAGTAGTCATCCATTTTCTTAAAAATACCCCAATTGCTCCTTATTAACCAACCAATTTTTTTCTTGAATAGTTAATATTTGTATATTACATTTTACCTTTATTTAATAAATTAATTTAACATATAGATAGTATTTTTTATTTCAAATTTTTAAAAATTATAGGTTTATAAAAATTTTAAATATTAAGGTATAAAACATACACACATTCCTTCAACAAAAAAAAACCCATACACACACCACATATATATATATATATATATATACATATTAAAATCACATTATTTAAAATATTTGTACATAAAGGATGAAAGCAATGTTCGTATTAATAGCATGTCATCGGTATAAAGCACACAAATTGGATAATATAGTGTGAGAATACTCGATAAGCTACCAGTTCTTCCAACATCACGATGACCGTAATCGATACCTTTATTTGGTTGAATTTTATTTGCTTATACGAATCTCCCATCTGCAAATAAAGCGTTCTGATAAAATGGCAAAAGCAGCGTCGTAGAGCGACAATAAGCCAAGCGGCTATGATAAGGCGATTTAACACGAAAAACAAGAAAATGTCTAAATTTATATTGAATAATCATTTTATTAAGAGATAGAATGAAAAAAAAAATGTGTAGATGTGTGATTTCAAGCCAAAAATGGTCGAAAATCACCCTCCTTGCTTAAGGAAGACGAATGACTATAGAAGAAAAAAGAGAAAGTTGAGAGGAAGAGAAAAGAGAGTCTGGGTTTTTTTTAGCATTACGAGTAGAATGATCAAAACAGAATATAGTACTTATTTGTATGTTTATTAAAATTATTTATTGTTATAGGTGATTGTATTTATATATTAAAAGTTAATTTACTTTACTATATACAAAAATCTAATAAAAAATAATGAATAAATAATTTTTTTTAATTTTAAGTACATTTTCAAAAATAAGTGAAATAAGATATTATCTTTTAAAGTTAATTAAAAATTGTGGTACAATTAATTTAAAAGATGGAAAATGAAGGGCGATTTATATGAAAAGTAAAAGAAAAAAGAAAAAAAAAAGAGCCGGGTAGCTGAACTGTGTGTGTGAGAGTGGGGTTAAGAGGCTGAGTTGAGATGGGGGTGCGTGGCACACGGGTGGGGTACATCAGGGCAGTTTTGGTAATTTTTAAGATTTTATATCCTTCTTATTAATTCTAGTTGTTGTTACGGGTTTTGGACCTAGTTTTAATATTTTTATAGGCCTTTTATGAAATATGAGGCCCATCACAGCTAAAGCAAAATACCCTCTTTTTTTTTTTTTATAGAAAAGTAACTAATAGAATGACTATTTACTTTTATTAACTAATAAAAATTAACGCTTGTCTAAAAAGTAAATCTAAGCTTAATTGGTAGAGTGTTAAATTGTTTACGATGATGCCCTTTTTCAGCCGGAGGCTGGGTTGGAGCGTGCTGGGAGTCAGTAGAATTTGGACCGGTTGTTTAATGGGGCACGGGATGGGCGTTTGGATACGTCTAGGTTGAGCGGGGATCGTGTGGGATTCGTGTTGATCACATGGAGTTACGGACGTGTATTTCTTGAAACGAGAAGAAGGGGTCGCGAGGCGCTGTGCAGTGGCCGCTCAGATGCCTAAGTCGGTTTCTTCGAGGAGAAAGAGAGCTGCAGAAGGGCGAATGTGTTGCGTATGAGTATCGTCTAGGTGTGTACCTTTCACCCGATGGGGTGGCACGGTATTTATAAGGGATGATCATACTTGACTTTCACAATTGGATTATGATCTTTTGAATAGTATGTTTTCTAATTGGATGATATGGCTGCAGATAGTATGTTTCTAATTAGGAGGATGATATAATATTTCTCTCATTGGGTAGAAGATTTTATTTCCTTATTGTAAACCAATTAATAAGGGATAATTGCGGTGGTAATATCTTCTTTGTATTGATAAGATTTGGTTTGATTCTGAGGATAAAGCGATTATTGAGAATTATCTGCTTCGCTATTAGGCGAGATTAAGTGGGATTTGGGTGTGAATCTTCAGTGTCATATCTATGATCTGAGACAAAGTGGGTTGACGTTTAAGTGTGTGGGGACCCAGTTCTTGCCGATCCTCCCACGAGCTGATGCTTCTGTCTCTTACCAATATCAATTGCCAATCCTGACAGCCGTCGTGATATGCTCCATTCTTTGTATCAGTATTTCCCGTGTGGCTGTGTTAGTGTTAAGCGTATCAGTCTACAACTACAGATAATGAGACTTTGGATCATGTTTCTTTGCCGTAATATCATGTCTTCATTCTCGTCATTCTTGCTAGTGAGTTCGGACTTCTCTTTCCCTTAGTATTCCATCTGAACCTTCGAGTCCTTTTCGGCGTCCCACTTGAGATAGCTTTTTTTTTTTTTTTTTTAGGCTTGGGACCCAGGACATATGTAGCCTTTTCCTTAATGTATATTCATTTTTATCTCACCACTTTCGCCTTTACTCGTGCTCTTGCGATGTTCTGCGTAGACAGAATGCTTTGAATTGAGTGTCGAGTTGAGTAGTTGAGCTCTTCAAATTAGAAATTTCTTGAGAACCATGGGTGTCACTTTGTTGAATTGATTCGTTGGGGCTGCGTGGCAGAAATTTAAGGTAGTTGAGCCTTTCAAAGCGAATTCTTGGGCTCAGTAAAAATTTCATACTGGCCAGAGAAGCCGACTCTTAGGAGTACGCATGGCTTTGGTGAGTAGTTGAGTTAGCTATCTCTGGGGTGTATGGCACGAGATGGAGTGACTCTAGGCTGCATGCGCTGTTTGACGAGCTATACTTGGCTCCATGGCTCCATGACACATTTGGGCCATTTCTTTGGAGCTCATTGCAAACCGTACATTTATATAGCTGTTTGGCCCGAGTTGTTTAGGCTCTGAGCTGCCAGCTCGATGGCTACGACTGTTTAGGCCCGAAGCTAACTGACTTGAGCTACTGTCAAGTAATTTGCATAACTTTGTTTAGATCCCATTCCCAGGCTCATTGATGAGTCATTTGAGCTTGTCCCCGAGCTAATTAAACTCTATGTAACACGTCACGAGTTGGAGTGGTCGAGCTCTTGGCGAGTTTGTGGTGGGCTCGTGGTGAATAGCTGGCGTTGCCTCTTAAGTTGCATAACTGTGTGGCTGATGAGCTCAGATCTATGCGGGAATAAATGGATAGGAGCTCGTCCATTATGGGCTCGTCAATCGCGGAACCTCTTGGGGCGGGGCTGCGTCTATGTGAACTTCTGGAAGAGCTCGTCAATGCGAAGCAGTTAGGTGAGGCTGTCCATGTGCCTTCTTGGAAGAGCTCGTCAGTCTGTGTTAAATGAGGCTAGTCCGTATGAACTGATCAATCGTGACTGTTTGGGCGGGGCTCGTCATGTGAACTCGTGTCCTTGAACTCTTGGGCGGGGCTCGTCATGTGAACTTCTAGAAGAGCTCGTCAATGCAGGTGGGTTGGGCGGAGCTCGTCATCATGCGGGGAAAAACTGTGATCACGAAGCTGTTGGCGAGCTTCGTCCATGTGAACTTCGTCAATCGAAATCTTGGCGAGGCTTCGTCTATGAACTTCTGGAAAAACTGCGTCAATGCGAGAAACGATTAGCGAGCTTCGTCAGTAATGGCTAGCAGGAAAAGCTCGTCAATGAAGCTATTGGCCCGAAACTCGTCTATATGAAGCTGTTAGGAAAGAATGTCGTGTGAATAGTTAGGCGGAAACTCGTCATGGCTTCTTGGAAAGAACTCGTCGTCTGCGGCCCCATTGGCGAAACTTCGTCTATGAGCCACAGGAAGAGCTTCGTCAATGCGAACGATTGGGCGAGAGCTCGTCATGTGAAGCCCCATTAGGAAAGCTCGTTGAGTGCGGCTTGTTGGGGCGAAGCTTCGTCTATGTGAACTTCTAGGAAGAGCTTCGTCAATCGCGGCGATTGGCGAGCTCGATCCGTATTACTTCTTCAGGAAGAGCTCGTCGGTCTGTTGTTAGGCGAAGCCGCCCATGAACTGCGGGAAGAGCTTCGTCGATATGAAGCGATGACGAGCTTCGTCTATGTGAAGCTGTTAGGAAAGAGCTGCGTCAATGCGAGCAGTTGGGGCGAGCTACCGTCGAGTGAACTCTTTGGCGAAGGTGTCGCTTATGGCCCGACTAGGCCGCTTCCGTCATGGCTAGCTGGCGAGCTGCGTCGGCGTGGTATTGGGCGGAGCCGTCTATGTGAACTATTGGGCTCGTCGGTGATTGCACGAGTCGAGGCGATTCCTCGGGTTGCGTGACCTGTGCGAAGTCAGTTCGGCTCGTCGGTGTGGCTGGCGGACTCCGTCGGTGATTTAGCAGGTTGGAGCGGTTCTGAGGCGCATGGGCGGGCTCGTGATTGGCGGTGATCATCCCGGTGGTTGCATGAGTTGAGCAGTTCAGCAGGGTGCATGACTATTTTTGGCGAGCTCGTCGACAGTGGGTGATCTCAGGTCGTGACTTGCATGGGTTGAGCGGACTCCAGCAAGTTGCATGACCCTATTTTAGCGGGCTTGTCGACAATGGTGATCTCGGTCGGTACGACTTGCATGGGTTGAGCGAAGTCCTTAGGGTGCATGACCCATTTTTGTGAACTCGTCAATTTGAGTTAGTGGGCTCGGTTGGTGAGTCGCAGGCGAGTTGACTTCTTAAGTACGCATGGCTATCTTTGATAGTTGAGCTCGTCAACGTGGACTGTTGGGCTCTGTCTATGCGAATGGCTGGATAGGGCTGCGTATATGGACACGTTAGTGCGAGAAGCTGGCGGCGGGACCGTCTATGTGGACTTAGGAAGGAGGAACCGTCCCGTGCGAGCGGTTGGGTGAGCTCGATCCATGTGACTGGTTGGGAAGAGCTCGTCCATGAGAACTGTTGGGCATAGTTCGTCCATGTGAGCTGGCGGGAGGCTTCGTCAATGCGTCCCGATTAGGCGACTCGTCGGAAGTGAGTTCACGGGCTCTTGGCGTTGTGGCCTTGGGGAAGAGCTTCGTCGTCTGTCGGTTAAGGTAGAGCTCGTCAGTGAGTTGCGGAGCTCTGGCGTTGTGGCCTTGGTGGTGTTCGGTAAGTGGCGATGTAACCCGGTGACAATGTAACTGAGCTGGTGAAGCTCACGAGCGGCGTGGCACGTCTTGAGTAGATGGCTTCGTCAAGAGTGAACTCTTTTGGGCTCCTGGCCATTTATGTACTGGTGGCGTTCGGTAGAATGGCGATGCTGGTACGATCGACTCTGAGCGTGGTCTGTGCGAGTAGATGAGCTCGTCAAGGCGAGCTGCGGGCTCCTGGCGCGTGACGCTTGGTGGGCGTTCGGTAAGTGGCGATATAGCCCAGTGGCGATGTAACTGGTGGTTTTTTTGACACGAGGCGTGGCGTATGCGAGTAGATGAGCTCGTCAAAGTGAGCTACTGGGCTCCGAGGCGCTGTGGCCGTGTGGCGATGTAGCCGAGTGGCGATATAGCCGAGTGGCGTTGTAGCCGAGTGGCAATGTAGCCGAGTGGCGATGTAGCCTAAGCTGGTCTTACTCCTGAGGCAGCGTGGCCTGTGCAGAGTAGATGAGCTCGTCAAAGTGAGCTACTAGGCTCCTGGCGCTTTGGCCTTGGTGGCGTTCCAGCCGAGTGGCGATGTAGCCTGAGCTGGTCTGACTCCTGAGGCAGCGTGGCTTGTGCAGAGTAGATGAGCTCGTCAAAGTGAGCTCTTGGGCTCGGCGTTGTGGCCTTGGTGGCGTTGCATCAGTGGCGATGTAGTCGAGCTGGTCGACTCACGAGGCGGCGTGGCTGTGCGAGTAGATGAGCTCGTCAAAGAGTGAGCTCACGGGCTCCTGTGGCTGTGGCTAACGGTGGCGTTCTGGCGAGTGGCGATGTAGAGTGGTTGATGGCTGGTGAGTCTGGCTCTGGGCGGCGTGACTGTGCGGAAGTGACGAACTCATCAGAGTAATTTCTTGGGCTCCGGGCGCTGTGGTCGTGTGGTGATGTAGCCGAGTGGCGATGTAGCCGGAGCTGATCTGACTCCTCAGGTAGCGTGACTGTCTGAGTGAAACGAACTTCGTCAAAGTGAGAGGCTGTGCGTGTAGCCACCTTGACTTCGATTTTCTTGTAAAGATCTGGCGTCTTTAATGCGATTGAAGAATTTAGGCGTTCTGCGAATTTCCTAGTGCTTTGGCCTTCTTATAAATGGCGGCTTCATTGATATGGAGTTTATACTTTGGATATTCTTCCTCTTCTGGTGCGTAACTGAAATCTGCGCGAGATGAAGCGTCAAAGTTTGATCGTTTTCGCTGGGGATCCACCTGAAGATTCTGGTTCAGTTTTGTTAGACTTCTGCTTGTGGGAGTTGTGTTGTCCTTCATGAGGAGGGAAGTTGTAACCTTCCTGAACTCGTCGTGTCTCTTGTGGGCGTTGCATCTACCTGATAAGTTGCTCTAACTCTTCTATCAGGCGTCGGTTGGTGACGGGCGCCTCCGCCTGGTCGTGTTAAACTGCTGGCCTAACCTACTTGTCAGAGTCACATTGTCGCGTTACTGGCCGGATCCTACATCCTTAGCGGATTGGCGTTGCTCACCTTGTGTTCGGGTTGATACCATTAGTAGCGAAATCGAGTTATATTTATATAAACTGTCGTTCCCGCAGGCGGTAGCCGGCCCGATGATATACTTTTTCAACGGGCGAAATTTTGGAGCGTGTGGGAGTGTTGTTGGACTCAGATTGTTTGTGAAATTTTGGGATCTGAGGCGTTTGGATGCGTCTGAGTTGAGCGAGGATCGTGTGGGGTCATTGTTGATCTGTAGGTTACAGGCCACATTAGCACTCTTAAAACAGACAGAAGGGGGTCGAGAAATTTGTGCCGGGTGGCGCTCAAATCTTTAAGTCGGTTTCTTTAAAGAAAAGAGAGGGCTGCTTAGAGGGCGGAATGTGTTGCATAGTGTCGTCTAGGTGTGTACCTTTCACCGATTAGGTGGCACAGTATTTATGAGGATGATCATGACAACTTTTCTAGTGGATTATGATCTTGAATAGTATGTTTCTAATTGGATGATGACGAATAGTATGTTTCCTAATTAGAGGAGGATGATATAATATTTCTCTCAGTAGGTAGAAAGATTTTATTTTCTTATTGTAAACCAATTAATAAAGGGATAATTGAGGGTAGTAATATCATGCCCTTATTGATAGATTTGGTTTGATTCTGAGGATAAGCGGTTATTGAGAATTATCTTTCTTTATTCCCTGCGAGATTTAGTCGGTTGGGATAAGTAGTTAGTGAGGTATCCTACTTTCCTTATTGGCGAGATTTAGTCTGATTTGCAGGATGTGGGCCTTCCCAATTATCCATATCATCGGCCTTTGGGGCGAGTGGACTGGGCTTTTGTTTTGGGCCGACGCTAGGGGCTTGGGTGTTTTATAGGGCCTGCCTCTCCTTTGGGCCTAGTGAGTGGGCTTGCGCGCCTATTTTTCAAACCCCATCAGTTTCAAACAAGCAAAAGGCATAGGGAGGGGGTCCACGTTCGAGTCCCAATAGGGACAATTTACTACATTAAAACTAAAAATTGTATTAAAAATTCAATAGAACAACTGTTTTTTATGACAGTGATTTAAGGGGATGTTGCAGCAAATGGTGCAACACTGTTATAAATGTTGCAACCAACTATATTATGTTATACAACATATTGAGTTAATTTCTATAGTAGTAATGTAATTAAAAAAAAATATGCACAAGCTCACACACACCGATAGACAAGGAAATTGGTTACAAGATTGGGCCAAGCCTACATCCTCGGGGTTATACCCAAATGCAAATGATTCCACTATATATCAATTAGGTTACTTTGGTCTTACATGAGATAAGGCTCCCCGTTTCTCCAACTTTCTCTTTCGCCTAATTCTCTCATAGTGAAATATATAATGAGATCTCCTCATTCCCCCAAACATGCCATCAAGACACCCACATACCAAATTCTCCCCATAGAAACTCATGCATACATAACATAAGAATAACATTCAATGCTAAGGAAACTTCTCGACCTCTAAATCTTCAACTTAGCTCTGGTGTGGTCCAGAGGGACACCATGAAACGTCTTCTAGTCTCCTTTTTATTCTCATCAAAGATCCTGATTTCATTCTATAAATATCATAATAGTATTTGTCTCCCCATGAAAACTCACCAAACGTGATCCATTAATCTTCCAGATTTGATCCGTCCATTATTGCTCAATATCACCCTCTACTCTTCCTTATTCTTCTTACAGATTTCTAGAATATTTGCTTCAAAAACAATTTTGTTGAATAAGGTAAGTTGTCTCACACGATATAGTCTCCAACCGCATGCGACATGACTTTGACTATGAGGTTCTACTCGCGTTTTATGATTTATAATTTCCTAAGATTATGACAAAAATATCTCCAACAAAAAAAAAAAAAAAAAATCCTTGAAACCCATTTATATGACTTGGAATCTAATAAATATATTTTTTAAACGCCCAACTCTTCTAAAAAGCTCGAACTCGTAGGATTTTGGTTTAATACGAATATTAACAATATTTTGAAAAGAAACAAAAATTTTTAATTTGTGGAAAAAAATATTTAAGCGTGGTAGGCATTCATCTGGCAGTAGGCATTCATTAATATAATCTTAAAATAAAACTCATTAAATATAAATAAAACTCACATTATATATAATTTAAAGATATATAAAACTCCCTCATTCCTTGTTCATTAATTATGTAAATTGATTTGATTTAAAACGTTTACTGCGTAACATCCACTTCTATTCTCTGAAAATAATACATAGTAATTAGATTACGTCGAATAGCATTTTTATCATAATAGGTATATTACAAGTGCATACAATTATTTATTTTTTTTTGAGAAAACATACATCACAAATGTTGTGAACATTAAGAAAAAGCAAAGACATAAAGCAAAGGCGGCGGACAAACAAAATGGAAGAGGTGAAGTTGGTGGAGAGAATAATGTGAATTTAGCGGAGAAGTGATGCCTGTGGATAAAGCGAGGATATCCGGTGCTCGTGACTTATGACTTCGCCGTTTGGAAGAAATTTGGAGCCATTCTTGGAGCTGATGGCCAATGACTCGAGATTCACTAAAACATTGTGGGATTCATGCTTCTTGTAAGCGTAACACTAAAGTTGAGAGCTTGACTCTGGTGGTACAAGTGGCGCCTAACAGATTTAAGCCATGGTTCAAGTCATGGTATGATCTAGCGACTGGACAAGTCAGAGGCATGTGATCGTGTTAGCGATCCTTTAAATCAGATGATTAAAATGTTAAAAATTATTAAAAATATTATATAAATTATTAGAAATATATATATATGATTAAGGAAGCTAAAAATTTAATCAAACAAATTTTTTTATATTTAAAATTATTTAAATAGTTAATGAAGCATTCAATGAAATATATGTATGCTAATGTTAACAAAAGAAATTATTTTATATCAAATATAACAACTTTTTAACAAAATGTCACCAAATACATCAATCAATACCATGTTGAATGACGAGGGGGCTCAAAATCATCATCATCATTAGTCTACGACGGCCATACAAATCGGGACGATAATTTATAGTGAGAATGTGGATTTAGGAAAATTGTTTTATCACTTGAATGTGTTGGCTGAGATGATTGGGTTGATGATCCATAATTAGGAAAATATGGCCTTGGAGGCTGCTCGGGCTCAACACCATGTTGATAGTATCCAAAACCTCGATAAGCAACGCTACTACTATCTAAAGATTGGTCATATCCATAGGAACCACTAGCTCTTGTTCACGTGGTTGAATATTGATCAAAATCATACCCACTGAAAGCATTGGAAGAGTTATCACTACTTCCAAAGTTATGATAGGATCTATCTCCCTCTCCTCTGAAATGAGGTGCGATCCACAGAGCCCGAGGATTGGAGGTGCTCATCAATCACGGTTACAATTCGATCTATAATCATGCCCGGCTGGAATAGTCATCATCACTGAGAGTATGTGTCCGATCTTTCCAAGTGCTTTGGACATTCCCATATGCTGGCCTATATCATGATGATCTTGTGTGGCATAATAATGTTTCATTTCACTGCGCCATGACATCTTACTGATCCAACTTGATTGCCATAACCATATCAATGGCACCCGGCTTTGCTCCAGTGCTGCCTTTGCTCCATTGTCCCCACTGGTGTCTTCACTATCTTCACTGTCACCAACAATGTTGCTACCCCCTCTATTGGCTCTATCGTCACCATCATCACTACTAGTATTTGAAACAATTATTTGAGGAGCCTTACCTTTACGAGAAGAACCAATGTCTCTTCCTTGCACAATACTGCTTCCACGCTGCCTGCAGTAGCATTACTTACCATCCTTCGATGCATTTGCTTCTTGCACCTTCTCTAGAGGAAGGTGCGATCCAATCCAAATTATCAAGATGATAAAATAGGTTCTTCTCAACTAAGTATCCACTCATCTAATATATCATCATCATTAAAATATGATTGGTCGATTGGATTATGCAATCTTCATCAACTTAGTTCTACGTCAAATTCTTAACTTTCGAAGTCGCACATTGTAATGGACATAAACTAACTTATCGCGACTTTTCTGTTGCCAAGCGATTGCGCAACTTTGTGAATCAATGACCATGTGCTCAATTTCTTTCACAACGGATGAAGAACATGTTTGACTTGAAACTTTTGTGAGCCAATCTTTGAAGATGTGGACCTTCATCACCATAATTGTTCCACCATTTAGCTATTATTAAAAAAAAAAAAACATATTAGGCACAAATATATATTTAATAGAAAATGATGACAATTTGTATTTAAAAAAAAAGTAAATAAATATAGTGAGTACCTGGAAGAGAGTGATTTATTTAGCACTAAGTTGGAGTGCATTTCAAATTCTCCCTTGGCCTTGACAAATAATTTCCACCTACATTGTAATGTTCTTCACTTTATTAATGCACATTATAAACTAAAATATATTCCTTAAAAATAACCTGAGTTATTGTTATACCTCGTTCATAGCTTTTGCCTGTCTATCCAAATCTGGCTCCAATCTCTTGATAACCTCCTTTAGTCCAATTTTAACTTCTAGATGGTGGGAGAATTGCTTTGAATATTGAAGCATTGGATTTTAAAAATATGTTGACAGAAGTTAAAAAAAAATTATTAGTTTATAATACTTTGCCTTTAAATAAGATAATAATAATAACGTATAAGGAATTTTTTTGTATTACTACTTGGCGTGCAAATGTCTATGCAATTGATTTGCCCACCTAATGTCAATGACTTCCCAATACCTTTCCCAATGTTTCACTGATGCCTTTATAGCTAGTTTAGCTCTATCCATTGCTTCATAAATGATTGATAGTGTGGGCTTTTTATCTTGATCAACCAATTTCAAAACTTTGACCAGAGGTTCCATGATGATTTGGACTTCCTTTGCCTTCTTCCAATCGATCAATTAAGATAAGGTTGGATACCTTATCTCTTAAGCTCTTTACGCTCCCTAAGATCTTTGGTGAATTCACGCCACTCATTTGTTGTGCACATCATCTTCAAATGCCCTCATAGCGTATTGGGCTGCGAGTGAAATAAATTCGGTGGCAAATCGGGTTATTAAACGCGAAGTCTATATCCTTGGTGAACACTTTCATCAAATTGACTACTTTAAGCTATTATAAATAAAGCTTGTGATCATCTGCTTGATTTAAATTCTCCTTATGTCTTCATGTTTCCAATAATCTTCAAGCATTAAGCTCATTTGTCTGGCTGCCTGGAGACAGAACAAATGTACGCTTCTCCATCAACAACTTATACAGTTTGCTAAAACTTGCCTCATTATCAGTGACTACTTGTACAATGTTTTCCTCCCCAACCTCCTCAATAATCTTATCCATAAGGGAAAGATATGTCTACAGATCTTAGGTATGTTGGTAGTGTGTTGAAGGTATATCATGCTTCTATCCTGATAAACCATGGGGAAATTGATGATAGGCTTTCTAGTTCTAGAACTCCGAGCCATCACTGCTGTTGGTACATCCATATACAGGCCATTTGGCCTTCAATGTGTTCATACATACCTCAAGCTCTTGCACCTCCCCTCCTCTGGATCTTTTCATTGCCAATTTGGTATCTGTTGGACCTTGCTCTGGACTTAGCCTGTATGGTATCAAATGCCCAGATTGATAGTAAGGCCAGTATCGGAATTTGCATTGAAAGGTATTCCATTGAAAGAAAATTTACGAGATGGCTTTACCCACTTTCTTTGCACATTCGTGGAAAACATACTTTTATTGATTTTGTTTGGAAGGAAACATGTAGAAGATGCGATCCCGCTAAGGGGTATGTTAGCTCTCCTTCTCTTATCTTTGAACCTTCGTATCGACGCATTTGATCTGAGCACCATGCTCGTGTCTACCTTCTTCAAAAACACAACGACTTTCTCTCATTGCATGCTTCATTTGTCTTCTTTAGTGTGATTCATCTCGACTTCCTCGTCTTAAATGAATCGGCCTCATCAATTTCTATGAATGTTCTTCATTTAAAGAACTTATAAGTTAATTTCCTTCTTTTTTTCTTCCCGATTTTTTCATTGAAGCATTAGACATACTCTGATCTAATGCTTTGTGGCCGCGCCTCAGTACACTTCGACATCCTTCTACTTGTCTGGGAATATGTGCAATGTGTTACTTTAATCTTGGCCTTCACTCTATTAATAACTTTTCTGATGCCATTTAGGGGTTCTTATTACCACCAAATGGTTAACATGCTCAAACCCAATATCAATAATTTTAAGCCATTAAAATATTCACCTAACCATGTAAGGGAAATGCAAACAAAAATATCAAACAATTAAATTATTTTCTAATATAATTGTTCTTCAACAAAAATTAGAGAATTTCACCAAGTGGTAAATAACTTTACAAAATTTCCATTTTGAATTAAATAAATTAAAAGTGTTATTTATAATATATTACCATACCCAATTTAATATTAATATATTAGTTAATTATTCTTATTTATGCTTGTTTTTCATAAATAATTAATTTTGAATTAACCTTATTTATATTTGGTCAAATAAATAAAATAATAAAAAATATTTGTATTTTATATTGTTCACAAAAATATGATTTATGGTTTTGTTAATTTATTATTCTTATTTTATTTATAATATATTATCATACTAATTTAATATTAATACAATTAGATTAATTATTCTTATTTATGCTTTTTTTTTCATAAATTATAAATTTTGAATTAATCTTATTTATGTTTGGTAAAATAAATAAAATAATAAACAATATTTAAATTTTATATTGTTCACAAAAATATGATTTATGGTTTTGTTAAATTATTATTCTTATTTTATTTATAATATATTACCATACTAATTTAATATTAGCTCTATTAGCTTAGTACTTTGCTTTGTTTTTCATAAATTATTAATTTTAAGTAATGTATTTATGTTTGGTAAAATAAATAAAATAATATTTTATTTGTATTTTATATTGTTCACAACAATACGATTTATAGTTTTTGTTAATTTAGTATTCTATTTCATTTATATATTTTTGGTAAATATATTTTATTTTATTTATATTTATGAAGTAATCTCTTTTTAGTTGAAGCTATGACTACGAAGCGGGTTTCTACGGTGATAAGAAAACGGCGTCGTTTGGCCTTTTAGAGCCAAAGCAGCGTGTCGTTGTAACTGCAATTTTTTAAAGTGCATATCAAAGCGGCAGTCGTTTTGCCTTTACTTGTGAGTTCAAAGCAGTCGTTTTGGATTATTTTAAAAAAACGGCGTCGTTTTGGTTTTTGATACACCTAAACAACGTCATTTTATTTTGCATTTAAAAAAAATAACAATGAAGCGGCGTCGTTTGTCTTACGCGAGAGGCAACGACGTCGTTTAAACTCAAATACTGAAAATTTGTTCCTCGTTCAAATTTAATCTATGAGTTCAGTCTCTGTGTGCGGCAGTGATAATGTTCTCGTGTCAACATGAGCTTTACGAAGTGAGGTTAGGAATGACGAGTCGGAGAAAATCCCATATTTCGATCGAGACTGAGGTAAGGTTTTCTTTCCTCCTCTTCTTCCGTTCTTCGTTTCTTGACATTTCGATGTCAAAATCTCATATCTAGAACCGTTCTTTGTTCTTCGTTTCTGTAACTCTGTTCTTCTCTTGGCAATTTGTATTCATGTTGTGGGTTTTGCTTGGTTCATGAGTTTTTTGCTTTTCAGAGAATCTACGAAGGTGAATGACACTACGGATTTTGGTTCGGTCTGTGAGGGATTCGATTTTTTTGTCTTACGCCGGAGGTCTGTAGGTCATCTGGGAACTTCGGCGAGTTAACAAGTTTGCTTGATTTATCACGAGTTCCACCGATTGAAAGCATAGGCGTATCGGTGTCGGTGTCGACTTCCAGTTAGGGCCAGAGAGCGATTCTGACTCGTAGGTCGTATCGGACACGGCGATTTTGAACCACACAGTTCAAAGCGACCCGATTGCTTTCTTGCGTGAAGAGAGTGTGGGTGAAATTTGGAATTGAAGACGGGCCTTTAGGGGCTTTTCGCGGTTCTTTTGTTGTGCTTGGTTCAGTTATGGATGCTATTTTGGACCACGCGGGTTTTGAAAAACTGCCAGAATATTAGTATGGTCAAATCGTTTTCTGTTTTCGAAAACTGTTTTCTATTCTAAAAAATAAGGAGAATTAGGAAAACGATAACACAGAAAACACTAAATTCATAGAAAATGAACTTAAAACATCCAAGTTGGGTGTTCTTTGTGTTTTATAAAACCGTTCTCAAGAACAATTTTAAAAACAAGCGACGGAAGTGTAGAGCTTTTGGTTCCTATTTTCAAAGCGTTTTCTATTAAAAAATAAGGACAACGAGGAAAGCGATTAGTATGTTTTGTTCTTTTGTTTTTTTTTTATTATGGGGAGAAAACCCATAAAACATTAGTCAGAGAAATAACAAATTTCATGAAACACTAAAGTGTGGCGTTCTTTGTGTTTTAAAAGCTATTTTGTAACAAGGAAAACACATATGAAGTTTTATTCCGCTTTTAAATTCACAATAACATGAACCACGGAAATACTAAGTCGAGATAATAATAATAGTTTTCGAGAGAACCATTAAAGTGTTCTCTATACTTTTCAGCGTTACCGATGATAGTTTTAAAAACATGAATAAACGAGACCTTATTTCCATAGAACACTAAAACAGTGTTTTCCATGTCTCTTAAAACATTATTTAAAAAATAGTTTTCAAAACCATGGACCAAACATACCTGTCTCTCTTTGTTTGGTGCAATTCAAATGTCTCTTGAGGCTGAGCTTCTTCCTTTCCTTTCCAACGATATCGGTTGACATAGTTTGCATGAGAAAGCATGGCCGCGGGATCGAGGTACAACGGCTGCGCCTAGATGGTGTCTCAGTTCCGCAGTTTAACCCTGAACGGCTGCGACCAGCCGCGAAGGCTTGGCCATCGATCGATCTTGGGGCCGGATATATTACGAGGCCCGCTAATCCGCCCCCGAATCGGCCACCCTCATTTTGAGTACTCAAAAGCCACTGATACTGACAACTCATTCACCCTCCGTGGAACCAGTACTATCCTCATCGATAAACCTCAACCTTATTGTTAGATTATTATATTGTTAGATTATTATATATGGCAAGTTAGATTTATTATGTATCGTAATTTGTATTTTCCTTTTTTAGGATTGTATAGCTTAGGACTACCTTAGGCCTCTACTTTATCATATAGGTGATAGTTTATAATATACAAAAGACTCATCAGTCTTTTCTTCATAGTATCAAGCGGAGTTCTTTGATTTTTTTTTTTCCGCTGCTCTCACGGTTTAGGCATTATAGCCACCTATAACGACTTCTTTTCGAAGCCAAAACATGTCTGACTTGTTTTTTTCGAGGCAAAACCTGATTGATCCTTATTTCCTCCTTTCGCCAAGCTGGCGGGATTACGGGGCCACTCGAAGGTAGAACTGTCAAGGCAGTCACACCGGTGTCACGGCGGGCCATGTCGGCGTGCCCTCTTGATACCCTTTATGGCAGCAAGCTATGAAAGAAGAGTTTGATCACCTTGCATCAAGTGAACATGAGATCTAGTTGATCTCCCTACCGGAAAATTTCTTTATCCGGTTGGCAAATGGGTTTATAAAGTCAGGAACTTCGTCGGATGTCATTGTTGATCGCTACAAGGCTCGCCTTGTTGCCAGGGGTTTTACTCAGGAGTATGGGATTGATTATGAGGAGACTTTTGCTCATGTGGCTAGACTTTCTTCTGTCAGAACTCTTATTGTCGTTTACGTGGCTGTGATGACATCTGGGATGGATGTAAAAATGTTTTCTTAATGGTGAACTCTCGAGGAGGAAGTCATGTAGGCTTCCTCCCAGTTACTCCTCACCCTCTAGGGTTCTCCTGAGTATGTCGACTATGGCGGGCACTTTATAGTCTTAAACAAGCTCCTTGAGCATGGTTTGCAAAGTTCAGTTATGCTATCTCTTAGCATGGTTTTTCGAGGCCGGGTTCTTTGGACCCAACTCACTTTTAGGCGGTTTACCAGTCGCGGTATTACTATTCTCCCCTTATATGTAAACGATATTATTAATACAATTATTCGATATACGGGAGTATTGGGATCTAGCTTGCCTCTTAGTGGGTAATTTCAAATGAAAGATCTCGGCCCTCTTAATTACTTTCTTGGTCTAGAAGTTTATTCTTTTGCAAATGGTTATTATCTTACTCAGGCCAAGTATACTTCTAATATGATTTCTCGAGCCAGTATCACTGATAGCAAGATAGTTGACACACCTATTGAGCATAACTGTCGCCTCAATTCTCATGATGGTGAATCACTATTTGATGCTACTCTCTGAACTGACTTGTTGGGAGTCGATCTATCTCAACATTACTTCATACACGATATTTCCTATCACGGATTCATGCAGTAAATTCAGGTTGTGGGTGCCCTTAGTCTCTCATTATGCTATTGTTATTTGGATTCTTTGATATCGAAGGCACCTATTTGATGGTCTTCATTTTTCTTCCATTCTTTATTAACTCTCTTCCCTTTGTTAGAATCAGATTGGCGGGTGTCCCATGATCGTGATCTACTATGATAAATATTTTATTGGTGATTCTCTTATCTCTTGGAGAACCAAGAAACAAATAGTCTTTGCTTGTTCCAGCACTGAAGCAAAATATAGAGCACTGATAACTACTATAATTGAACTTATTTGGTTACGTTGGTTACTACAGGATCTTGGTGTTGATTGTTCCGCGCAGCCTGGGACTTCTGGCGCGTGATCAGTCCAGTGCTATTCATATTGCTCATAATGATGTTTTCCATGAATGTACTAAACATATTCAGATTGATTGTCACTTCATTCGTCATCATTTGCTTCAGAGTACACTCACATTTCAGTCTGTTTCCTCTCAGGATCAGTTAGTTGATATCTTCACCAAACCACTTCTTCCAGGAACTTTTCGAGCTTTACCTTCCAAACTCAGAATGGTTTCTCTTAAACCACCATGAGTTTGAGGGGGGATGTTAGATTATTATATTGTTAAATTATTATATATGGCAAGTGGAGTTATTCATATGGAGAAATTTGTATTTCCTTTCTTAGGGTTGTATAGCCTAGCCTATATAAGGCCTCCTCTTGTACTTGTAATTGATAGTTTATAATATACAAAGACTCATCAAGTCTTTCTTCACTTATAATCAGATTCATGCCGTCCATCTCTCAGCCAAAGACATCCAAGCCTTAAAGAAAGCAGCCCTCAAGGACGGGAAGTTAAAAAACTGCACAGCCTTTCAAGCTGTAGCAGCAAAGATATGGAAAGCAAGGAGCATAGAAGTGGAGATCGCAGAATACAAGATCTCAACCATGCTATTTCAGTGGACACTGAGAGCAAGATCGTGCCCCCGAGCTCGGCGAGGATTCCTGCTCCGATAATGTTAGTTCGGGGTTTGCGAGAGCGAGCGGCAGGGAGCTGAAGGATGAAGAGTATTCAAATATTGTAAGGAGAGTGCAGGAAGGGATCGATAGATTTGATGATGAGTATATTTGCCCTGGTATAGACTGGTTGGAAGTGAATAGTTTCTCACTTGTTTCTTGGTGGAGGTTGGGCTTGGAGACAGAGGAATTCGCTTGGGGAAGACTTAAATGTGCTGCTCCCAGGCATTGTTTTTTTGCTGCCGAGCCCGACGGCTGAGGGCGGGCTTAATATTTTCCTTGAATTGGAAGGAGACCAGGTGGTGGAGTTTCGCTGGTTAATGATGGTGGATTGAGGCCTTTTCTGAAAATTTTCCTTATATTAAAATAAAAATTCTTCCAATGTACGAAAATATTCCTAAACCTTCCCTTTTGTTTTTTTTCCATGTGAAAAGTACTTTTGAAAAGACACTTTACAAAATTTTGAACTTTGAATTAAAATTCATAATTTTAGAAAGCGGTTCTTCACAGAACATGCATAATTTTTAAGAAAATGACTCTCCAAAAACATTTTCTATGTAACAACAAAAAATATAATAAATTTAGGAATATTTTTATAGCTGTTACATTTGAAGAGTTTCTTTTAAATTCAAGGGCAATTGTCTAAAAAGCCCAACATATTGACAGATGACCAGAAGTGTCAAACCAATGCTCAGCCAACACCTCCAACCCGGGAAATAAATGGAGAAATAATATATTAAAACAATATGTCCTCTTGTCAATGTTTTACCCCAAAAGCCGAACAGGTTGTCGCAGAAAATCGGACAAATGACTAAACCGAAAAAGTTACTGGTTCAAGATTCATGAGGGGCTGAACCGATAGTTAGAATCGTGGTCAAATTAGATTAAACCAAGACCGGAAGAGAATCATCGTCGGCCAATTAAACCGTCCAGGATGGACCGGTTTGATATGAGATTTTTATAACCTTTGTAGCGCCACCAAATGTGATATCAAAGCAAATTATAATCCATAAAATTCTATAAAGACTCCAGGATTTTATTAATCTTATTATGAAATAACTTCTATTCATATAAATTCCAAGCCATATGTAATTTTACGTACAAATTAATATCCTTTATCCAGGCGCATGAGTAAGCCGAGTTTCCATTGTTTTTGACAGACATCGGGTTTTACCCTCACGGTTTGGGCGATTTCCTGAGAATGCCCTTGTGGCACTGGGCTACCTGCATTCCGATGCGGCTTTTCATCCCACGGATGGATGGCAGGCCAATCTAGAAGGACTATCACGAGACTTTTGAAGGGGGTGTCGCCAGGGCATGTGTTATGGAGTTTAGAGGGGCTGGGACGCCCGTCTACCCACCGAGGGGAGTTGCGCCTGTCGCACGGTTATCGGGCGGTATTGGTATAGCCCCTTATGGGGCTCTTTGGGACGGAAATGTCGAACTCCGATCTGTTGGGACGAGGTAGGTGAAAGCGAAATTAATTGAGTGGGAGATGTGTCCCGAATGACTTGTGATAAGGTCTCAAGGTTATAAGGGAGAGACCAAGAATTGCACCAAGGCCAAGCCCAGAGAAAAGTTATGCGGACATCGTGTAGGGACAGAGTTCGGAGTAGGGGATATGGTATTTTGAGGGATTTCCCATGGAAGGGCGTACTGCTAAGATTTGAAACGTGGGAAAGTGAGTCCAGGTATATTGGGCCATACGGGGATTGTTGAAAGGATTGGGGAGGTGGCATATCGATTAGGTGCCACGAGCCTCGTGCCCGCCACGTGTTTTTCCATGTTTCTATGCTCCGCAAGTACATACCAGACCCTTCACATGTATTGACAGAGCAACCAGTGGAAATACAAGAGAACTTGACATACGAAGAGGAACCAATGCAGATCCTCGACCGTCGAGAGCAAGTTCTGCGCAACAAGACTATTCCGCTGGTGAAGGTATTATGGAGGAGTCATATAGTAGAGGAAGTTACATGGGAGCATGAGGAGCAGATGAAGAGGCATTATCCCCATCTCTTTGATGCAGGTACGAATGTTTTAATTTCGAGGACGAAATTTTTATAAGGATGGATGATTGTAAAACCCCAACCTTATTGAATGTTATAATGATAGTTGTTGAATTGATTAGAGGTCCAATGATAGATGTAAGGGTAGATTAGAATTTAGAACGCTCCGGACGTCATTTGGGCATAAAGTGAAAATTTTAACCGGATGCCCTAATGAATAGTGATTCTTCTTATTATATCCGGATGGAGGGGTTTGCAGAGGAATTTTTAAGAAATTTAGTTCCTATGACTGAGCCCGATATTTAAAGGGAGTGGATATTTAAGTGAATAGTGATTTCGGATCGAAATTGATCGGTGAAATTTTAGTGGGCGAAAATACGAAAATGTCGAGATTAATCATAGAGTCTAACGGCGAAGCGGGTGAAGCGGTCAGTTTGGATTGTTTTCGAGGCCGATCAAGCGTGGTGGATAATAATGCGGCTATTGTCCGGTTCCGGAGTTTTAGCGATTTTAAATCCAGTTTGGGGGTGATTTGAGTACGGAATCCCGCGTGAAGATTTAAGTACAGAGATATTTCATGGTCCATTTGAAGTTTAGACGACCATAGAATATTTTTTTTGACGTTTAATCGGTATAAAAGCAGTATAAGGCGGAAATGAATAAAATAAGATATAAGGGAGATATTTTTTTGTGAGAGTCAATCAAAACCTTTCTTAATGGCTAAGTTATGATTAAAATAATAGGTTAATGGATTGGTGACTCATGAGAATGGACCAATGACAAGGTGACACGTGTCTGAGTCACCCATGTGACCAAATAGTTCTTGGACTCAAGTGCAATTTTGACGAGTGTGTGGAGTAAAAATCTAAATTCAAGAAGTTGAATTTTATCAAAGAAGAGGAAGCTTGGCGACCCGCTGAGAAGAGAGAGAAAAAAGAAAAGAAGTAAAAGAAAAGAAGAAAAAGAAGAAAACGTGTTAGGCAGGGAATTGGACGAGTGTGAGATGTGATTTTTTTTTCTTCTCCTTCCAAGCTCTCAAAATTATGATCTATAGTGGAATCGAAAAGAGGAAATGAGAGAGGCCAAAGAAACAAGTAAGTTTCTATTTGTGGGAAAGTTGGATTTTTAGTGTTTTTCTGTACCTAATGTCTTGATTTTCTTGTATGGATGTTAGATTAGTGTTATTTAAAAGTTTGAATAATGATGATTTTTGATATAAGTTGAAAGAAATGGATTAGGGTTGGTTTTTGAAAAATAAAGTGAGTTAATTGTTGAGATTTGATGGTGAATTTAAAATTGTGATATGTTGAAATTGGTTGGGGATTAATGGGGAGGTGGTCTTAAGGCGTGGGTGGAGTGATTAGAGTGAATGGAAAGAAAAAAAAATGAATATTGTGCATGTTTCGGCCAAAATGGAAATGAAGAGGTCAAGGGTAGTTGGTAATTTCCATGTGTTTTAGGAAGTGAATATTAACTCTAGAAATGCACATTGGAATTGGATTAGAAAAAGAAAGGATTTAGTCAGGGCATTAGGTCATTTTGTAAAAATGGGGAGTAATTTGGTCATTTTTGGTTATGTATTTTTAAGGTAATGGGTTGATGGATAAAATGAGATATGATGTGGTTGGGTGAAAATGAATGTGTACGGTGGATTAAAATGGAAGTTATGGTTAATGTTTAGTCGTGGTTTTTCTTGAAAAAGGTGAAAAGGAATATCGGACGGGAAATGGGAGTTCGACGGGAAGCAAGCGGGATTGAGCGGTGAGCCGAGTGGAATATAAAAGCGATGTTTTGAAAATTAAGTTTTAAAAGTGAGCGATTTTAATGTTAAAATGAAAAGTTTAATGTAAATGTTTATATATGTATATTAATAATAATGTATATATATATATATGTTTATCTTGCCTAAATATATGTATTTATATTAAATTATACATGTATCGTATGTTAAAAGGCATTATGGAAGTTTTAAAAATGTGTAAAGGATGCATATGTATGACTGGCGTATATATGTGTTTTTCATGATAAAGTAAAAAGTTTAAATGGATTTATAAATGTATTTTGAATAAATGTTTCTTGATGGATTACTACTAACCACTATATGGTATTATAGTGATGTCGGTGGTACCTTAAGCGTGTAAGGATTTAGAGGGAAAAGTTATAGGTTGCTAACAGAGGGAGGGAAATAGATTTTTAGCGTAATATCCTTACACGTGATAAGGTGCTATAGTGGAACCACATCTTGAGGCGTGAGGTTTCTCACCGGCGTAGTGGTTATGTTGGATGAGATTGTCCCTCACCAGTCGATGCAGAGAGCGTGGTGTGTTTACCCCACAAGGTTCCATTAGAAAGCCCGATTTAAAATATAAGTCGATTTTAATTGAATAGTATTCGATTGCTGATATATGCGAAAATGTTGTCTACAAATGAAAATGTACGCTCAGGCTCCTTTAGCTCGCTCTTTTCCGTATGTTTCAAAAACATTTTTCGAGACCGAGACGAGAATCACTTGGCCGTTAGAGGCATCCTGTGCGATTAGTCAGGCAACGACAGCCTTTGTGATTTGCATTGTATATATATTTTGTATATTGTATATGTTGAAAATTTTGTCATGTATATATATATATATATATATTTTGAAAAAGGAACTACGTGGGCTTTAGGTTCTCAGATCTGGACCCGAGTCGTGGCGGTCGACTAAGTCTAGCTGAGGCCAATCTTTATAAAGTGTGCATAGAATTGAAGTTTGAATGTTTTGATGATTTGGAAGTGAATAAAAGTATATGTGTATATATTGTGCTTGATTGGAGTTTTGAATGAGAAGTCACAAACGGAGTTAGGGAGTGAAAAATTATAAGTGTTTTTAAATGTTTCCTTGAGATTTTGAAAATTTGGGAAAGTCCGAAAAATAAGAAACTACGGCCGATTTTTTGAAAAAAAAAATCACAATTGTTGAAAAAAAAAAAAAAAAAAGAAAAATTTTACCACTTAAACCCCAGCATTATTTTCTAAAGATATGATAAGGAATAGAAAGGGGTTCGCTCCATAGATTTTTACTTGATTGTTTTGAGGAAAAGTTTCTATATCTGTTGAGTGTCGGGAGGTCCCCTCGGGTTCATGAGGATAATCCTGGTGGGGATGCTTCAGTATCTGCAACTCTTCGAATCAGGTATGAATTTTGAGGACGAAATTCTTTTAAGGGGAGGAGTTGTACCACCCCAATTTAGGGTATAATAAAAGAAAATTGATATTTTTCCGGAATAAAAATAATGCTAAAAAATTAAATAAACAAAATTTGGAATTAATCAAAGGGTCAAGGGTAAATTAGTAATTTAGAAATTGAGGACCCAAGGGTCATAACATAATAAGATTATATGCTAAAGTGGAAATTGGGATAAGTTGAAGGACTTAAATGCAAGGGAAAAATTAAAGCAAAATAAAAGATAAGGCCAAACATGGCCTTAGCAAAATATCTCAATTTGGCTTATGGGATAGGGTAAATCGGTTGAGAGAGAAGAGAAGAGAAGAGAAAGGAAGAGAAGAAGGGTAGAAGAAGAAGGAAGAAAGAAGAAGAAAAAGAGAAGGAATAGCAAAGGTATGGAAATCATGTATGGAATCTACATATGTTTGGATTATGTAGGGAAATACTAGTATGAAAAAGTGTATGGAATGGTGTAGAATTGATGTTTAGAAGTGTTGTTAGTTGGTCTAAGATGAGTTGTAAGGTTTATTATGAGTTTTGGGTTGAGTTCGTTTTGGTTTGAAAGGAAATTCTAGTGAAAGTGGCTTCGCGGCCATTTACGGTATTAACACCCACATGCCTGGGCGTGGGTCACGCCTAGGTGTAGAGCTCCACCTAGGCGGAGGCTCCTTCACCTAGGCGGACCCGAGCCAGGGTTTTTGTATTTTTTTACGGGATCGATGCAGGCGTAGCAATCTTCACTTTAGGCAAGCCTCCCAGCCTAGGCGTAGCGAAGCTCCGCCTAGGTGTATACTAGTTCTGTTTTTAGTTATTCATGTCCGTTAAGTCTAAAAATCGTCTATTGGATTAATGAGAATCCTAATAAGTGAATGAAAGGGTTCGTACAAGTATAAAAATGATATGAAAAGTGTTATGTACCTCGCCATCTCGGTGAAGCTTCACTTCGCCTTAGTGATCCAATCGTTGGGCAAACACTGGTTCTTGCCCTCATTTATTCATGTGTTTAAATGTAGCGTTATTTATGAAGAGATAAATGTGTAATGAAGGCATATAGAAAAATGTATAAATGTCTAAATAATATAAGAATAAAGATGCATGCGGAAATGATAAGAAAATATCGCATATGATTACCGGATAACAATAGTTATTCGGGGATATGAGATATATATTGTAAATGAAATAAAAGAAACAAATTGTCTGCTTAGAACCTATTAAAGGGATAGATGTGCGTACTGATAAACAGAATTACGCGGCGTATTGATTGGTGGCGTTTGGGTCATTACATCGCCTTCAGACCCTTATAGATGGTCATTATGCCGTCTGATGATAACGGCGCAACCAGGCCCTTATAGATGGTCATTGTCTCGTACAATGATACCAGCGCCTTCGGGCCCTTATAGATGGTCATTGTCGTCTGATGATGCGAAGCTGCCCGGGTTTTATAGTTCGTTGTTGCGTCACAATGATTATGCTTTCAGAATTGCCTGGTTCTCGTATCCACTTCTAAGGTATTTGCAGGCATGAAACATAAAATAAATGACAAGAATATGCAAATGACATGATATGATATGAGAAGCATAGCATTGCTAGATGATGATACGTATATAGTGATAAGCACAAGAAAAAAAATGTAATGAAATATGATATGAAACATTATAAGATGAATAAGTATGATATATGAACAAGCATATGTATGAGTATATAAATGTTAAAAAGTATGCGGTTAGTGAAGTCATGATGACTCACGAGTTAAGAGGTCATCGCGAGTATTATTTCTGGTATAAGGCACTTGCGTAGGTCATTTCGTCGGGTGTGATTGTAGGAGCGGGGCAAGGCTCGGACCTCTACTGCAGCTGTGGCCCACGAGAAATTTAACAATTTATTAGGTGCCCACGAGGCCTTTTGAATTACATTTTTGTATATGTTTTGCTTTTGTAAGCAATGTAAATTTGTATATATTGAACACTCCCATTTTATGGAGTTTGAATATATTTTGTAATCTGTTAATTTACAAAATATATTTCAAGTTAATGTTTATATTTTCTCTGAATGAGAATAGTTAATGGAATGGTAAAAAAGTAAAGATAGTGACAAGTTAATAGTGGTATCGAACATCGGAGCATGGGGGACGCTACAAATTAGTGGTATCGAGGCGCCCCAAACATGAGGGACCTACAGAGTTAGTGGTGATGAGAACCTAGACATGGGGACGGCGCAAGTTAGTGGTATTGGGCGCCCCGACATGGGGGCCTGAAGTAGAGAGAGAGGAATTCGTTATTTTTAAAAAATGGATACAAGATTGAAGTTTTGTAGCTATTAGAAAAAAAAAAACATAAAACCTTAAAATTTCCAAGAATTATAATAAGCATCTCGTCATCTCAATTCCTTTACTACTACCACATATCTTAAGAAATACACAATCTCGCACCATAAAACTTTTAGATTAGAATTTTAACTCCCAATGTACCCTTTATATATAGCCAAATAAGCGCCATATTGAATTGATGATCCAATTTAATACCCATTTCAAATTATATAGATGTTATGTATTTTGAGTTTGAGGTCCTCAAAAATTTCAAGGCATCTAATTATTTTAACATGCTCGCGTGATTAATTCAAAGCACAGGGGTGAGTCAACAGAATAAACACGCCTTGCTAATCCGAATACCAATTCTCGATCTGAGAACAAAATAAAGTAAAAAGCTTTGATTTTTTGTTTTTGATAAAGTGATAAAAGTCCTAAAAAGAAACTCCTAAAAATCTATTTGTACCTAGGCAAAATATGAGTATAATAGGAAATAAAGCCGTACTTCCAAAACAATAATGAAAAATACAAAAATAATATCCCCGAAAAATAAAGATAATATCTCGAAACAACGAAGCCAGGATTTTGGACATTATGATCTAACACCTTGCTTCAGTCACCTCTACTTGCAAAGAACTCGTCATCAAATTACTTTCTGGATATCCAAGATTCATATTTGGTTGGAAAAAGGTATGATCAGCAACATTAAAGGTCTTTGAAATTCTCATCCAACTTGGCAAGTCAACTACATAAGCATTGTTGTTGATCTTCTTAACAATCTGGTGTGATCTATACTTTATTTGTTAAATCTTTCTATATCTACAAGAAATTAACAATTTACCTATTGAACATTTTTGTAGGTAGTAACTGAAATTTTGTAAGTAATTCAGTTTACCTATCGATTTCCTATAGAACATAGTTGTAAAAATTTACCTACAAATCTTGAAATAGTAGATAATTACCTACAAATTTATTGTAGGTAAATGGTAGGTAATTTTTCATGCCACAGTTTTTCGGAAAAATGACTTACCTATTGTTTTTTTGTCAGTAATTTTGTAGGTAAATTTAGTGACTATTGTATTGTCGATAAATTTTGTAAGTAAATTAAAAAGATTTATGTTATTGTTAGTTTTTTCTATCACAAGCAAATAAGTTGTTTAAAACACTAAATAGGTTCACACATGGGCTTGGGACACTGGGTGTGGAGACCCCGAATAGCGTTAAGTATTCTAGGGTTTGTGCTCTATAAATAGAAAAAAGATATCTGACCTAGATCAAAAATCTGAATTAATTTTAGAGAATAGCCAGAGAAAAGAAATCCTTTCTTGTAATTAAAGGCGCGCATCGCCCCGTCATCTCGAGGGATAGTTTTATGGAAGAATCTGCGGTTCTTGTGTGCATGTACTTCTGCAAATCCACAAGGTATTGATCTTGCGAGGTTATATTAGTTTAGTAATTAAATTGAATATTTCTAAATCACATGATGATTCTTGCTTAGGCGATTATTCACTACGATTGGTATCAAAGCATGTGTGTGATTAAATTTTGATTTGATGCTTTGTTTCATGTATTTTGGTGTTTGATTAGCAATATGGCACCTAGGTTTTCTATATTTGTTGATTCGCATGTTTGCATGTTTAATGATTTTTGTTTATGGATGGTTAATCAATAATTGTAGTTTGCCCCCTTGATCATGGTAGATTTTTCTGTGTATTTCATCGGTTTGTAACAAGGGGGCTAATCATAAGATTAGGTTTCCTTCTTGATTTATTTTTTCCATCATCTAGAACTCTTGTACACCCTTTTATTAGGGTATAGGATTATTTTTTGTAAAATTTTGAAGACTAATGAAGAACATAAGTGAAGAAGAAGAAGAACGCATGAAGGGCTTGTACACGCGAGGCTGACTGCGTTCTTTGGAGGGGCTACATACATCAAATGACAAAAGCGACCCTTTGGGGTTAGAAGCTCGAGAAGAGGCAGTGACTGGGACAAATTCCCGAGCTAAACCACCCTTTGGGCGAGGCCCCCTAGCCGGCTGCGCGTGAAGGCCAGCTCGCCTCAAAGCCCACTGGATTTGCTGTGAGAGCGCGTGGAGAGGTTTTGGCGGGTCGGATTTTGCGGGGCCTCCTCCCGGGAGCCGTTGCGCTTCTGTCCGGTGGTGGCGCTCCGTTCGGGTGCGACACACGTATGAAATGGCACGGCGACTAGGGTTTAGTGTTGTGTTTAGAGTTTTGGAGTTTTCTTTCAGTCTCTTCAATTTTGGGCCTCCGAAGCCGGAGTAAAGTGAACCCGAATGGACGGGCCCGACAAAGCTGGGCCGGGATTAATAATAAATAGGCTCAAGTGTTATTAGGCTTGTGTTTTTTTTTTCTTTGGAAAACCATGGATTAAGGCTTTTATATTTATTCATATATTATTTTTTTATTCATGGATGAATTAAAATTATTTAGTAACATGCCTTTAGTTGTGATAACATATGACATATAGACCCCAGGTGGTGCCATATTATCTTGCATCGATGACACACATGTGCATAATTAAATTATGATTTTTAAAATCTAGATAAATATAATTATAAGAAAAATCCTTTAATTTTTGTGGGTCCAAATAATAAAATAATGGTCCATGAAGCCCGTGGGATAATCATGATCGGGTTTTATTGGATTGGACCTAAATAATTAAAATCTTAATTAGATTGACAGTCACACCAGGCAACTCTTAGAGATTAAGAAGGGAATTTTAAAATTAAACAAGGATTCAAAAACCACGATAATTTTATTAACACTCAACGAGGCTCTAATAATAATATTATGGGCCATATAATGAGCAATGATTGAAATGAGAAAGTGTATTATCTAGGAAGGTTATCTGAAAGGTGGGATGTAGTAGTCTATCAAAGTGGCCCTACATTTTTTTGGGACCTAACTTAGTTAGATATATTCATTTTATGATCAAGTTTGGTTGTTATAAATATCTTGCCCACCCAGTGAGCATTTATTATGAAACTAAATTATTGTTTACAATAAACATCAAATATATTTTTGTTTTGGATTTACTAAATATATGTTTATTGTATAATATACGAGTTAATATTAGTGTGCAAAATATATACATTTTTTTTCTTCAGAAAATGGCCTCTTTAAACCCTCTAGCTATGATTTTGAATCAAAAACCATTGGATGGAAATAAATTTGAAGATTGGAAAACGAACTTATACATAGTTCTAGATTATGAGAAAATCAAGTTTGTCTTGGATACCTAAGCCCGGTTGTCTGGAAAATGCAGTGCTAATGATATGTAATGAGAACATGCGACTTGGGGAGAATCTGAAACACTTCACTTGATTGTTATATTCTTTACTTGATGTTGTGGAGTCATTTGATGCAGCAAATAACACCTCTTGGCCGGTGGAGTAGAAATGCTCAGAGACTCGAAGGAAGTTTGCTAAGCGCTTGAGAACCAGTGCTATCAGCGATTTGATTAACACACATGAATGGTGGGCGTGTGAGGATCATTGTTTGGCGTGATTTCACATATCCGGTCGGCGGAAGTGATGGGAGCAAAGCGAGAGATGAAGATAAGATGCAAATGCGCGATCGCATCTAAACATTTCAATCGGTTCAAAAGTCAATTACAATATGCATAAGATGGATCGACTACAGGTTCAATTGATGCATGAGCTTGGAAGTCTTTAAAACGATTCCTCTCGAAAAAGCTAGAGCTATCAAATTTTAAGGAGGATTCTGTTAAACCTAAAGAGAAACTAAGGGTGAAACAAGAACGAGAAAAAGAAGGCGTGATACCGGAGTTGCAGAATCAAGCGCAATGAAGAAGCAGAAAGGCAAGTGCTTCAAGTGCAGATAGAAAGGACACTGGAAACAGAATTGCCTAAAGGCCACCAAAAAGCCAAGTATGGGTGATTTACTTGTTGTTGAGGCTCGTTTAGTGGAGAATTTTAATGATAAATGGATCATTGATTCAGAAGCCACTAATCATGTTTGTTACTCTTTGCAGTGGTTCAAACATAGCACGTCTATTGAAGAAGGACAAATATACTTGAAACTTGGGAACAGGGAGCTAATCTGCAGCAAAGGCCATATAGGACTAGTTGTTTTTATTTTGAAGATAATAGGACTTTATGTTTAGAAGATTGTTTATTTGCTTTCCGGTTGAGAGAATTTGGTTTACTGTCCCGGTTGTTTAGTTGAACACGGTTTGACAGTACAATTTAATTTCTCAGTTTCAATAAGAAGTAAATCTTCTTTTATTTGTTCATTGATCTTATATGAATAATCGTATTTTTAAGTCGCTTGTCCTATGATATAAATGCCATTGAAATTGTTGAAAATGAACATAATCACCTTGCGAGAAAAGGAAAGTATCAAGTGACTTACCTTTGGCATTTGCGGTCGTCATATTAATCCTAATAGGATACAGGTTTAGTGAAAAGTTGGATTTAAGTTCCCCTACTTAGGCTGGACTCCCGCACCAATATTGCAGATCCTGTTTGAGGTAAAATGACCGAAGCCCCTTTAAGGCGAAGGATATCAGCCTTGACGAACCATTGGAATTGGTGCATCTTACGATGCTATGCGTCCCCGATGTGTTCAAGCCGAAGGTGGGTATGAGTATTTTGTCACTTTCCACAGATGACTACTCAAGATATGGTTTGTTTTACCCTGTGCACCAAAGTCGAAACTTTTGATAAATTTTAGTATTTCAGGCGAAGCGATTAGGTGTCCATATCAACTTGACTTTGATCTAATTG
Organism: Tetrastigma voinierianum; assembly: GCA_016808115.1. Taxonomy (NCBI): domain Eukaryota; kingdom Viridiplantae; phylum Streptophyta; class Magnoliopsida; order Vitales; family Vitaceae; genus Tetrastigma; species Tetrastigma voinierianum. The sequence continues at coordinate 163,413 of JAEQBH010003272.1, forward strand.
AGGGCGGAGTGAATGCCTATGCGGAGGTTTAAGTTTTGCTTAACTTCAGAGGATAGTTTCTGGCCCATCATTACGAAACACCTCAACAAAATGGGTTATTAGAAAGGAGAAATAGAACTCTCTGAACTTGTGATGAGATCGATCTTGCATTTATTCATCTCTACCTATATCATTTGAGGTTGCCTTAGAAATTGCTACATACTTGGCTAGCTTGGTTCCAGCTAAGTGGGTTTCTAAGACACCATTTGAATTGTGGATCGAGCAAGCCTAGTTTAAACCATATTGCGTGTTTGGGGTGCTCAGACTGTGTCTTGAGAAAGGAACCACATGAAGTTGGAGTCTCGTGCGGAAATATGTTTATTACGTGGATACCACTAAAGGAGCGAGAGGTGGACTTTTTATAAGTTCCTCGAGGAGAAGAAAGTTATAGTGAGCACTAGCATGAGGAATTCTTCAGGGGAAGGCCCATGTAAACAATTTCAAGCCCGAAGTAGGTAATTCTTGAGGAGCTTGACTCGGCTCAGAGTAAGCTAAACCACTTGAATTTGGACCTATTGTGCCATTGTTTCGTCACGTGTTGTGAGGAAAATGAAAAATATACTTTCGAGGTGAACAAGCGCAGTGGAGGCTTTCCAATAGTAGAGCAACGGTAGATATACGAGTGGAACGAGGTGCAACCAATCAAATTCAAAATGATCAGAGGATCTTCTTGTGAACCAAACAGCAGTGGAGCTTAGTAGTGGGAGAGAACCAAGCGAGCCATCGAGACATCTCTTGGTGGCCGAATCGTACCAGCTATAACCATTGATAGCGAAGAAGGATCCAGTAAATTACAAGAAGCATTGGAGGATGTTGATGCACGAAGTGGCTCAAAGCCATGGGCCAGTGAGATGGAGTACATGTATTCTAACTTCCCGGTGCGGTCTCTTGTAGGGGAAGCTGAGGGGTAAAACCTACTCCAGGTGTAAGTGGATCTATGAGAAAAACGACAGGATGGGAAGTACGAAACCTTAAGCTAGATTGGTGGCAAAAGGTTATGCAGAGGATAGATTATGAAGAAACCTTTTTAGCCGAGTAGCCGTATGAGAAACCATCTGGTTAACTGTATTTATGAAGCTATGAGAATCTAGATTACGAGATTTGGAAGATGGATGTGAAGCAACATTTTTAAATAAGCGGTTTAGAAGAGGACATCTACGTCACGACAACGAGGAAAGGGTTCATAGCTAGAGGGCAAGAACACATAATGTAAGTTGCAAAGGTCCATTTACTGGACTAAAGCAAGCATCGAACATGGAACATTAGGTTTGATCAAGCCATGGCTTTATACGGTTTTGAGAAAGTCTGATGAACATATAACTAAAAAGATCCAAAGGCTGAAAGAAATGTAGTTTTCCTAGTCGCTACGTAGATGACATTTTACTAATCGGAAACAACATAGAGTGTTATCAAAAGTGTAAAAGGATAGGCTGCTTTGTTGATATGAAGAAAGATTTAGGAGAAGCCAACTATATTCTTGGAATCAAACTTCTACGAGAACATAAGAATAAGGTGTTGGAATTATCTCAAGCTTTATATATAGATAAAATTCTAGCTAGGTTCAGCATGGAAAATTCCAAGAAGGGAACTTTACCCTTCAGGCATGGAGTTCATCTTTCTAAGGAAGCGATCACGAAAACTCTTGGCGAAGAAACGTCATAAGTGGTACTTTTGCTGGCGTGGAAATAGTCTCATGTATGCCATGTTATGTACGAAGCGGATATACGCATACGCAATGGGAATAGTTAGTCGGTATCAATCCGATCCAGGAGAAGAACATTGGATTGCGGTGAAGCATATTCTGAAATATCTAAGGAGAGCAAGAGATTATACTCTAGTATATTCTGGTGAAATCTAGAAACTATTGGTTATCGGATTTCGGATTTCCAAGGGATATTGATTCAAGAAAATCCACTTATGGATATGTGTTTACACTAAATGGTGGAGCCATTTGTTGGAGGAGTGTCAAACAAACTTGCGTTGCTGACTCCTGGCCCGAAGGCCAGTATGTGGTACGCCAGAGCGGAAGAAAAGCGTTATGGGTGAAGAAGTTTTCGCCCGGATCTTCAAGTGATGCAGAGTGCGAGATCGGCCCGTTCACACTTTTATTGTGACAACCGTAGGTACGCCCAACCTGATCGGAGCCAGAAGGTATCAAGCGAAACACATGAGAGAAAGTACCATTTGATTCACGATATCATCGAGAGGAGATCTGATGGTTACTAAAATAGCATCGAGGAGGAAAATTTGGCGACCCATTTACAGGAGCACTACATTGAGTTTTTCGAAACATGTAGATTACTCTGGTGTTAGAGTCTACCGGACTTATTTTAAGGCAAGTGGGAGTTTATTTGTGTTTTTAGAGCAAGGCATGGATGTGTTATTATATTTTATGAGTTTAATTTTAATGTCCTGATATGAGGTATTCTTCGTATTAGTAATGCTGTGATATTATTTTGCGTATAAGGTTTGGATTAATTGTAGAGTATATGATCATATGAATCTCACGTTCATAAAAGATATGATCATAGGTTCTCATAATTAATAGATGGAATCACAATCATTAAACAAAGTTGGGCGCTTTATTTAGACTACAATATTTTGTAAATAACTGTCTTGGTTATTATAAAATATTAGTGCAAATTATACTTGCATTGATAGGATCAAAGTGAATTTATTTAAAGTTAAATTTTTGTAAAGGAAATAAATCTCAAAGCAATATTTACCCATTATTATTCTTCTCTCAATCTTGAGTTTATTATAGATAGGTATTTAAATGATTTATTGTTCTTTGAGTTGTCAATAAATTGAGGTCTATTTGAACAACCCGATATCTTGATGATTTGGGAGCAAAGATTATTTAATTCTTGGTATTTATGAAATAAACAATATGAAATTTGTATGAAATATCCTCTTAATATGTTTCGATACTTGGATGTTATAAGTCCTTTGGCCAATGCATTTATCCATTAGAAATTGATAAATCAAGAATAATAATTGATTGATTGATAGAAAGGTAATCTTATCGATTAATTATTGATATTTTACAAAGGAGAAAATAATATTAATATTTAATATTATTAATCTCGAATTCAGTGCAGGCTTTTAGTGGAACCTTGGATTAGATAATTGTGGCAATTATGAGGAGCCTTGATTAATGATAATCGTAGGATTTTGAACTAGCTAGGATAAATGGTGGAGCATGATATCACGGTTTATAGAAAGAACTTGGGAACTTGTTTTTATAGCGAGTGGGAGATTGGTGGATTTTGCTATCTGAGAAGCAAGTCCAGAAGTTGTTTAAAACACTAAATGGGTTCACCTTTGGGCTTGGGCTACTAGGTGTGGTAGAATGGCTATTAAGTATTCTAGGTTGTACTCTATAAATGAAAAAGATAATATAGCCTAGATCGAAAATGCGAATTAGTTTTAGAGAATAGCCGGAGAAGAAATCATTTCTTAGTGATTCAAACGCCCATCTTGCTCCATCACCTCGAGGAGGATAGTTTGGAAGATCTAGCATTCTTGTGTGCATACTTCTCTGCAAATCCACAAGGTAAGATCTGACTGGTTATATTAGTTTAGTAATTAAATTGAATATTCTAAATCACATGATGATTCTTGCTTCCGCTGAGTATTCCTACAGCTATATTGTTGGTAATCTATAAGTAAGGTGGTTGCCTAACTTACAAATTTAGTAGGTAATCTATAGGTAAGTTGGTTCTTGAACTGCAGATTTAGTAGACTAATCATGAATTAAGTTAGTTTGCCTAACTTTGCCAATTTAGTAGGTAATTGTTGATAATTATATATTTTATAATTTAATTGTCTAATTACTCGCCTTGATAAAAACATAATAAATTTGCAAAAAAAAAAAAATTTATATTGATATATGGATTTAGAAATGCTATTAAATCATAACAATAAATAGATTAAACTATTCAAATTACATAAAAATGATCTAAAAAGTGAAGCTAAAGTATAGTATTACATAAACTATAAAATTAAAATAACAAATAATAGTCACAAGGATATTGTTCCTGAAAGTATAAAATAATAAAATGAAACCATCAAACAACAATAGATACTACTTTTGAACTGCATTGTTTTCGTCGTCATCATCTGTATCATCATCATCATGAACAAGGTCAGAATCAATGCGAGTAGGCGCTAGAGATGGTCGCTCAGCTCTTGACATTTCATCGACCTGCTTTATCAAACTAAGCGATTACATTGGTAGCCAAATCATTGATCACCTCCTCTTGTTAGGTAATCTTAGTCTGGAGTCTTGAATTTTATCATATTTTGTTGAGGGAGAAGGGGCGTGGTTGAAGTTGAAGCAACATTAGTCGTAGTACTCACTGGCAGGACCAGGCATAAGTGTATTCTTTTGTTTTCCACCCACAATATTGAAAAATAAGTCATTTTCATCTATTGCTTCATTGAATCGTACTAACTCCTCTCTCCTGGACTGAAGAGCATCATGGTAAAAATTTAAAACAATTAGAAAATTATAATAAGGTAAGTTCAAGAAAGGCACACATTAATCAAATTAATTAAGTTACATTGACAGATTGGACTTCTTATCGAGAAATGTCTTCCTATCACCTTTTTTGGTATATGTATATAGAAATAGCTCTAGTGTAGTGGGTTGGCGTTCGAGTTTTTGAGCCTAAATATGCATCAATATAGCAACACAAACATAAATATCATTCAGAGGAAGGAAGTGAAGGTATGTGTCTTTCCTCGATCAGCCAAAATAAATGTAAAGCACTGTTATTGAATGTGTGCACAAGTAATGATTTCTTAAGCCTTATTTGATTATTTTAGAAAATGGGAGAAATTCAATACTGAATGAAGAACTGAAAAAATCAAATAAAAAATCAGAGAAACTAAACTAATGTAACTTTTTAGTCTATCAATATCCACTCATTTTAGTCCTAAGGGGAAAGAAAGAGAGGAAATGAACCAACAAATAAGTCTTCAAGCTTTGAATGGTTGGGACAAATAGAAGGAATGCTTGTTTAGAGAACATGATTAAAGCAAAATCACCTAAAAATGCATACAAGGTCCCAACCTGAAAATAACCTATGAATACTTGGCTAGTGTTTCATTTGTAAATGCATACAAGGTCCCAATATAAGCGACTGCCTACAAAATCAATGAAATTTCTACATGCATAAGTTTACTGGCATTGGGTCAAATTCCTATTCTCTAAAGGGTTTCTTTTGAAGTTGCCACATTCTTAGAAGTTCCACTTGTCATTTAATACAAGCAAGCATGGAGAAGCAGTATGTATAATAGTCGACGATGAATCATTCACAGATGCAGAGTTGGGTATAGATTCTTCTTCTATTTTGCAGAATCACTGCTACATATTCCTTTCCTAGTATAAAAGGGGGTCTGAATCGTTTCAAAATCCACTAACTAATATCAAAAACATATTTGAATAATATTGGAGCAGTTTTTGTACCTATGTGAATAATAAAGGAAGAATTAACATCAAAGTACAACTCTGTAATTTCCTTTTCTATGTATAATTATCATGTAATTAGATTGCTTCTACATACAATATATTATGCTCCAGAGAAATAAAAAAAAAAAAAAATCTAACAGCCTTTTCAATATATCTCATGGTTTCTCAATGATATCCTTCCTCACACATTGGGCTTATATATATGTATGTTTTCTATAAATTAAGGGGGGTTTGTTTTGTTTTGTTTTTTTTTAAAACTGACTAAATGCTGTACAATATAGTCAGTGTCCCGTTGGAAAGCAGGAAAGAAAAAAAAAAACTTACAAGTCATCTCCCATGGTCATGATGTGTAATAGTGCCTCTAGTGTGAGTTGAAGGTCCAGCCCCATCTGCTGCCTTCGACATTCTATTCCTAGAGTATGTTTCATGAATTTTTTTTGCTTCTGATGTGTTCTAATAACGTTTTCATCTTTTCCACAAATTTGGATCAATGAAATTTGACTTCTTCCCTTTCCTTTTTATAATCTCATTCTACTTCAATATCAAACGCTTTTGCATCCCATGTACGATTTTATTTAGTATCTGACATTGTTCCACATGAAGCATTTACAGCATATATATATATATATATATATATATATATATATATATATATATATATATATATATAAACCTAAATTTCAACCTTAGAATAAACCAAGTTTGCACCATATTACCTAAAATTGAGCAAAATAAAAGCCTTAATTTCACAAGAAATGGTCTTCATTAGGTCCATTTCATCCCTTGAGGGATCATATTTTCCTGAAACCTTCCTCATTATATGAGAGATTCTTTCAGATGACTCCAATCTATAAAATAATAGTAAATTTAAATATTATTTACAATTACCAAAACATAAGACTTTAAAATATCAACATTAAAAATATATATGTAATACTCAAAATTAAATAAGATTGCTAATGAAAATAAGTTGAAATTATAGTTGAACTCAAAAAATTATTAGTTTTTATAATATACTACTTACACATCATTTCATAAACGCACTAGTGTACGATTTTGATATGTCATAGATTTCAAAGTTTGTGTTGGAAGCATATGAAGTGCATGTGCGTAATGTGAGTGTTGGTGAGAATCCATTATGTAGAGGGATCGTGAGTTAGATGGTGCGAGGTGCGCTGTATGCGACAGCGGGTTGGGTTGCATCTGATGACTACATGGAGGAGGAGGGGAGTGCTAGTGAAATTATTGCTCTTGACTACGTAAGTAATTAGGCAGCATAGGTGAGGGTGGGGCCCTTGATCTTTGGTCATTTGTGACATAGATGGAATAAGTTGATTAGATTGTTGTGACTATGCAATCCTTCTTTTCTTAGCTACTACATATTTACCCATGTCTCCAATAAACCTATAAATATATAAAAATGGAAATGTGAACAAGTTACAATATTAAACAAATATGAAATTCCATAAGAAAAACAAACAATCATTACTTATTTATCGTAACAATATCAATATTAATAAAAAACAACATCAATCAAAATTCTACAAACAACATAGTATGATATAAATATCAACCAAACAATCATTAAGATTTCCACAAACATCATAATCAGAATTCATAATGGTGTACTGGGTTGTCCACAAAATAACATAGTACGATATTAAATACAAAACTATTTTTAATATTATTTTTCATAATCACTATCATCAGCTAAAACAACTTCAAATAAAGTCTAAATTAAAGGGAAGACATCTAACTTCTGAAGTCTTTGATGGAACAACCCGAGGTGATCAATTAGGTTCCAAAATAAAAGAAAATATAAATGTAGCTTAGCAAGATCACTGTGAAAAAAACAAAATGAATATGAGGTTCCACAAAATGGGAATAAATGGGATGCAGAAAAGTTAATGAGATTTGAAGACTATTAACAGCATATATATAAGTGTTTCTTTCTTGACATACAACCTAGCACACACGCTAGATGCATTAGTAAATAGCTTTTTATGTCAAGGTTTTCACATTCTAGGCATGTTTCAGTTAACATGCAATCCAAGCAACAACAACAATAATAATAAAGAAAAATATCATTCTATGAAAAAATTGGGTATGGGGAACGCTAAGTTCCTTCACTAATAAAATTGCCTTCCATGACAAATATAGGAAGCTACGAGAAAAAATGTTAATTACTTCATTTATGCATGCCCACCTTTTTAATATTTGTTTTTACATTTAGTAACTATTTGACATTTATCTTTATTCACCGTGAAAAACAAAATATGTTTTTATCATACAGGTGGGTGTACCAATTTCAGCATAAAATCATGGTTCAAAGTCAGCGATGTCAGTCACTTGAAACTTGAGCGATGCGAAAACACGTATTGATCGAGATGTATCGGTGCGGCGTATCGGTAGATACGCCAAAAAATAAAATGATTAAAATACCTAAGAAATTATTAAAATTTTATATAATTTATTAGAAAATAGAATATAATTAAGTAAACTAAAAATTTAATAAGCAGCATATTTTTTTTATGTTTAAAAATAGGAAATTTTGGAAGGCTTGGATATGGAAAATATAGTTTCTGAAGCCAAAACGACGTCGTTTTGGCCTTTCTAGGGCTAAAACGACGTCGTTTTAGCCATCATAACTTTTCTTTTTTAATTCAAAATACTAATCAAAATGGCGTCGTTTTTATCTATTTGGGACCAAAACGGCGTCGTTTTCAACACTTATCAACTTGATGATGTTTTGGGGGTCCCGGAACATCCCTAGCTGACGTCGTTTTTGATATGTATTAAAAAATATAAAAAACCAAACCCTCTTTTGCATTCTGACGAGGCGGCGAAGCGGCAGAAAGGCAAAATGAAGGGAAAAGGAGAGGAAGAAAAGGAAGAAGAAAGAGGAGGAGGGAGATGTACCGGCTCAAGGGCGTCGTGATCTTCTCTTCTCCACCGAAATAATCTTATGTTCCTCCGGCTCAGTGCAACGACAGCTATTAGACCGTCTTCTACGGTTCTCCCGGAGTAAGTTGGGTTTTACTTTTTTTAATTTCCATCTTCTTAGTTCTTACTTCTTCTTCCTTTTTCTTTTTAGTCGAATCTCTGCAAATTTTGATCGAATCTACGCAAATTTTTTTTTATTGTTTTCTTTTAATTCCTGTAGATCATCTCATTCAAAAGTTCTTGTGTTGGCTTTTCAGAGGAATCTCTGAAAAATTGGATTTTTTGTTTGCTTTTTGGGTTGTTCTACCGAGATCATTCTCACGCATTTTTCATCGATTTTCGCAAGGAGTTGGCCAGAAGTCATCTCGTAGACAATTCGAGTCCACCGAGTTTTACTGAGTTTTAGCCAATCCTCTTATCGTCTCGTACCTGGTAACGATATTGTGTGAGTTAGTCACTGATCGGTTCGTCGGTAGTCGTCTGGACTCGATTGATTTTGAACCACATAAAATTGAGTGAATCATCACACTACTTAGGATGTTAGTCTTCATATGAAAAACAAACTAAGAATTTTTCAGTTTAAGTGTACAGAGAGCTTAGCTTAGGGAACATTTCTATCAACATTTCTGATTTAAAAAAAGAAAAAAAAATGCTTCAAAAGAAGCACCAGACATATAACAGCAGAATGAGTCAAAATTATCCTTTAATGAGTCTGTACACACTATCTCTATGTCAAAAGAAAATAAATAAATAAGCTTTAATGGGAAATAAATATAACTAAGAATTTACGTAAACAATGGTTCTCTCAAAGACAATAAAAAGATCTTCACTTCCCTGACCTTCCTTGAGTAGATGGAGCAGCCCTAGTAGCCTCTTTTGAAGACATTCACAACAAAAAAAAAAAAAACAGCATATTAGACCCTGCAATAGGTTTCATGTCATATCCACTAACTACAATTGACATGTAAAATGTTAGAACAATGCCTAGGTTCTGAATTTGCACATATTTTAGATTTTTGTTTGGAAAATTATCATGTTCCTAAAAATGTTGACCATTTAAGACAAAAAGCCTATTAAGAATCCTGAAATCGTTTTCAACTTCTTTGTTATTTTAAAGATGTTTCAATAATAACTTTTATATGCTATTTTTGTTTTTAATCAATTTTGGCCCGATACGCATGATTATTTCTTAAAGCAATCACATTTGGAAGATAAGTTAAAATAATTGAAAACAACAGAATATCTTGAGCACCTTATTTCTCTAATTTTATCATGAGAAAAATTATTGTTTCCTGATATTGTTATATACCTATTTTTATTCTTTGAGAAAACTATTCTTAAAAACTAGTTACTTTACCTAAGTAAAAATACAATTACAAGATTGGGGAAGAAATTTTGCAAACTTATGCACATTCTTCTTTGTAGGTGTATGTTGCTTCAATTTTCCGCTTCTTTTTGGCTTAAGCATCAGGAACAAATATGAAAAACACATTCCTTTTATCGCAATCATGCATTTAATGCAAATCTACGACATCCTTTTTAGTAACTTGTGGGGGATTCCCATGCAAATATGAGTTCCAACAGAGTTTACAGGGCAGAGATGAGACACACAACCATCATAGTAATCGTGATGTGATTTCTGGAAGAAAATATCAGTACAGATCGAATCGCACATTCATGCCTTTTATGCCAACAAGTATCATCCTTGAGCATGAATGGTGATTGATTAAACCATAGAATTTCCAAAGAAAAGAAGTGGGTGAAGTGTTTGGTGTGAAATTACATAGCATTTGTGCATATCTTATACACTCATTTTGAGCTTTTGATGCCAATTTCACACCTAGATCATGTGAATTTGTTATAATTCCCCTATCTATACATTTTTTAGAAATCATGATGAAGAACAAGCATTTTGGAGCAAGAAACAAGAAAAAAGAAGGCAAGGAATCACTGGAATGCCACGACATGAAGACAAAGCACCTGAGAGCTCAAGCACTACCATGTTCTTGCTCCAAAATACTTGTTATTCATCATGATTTACACCCAAATGTGGAATGAAGGAATATAACAAACTCTATGACCTGAACGTGCTCTTGTTTTTGCTTTCTAAATTGAAATTATTGGAATTAAACATTCTTTTTTCTTTAAGAAGACCATGTAACTTTGTTATTCTCCTTCTCCATTGTAGGTGGGAGGAGTAGATAGCAAAGAAGTCAAAGGGGTACTTCCTTGAGATCCAAAAGTCACAAAAATTTCCAAGAGCCCTACCAAAATAAATAAAAGGTGTAAGTGAAGAGGAGATCATGTCTTGCTGGATCCTCTCCTTATTTCCTGTATAGAAAATTGATTCTTCTCAAGCCCTACTAAAAATCACATTCATATTGTAACGCCCCAAAAACAGGGGGTTCGTATACTCAGATACCATCTTTGTGACCTCGAAGTCAGGGGTTTTTTGGGCGACCTTCGTCAGCCCTCGGAATATTCGTGTTAAGCCTTTACGTATATTTTCTTGCAAATATACAAATTATTATAATATTTTACAAGAGTTTGATGTCTGACTCCTTTACACTTTTACATGCGAAATATATTAAAACTAGATTGTTCTAATACATTTTGCAAAAATACTTCTCAAGGCCACAGCTTGGCCTTCTTGTCCTCCTTGGCCTCGAAGGCGTCGTCTTCGGTGTACTGAAAGGGTGGCGTTCTCTGACGGAATTGAGCAAAGCCTAGTAGATATATCTCCAACCAAGGGGCTACTCCCCACAAGAACAACATGCAATGCGATACATACACAATCACACGCATTCAGTACCTACCTCTCTGCCTCGAATGTCTACATGTCATGAATGCGTTATGCCCCTCATGACTCAAATCTGAGTCCTCGACTCCCTCACTGCATGTGCCAAGTGTGAAAAACTAGTCATTAGTGTTTTTCACTTGATGACTTAAGCGTAAGGCTTGCCATTAGACAACCCTCCAATTTTAATTTATCAAATCCGTGTGTTTATTTGGTGTGAATTTCCTGGGGTCTCAGCGAACCATGCATATGAACAGCTTCATGGCTTTCGTCATTTGGATACATGTCGACCAGAGATAAAGATTTGGGTCTTTAAGCATAGGGAGATCTGCCCATCTTGCTTCGCTGAACACTCGGTATTATTATTTTTATGCACCCAGTGAGCCTCAATTTTGGGCGTTGTCTCATTTGCGCTCACCATCGAACACAGACACGGTTGTGATTCAGACCATGTCCTCACGACATACATCGAATATCAAACACAGTGTCAATTTACCATACTATCGAACACCAAAAACAGTGTCGACCCCAACCATGCCCTCACACCCGACTCGACGTGATGTCCCATGCATAATTGTAATGCAAATGTCATTGCATGCCATTTCATGCCATGTCTTATTTGTGTCATCAACATATCTATTACCATACATGTCAAGTGTCATGGATAGATTATATTTAATACATAAATTATTTCCATTTTTATCACACATATATCACATAATTTCACACACATTTAAACATATTTATTCAGAGAATTTGGCAATAACACACATTATACATTCTGACCATAAATCCGGCCATGCTTAGCATCGAATAATGGACTTGGTCTAGAAAATCCTAAGCCTTTATCAATACCACAAAAACATCCAACACGCAATTTTACGCTCAGGTATACACAGCCCCGAAACATTTTGAATCGTCAGTTCGAAAATAAGTTAGAAACCCCGAGAAGGACCATTCCTCAAATGTCCGTGACCCATCTCAATGTTCAGCCCATGTTTTGGCTGAGCACTTCATCTTATAAAATTCTAGACTCAACGAGCTTTCCGTGGAAGTCCAGAACACAGCGAATGAGTTGAACTGTGAAAAGTTGCTAGTAGTCGAAGTTGACGTGGCCAGTGCAATTGTGCAAAATTTGGGCACACCCGGTTTGCCGTGCGCTCCGTGATTTTTACGTCTGAACCGCCGGTGTTTGGTCTTGGATAGTCCCAAAACCCCGTGAAACCGGTCTTTGACCGTCTGACAACAAAATCAAACCACACACATAGTAGAATTTGCCTAAAATGGAAGATGGCTGTGTGTTAAGTGATAGGTGGCCCCTAGGCTTAAAATAACCGGAGTAGGAGGCTTATCCATATTTCCACTTTATCATATAATCTTCTTAAATTATGACTTTTGGGTCCTGGATCGGTAAATTACTAATTTACCCTTGGCTTTTGTATTAATCTCGGGTTCTTATCCTTTTTCACTTTTTGCACTTAAATTCCGGAAAAATATACATTTACTTATATTATACCCTAAACATGTAATAAACTACTATGGTATAATTTGGGGTGTTACAGGTGACCTTTCATATTCTTGGACAACTAGAATTTTCTTTTGAGAGAGCAATACTCCTATTCAATTGATTTCAGTAATGAAGGCTCAATCCTTACTCAAGAAAGGTTGTGAGGGATATTTGGCTTATATTGTGAGAGATGATAAGAATGTGAAGTAGGAAGATATTCCTAAAGTAAGATATTTTCCCGATGTATTTCCTGAAGAATTACTTGGACTACCACCAAAAAAGGAAGTTGAATTCACCATTGAGTTAATTATCGGAATGACTCCTACCTCAAGCACACCTTACCAAATGGCTCCTTTAGGCGCTCGAATTTAAAAACACAATTGCAGAAATAGCGATAGAGGTTTCATTAGACCTAGTGTATCACCTTGGGGAGCCCCAATGTTAATTGTTAAGAAGAAGGATGGGACTCTAAGATTATGTATTGATTACAGGGAGTTAAATAAGGTAACAGTTAAGAACAAAAATCCATTGCCCAGGATTGATGACTTGTTTGATTAGTTATAAGAGTCTTGTATTTTCTCTGAGATAGACCTTAGGTCGGGGTATTATCAGCTTAAGGTGAAGGATGAAGATGTATTAAAGACTGCTTTTTGTACTAGATATGGGCATTATGAGTTTCTAGTGATGCCATTTGGTTTTGATAATGCCGCCGAATTTTATGGATTTAATGAATAGGGTTTTAAACCTCTAGATCAATTTGCCGTGGTCTTCATAGATGACATTCTAGTGTATTCAAGAGAGGCAAAGAGAACAGCAGGAGCACTTACATGTTATTCTTGAGCCACAAGATAACACTGACTTTTGCTAAGCTTAATAAATGTGAGTTCTGGCTTGATCAAATTTATGTTCTTGGCCATGTAGTTTCCAAGGATGGAATTTTAGTAGACCCAAGCAAAGTAGAAGCAGTGTTGAGTTGGAAGAGGCCTCCTAAAATGTCAGAAATTAGAAGCTTTTTGGGTATGGTTGGATATTTTAGACACTTCATTGAAGGGTTTTCCAAAATTTCCCTACCACCCACTAGACTCACCGCAAAATAATCTACCAAGTTGTATGGGCAAAGTGTCATAGTTTTGAGAATTGAGTAAGAAGTTGGTATTAGCTCAAGTGTTGACTATTCCATCTAGTTCGGAAGGATTTGTCATTTATAGTGATGCATCACATCGAGGTTTGGGTTAGTGTGCTCATGCAACATGGGAAAGTGGTGCATATGCCTCTAGGCAATTGAAACCATATGAGAAATATTACCCCATGCATGACTTAAATTTGTGACCATGGTTTTATATAATATTTGGAACATTACTTGTATGGTGAGACATGTAAGTTTATCTGGACCATAAGTTTAAAATAACATTCTCCCAAAAGACATTAAATATGAGACAGAGAAGATGGAGTGAACTCTTTAAAGACTATGATTATAGAATTTTATATCATCCTGGTAAGGTAAATGTAGTTGCTGATGCCTTGACCAGAAAGTCATATGGATCTGTGTCAACTTTGAGATCAAAGCAGGCTTAGATGTTTTATGATTTAAAGGCCTTACAAGCTCAATTTCAAGTTTTGGAACCTAGAGTTTTGTTGTCTAATTTTACTATGCAACTAGACTTAATTTGGGAGAATTAAAATCTTCAAGAAGGATGATCCACTGGATGGTAGCCATCATAAAATTGTTAAGTATTTTGAACATTACTGTCTCTCTTTCTTAAAAATTGATCTCGAAATTACCTTCATTAAATAGTTACGGGTATTGTTGCCACATAGCTTCTTCACTTTCCCACATGGCTTCCTCTGTCTTGTGGTTTCTCCACAGCACTTTGACCAATGGAATCCGTTTGTTCGCAATTCTTTCACTTCTCGAGCCAAGATCTCTACAGGCTCTTCTTCATACGTCAAATCCGGTCTAAGCTCCGGTGTCTCCTAAAGAGACTGTGCGTCTAGGTCTGACCTATACCTCCTTAGCATTGACATATGGAAGACATTATGGATCTTTTCCAACTCTAGAGGTAAGGCTAATTGATATGCCACTGGACCCACTTTCTCTATCACTTCATACGGCCGAATGAACCTAGGCGTAGGACTTTTGTCTATCCATGGCTACTTTCAAGCTTTCTCTAATAATTTTCCCCTTTTCTTCAGTCTTTTGAATCAAATCGAGGCCAATTATTTTCCTCTCACTTAACTCTATCCAGCACAGTGGTGTTCTACACTTTCTTCCTTGAAGAGCCTCATAAGGCGTCATTCGATATCATTTGGAAATATTATTAGTATAAATTCAACTGGAGAGGGAATGTGTCTATCAACTACCCTCATAGTCGATCACACACAACTTCTCGGCATGTCTTCTAAAACTTGAATCACTCTCTCGATTGTCCGTCCGATGCGGGTGGAAAGGCGTATTCAAATTTGGTCGAGGTGCTAAAGCCTCTTGCGATTTTCCCAATCTCGAGGTAAACCTCGGATCTCTATCTAAAATGATAAACACTAGAATCCCATGTAACCAGACCTTATTTCCTTTGAAAGCTACTTGACTTATCAAAGTGAATGGTCGGTTCTCAACTACAATGGAAGTGGTGAAGCTTGATCGATCGATTACCACATTGGCCAGGTCAATGCTTTCTTCCTATCATTAGTAACGATTAAAAATCCATTGTGATTTGGTCCCATTTCCCGCTTAGGTATAATAGGCTCTGACAATCCCGAAAGACTTGATGTTACTGTCTTGGCACGACACACCATACACTTGGTCACAAATTTGAAACATCTCTCTTCATTAGGACCACGGTATGAAGTCTTTAAACCACGATACATTTTTGTGCTATCGGGATGCGCCTTAAAAGGATCCTTGTGCCCTCTTCAGAATAAGTTTCTTCAATTCATCATCATTGGGTACGACCGATCTCTATAATACAGATTCATCCTCATTTATTGAGTGGAGTTTCTTCCCTCTCTATTCTGACTTACAATAATAGAAATTTTTTTCATCATTCTTTTGTTAATCTAGCACTCGATTCAACAAATCTGATTTTGCTATCAATTCCGCTACAATTACACCGTCGTCAGACAATGACAAATGAGCATTAAACGCTTGAAGCGTTGTACTGACTTTCTACTCAAAGCATCTGCTACTACATTAGCCTTTCCGGGATGGTAATCAATCACACAATCATAATCCTTGATCAATTCCATCCATCTACATTGTCTCAAATTAAGCTCTTGTTGTGAGGACAAATAGTTAAGACTTTTGTGATCGGTGTAGATGAAACACTTTTCTCCATAAATATAGTGTCTCCATATTTTCAATGAACACATTGGGTGGCCAATTCAAATCATCGTGAGGTGTAAGTTCTTTTCATGCGGCTCACAGCGCCTTGAAGCATAAGCTACCACTTTACCCTCTTGCATAAGGACACATCAAGTCCATTTAATGAGCATCCTTAAAATCCGTATTCTTTATCGTAGATGGTGAGTGAGTCGGTCTCAGTTAAGAATACTTTCAACATTCAAAACTAGCTTGACACTTTTCACTCCATTTAAAATCTCATTCTTTTGGAGCAATCTCGTTATAGAAATTTTGCGATCTCGAAAACCCTTAACGAGACCTTCTATATACTAACTTTGTCAATCCCAAGAAACTATGCATTTCCGTGACATTTCTCAGTGGTTTCCATATAACTGTTCCTTTCTCAAGGTTTCTAGCACTACCCAGAGGTGTGTATCATGATCTTCCCGATCCTTTGAATACACAAGGATGTCATCAATAAACACCATGACAAACCGATCTACATACAATCGGAAAACACGATTCATTAAGTCATGAAAGTCGTTGGTGCATTTTTCAACCCAAACGGCATTACAAGGAACTCATAATGTCCATATCGCATTCTAAACGTCGTCTTATGCACATCCACATTCTTAATCCTTAATTGATGATACCCAGATCGTAGGTCAATCTTCAAAAAGACACTTGCACCTTTTAATTGGTCGAACAAGTCATCAATCCAGGGTAACAGATACTTGTTTTTCATTGTCATTTTTTTCGGTTGCCTATAATCAACACACAACCGAAGCGTACCATCTTTCATCTTAACAAAGAGCGCTGGCGCTCCCCATGGTGATACACTCGGACAAATAAATCCTTTCTCTAACAATTCTTGCAATTGAAGCTTCAATTCTTTTCACTCCCACCCGAACCATTCTATCTGATGTAATGGATGTCGGGTGGCACGGGCGGCGTTGGTGGCTTCGATCTCTATGGGGGCAATCTGTAATTCCTCGACACATCGAATAATCACAAACTGTATTGAGCTTGAAGAAACATCCACCCCAAGTGAGTATTTTTTTTTTCCCTCTCTAGTTTGAAGCATGTGATGTGTTTAGGAGTGAAGAAAATCTTTAAGAGAAGAAAGGTAAGTGAAAAGGTTTAGTATTATTTTTGAGGGATTTATGATATCTCCATATATAACCGTTGGATTGCTTTAGAATTTGGATATGCTTGAGATAAGAGAATGATCTACAATCCAAACGGTGGAGATCGTATTTTAAGGTTTGAGTTGAGAGTTATTATTGTTTGAAGCAAACCGTTCCGGAAATTAGTTTTAGTTTCAGTAAGATAAGTGTAAGCCTTCATTCTCCTTATTCAACCGTTGGATTGTTTTTAATTTTGGATATATTTGAGATAGGACACTGAACGAATCAGATTATGTTTAGAGGTTTCAGATGAAAGTTATACTCATTTAGAACAAGCAGTTTTTAAAATCGGTTTTAGTTTTTGTAAGTTTAGTGTATGCCTTTGATCTCCTTATTCAACCTTTGGACTGCGTTGAAATTTAGATATGTTTTATATAAGCCTTTGATCTAAATTATGAACGATGAAGATCTGAATTTATGACTTGAGGAAGGAGATATTGGAGCAAAACCATGACAGTGATCAAGCTACATTTAAATTAGTTTGGAAAAGAGAATAATAATTGAGAGCAAATTATTCAAAGAGTAATAATAATAATAATAATAATAATAAATTAGTTTGGAAAAGAAAGTAATAATTGAGAGCAAATTATTCAAAGAGTAATAATAATAATAATAATAATAATAATAGTAAGTTTAAAATAATAAACAAGTAAATTAAAATAACATTGAAGAAAAGAAATAATAGTTGATAATTAATCATTTTTCACTTTGTTTGTTTAGGTGACGTAGACTCTTAATTGAGTTTAATTGTGGAGTAGTATCATTCAAGACTTTTGAATTGCTTTGAGGTAAGGAAGATTAATACAACTTTTCCTATAAAACAAAATATTTTGCGATTATATGTGATTGAGTTTTTGAGGTGTACTTGTTTGATTATAGCCATGGATCAAATGCAAGTTTTGTTTGGAAAATGGATTTGAAAATATTTATAGTAAAGGGATTAGAAGTTATGGAGATATATTTTTGTATTTTTACAAATTTGGAAATATAAGATAGAATATTTGACTTTGGTTTTTATGGCTCTTGTCAGCAGTATAAACTTAGCTTGATGACCATTTTTGTCGATAGGTATAAAACGACAAATCATTTTATCAATGGGTATAAACTTGACAAATATGACCCCGATCAATGGGTATAAACTTGACAAATCCAGCCCTAGTTTGGTTTATAGTAGTTGACAAAATGGCTCTTGTCAACGGGTTATAATAGTTGACATTTTATTTGAAAGAAAGATGTTTTGAGAACCAAGATTGTAAGTATTTTGGAACGGCCCTTGTTAACAAGTTAGAATAGTTGACATTTTATTTGAAACAAATCTTTAAGAACCATTAGTATATATGTTTTAAAATATTTGTGGATTTGATTATGATATGGAATTGTTTAAGAAATAGGAAATATGATGAACATCAATTTTAAATATATTTATATATTATTTATTTGTACTAAATTATTTTATGACATTTATGAGGAAAAGAAAAATATGTTATATCTCCAATTTTGTGAATTTAAAATATTTGATCCATGAAAATGTGATAACATTCCTTATTGGGCTTTTTAGCTCCTCATGATCATTTTCAAGTGCCCTAAACCTTGGCGAAAAGTGATTTTGGGGTAGGCAGTGATGGAAGTTGAGAACTATTTTTGAGTTGGTATTTTTTAGAAAGACTTAGGAATGTTGGACTACTTTAATGATTTGGGAATTAATGTTTGCAAACTTTCATTAGAAGGATTTTATGTTGCTAGAATGTTACATTTTAAGATTATGAGTTTTGAAAAAATTTATGACGTTGGAAGATGTTGGTTTAATGACATTTTGTTATACTTTGGAAGGTTTTATGCCTTTGGGAGATTTTGATTTTATGAAATTAGTTTAATTATTCTTGTGAGCATATTCAAGACAAACAAGATTCATAAACATAAATTTTGAAAGTGTGGTTTAAAGGTAGGATTTTGTTTACTATATATGTGAATGAACATCTTGATCGGAGATCGTCACGACCAATGTAGTTCATTCATCATCACTATACTTGAATAAATTAAAATACTTATTTTACTCATTTTTATCCGTATGTGGACCGGTGTGGTGATTGTGAAATGTTGGACGAGTTGCCATGTTATTGGGACATGTTTTATTTTTAGTACAGAAACTCCCAGGTACAAAGGGACTAAATAGATTTTCGTTAAATCCTAGTCTTGGAGAAAGGAATCAATGAAGTGGTGTCGGGTTGCAGACATCCCACGAATATTAACGAGATTGACGGGTTGTCAACGGACCCCGAAACGGTGTCTATAACCTCTCCTACACCATTTGCTAGAAGCCAACTATAGATGAACACAATGAGAGGAAAATTACAGACCACAAGCACATTGAGAAAATGGGCAGGGCCAAACCGATGTCTGGCGTCATAGTTACAAGCGCAAAAGAATACGCAATAGAAAAAACCCTATAAGTTCCAAGGTCAGGCCTTGGGCCAAATGCTAAATATAACATCTCACGATCCTAGTATGGAATAGTGTAATAAGAATGTAAGGAAATATCCAATAGTAGTATACGTGCGAAAAATACCCCACGGCTTGAACCCTAAAACTATGTACAAATATTTTAGAAACCTTTTAGGAGAAAGTACAAGGGCATTATGAAGTCATACAGACAAACCCATTAAGAAAGTCAATACAAATTTGTAAAAATATATTTACACCATGAACATATGGAATTGAAGAAAAACAAAAAAATATATATATATAAACCATATAAAAAATATAATAAAAGATATTTCTTAAAAAGATCTTAGAAAGCCGCTTTATTTAGATCCCAGCCAGTTATGTAAAAAATATAATCAAAGATTTGATTTATACTTCTCTCTTTATTTTTTGAAGATCAATTAAATACTTATTTTATATGTTTATTAGACGAGATATGAGAAATGTTATTTCTTGCGACTCAAGCGTATTCAGTTTGTTGCATCACGGGTTTAATATATGTTTGAATTATTACCAGATTTATTAACACGAACCATGTAATATATATAGTTGATTGGATATATTTTTGTGAGTAGTGATGTATGGGCCCAAGTGGCCATTTTTACTCATTTTTATCCGTATGTGGACCCGGTGTGGTTGGTGTGAAATGTTGGGACAGGTTGCCATGTTATTGGGACATGTTGTATTTTGGTAGAGCTCCCCGTACAAAGGAGACTCTGCCCGATTTTCGTTAAATCCCGAGTCTTGGAGAAAGGGACTCAATGAAGTGGTGTCGGGTTACCCGACATCCATGGAGATATTCGCCAGTTAATGGTTGTCAACGGACCGGGAAACATGTAAAAAATATAATCAGATTTGGTTTATACTTCTATACTTTATTTTTTTTTTGAAGATAAATTAAAATACTTGACATGTTTATTAAATGAACATGAGAAATATTGAATTCTTCTGACTTCAGCGTATTCCAGTCTACTTGGTTCATGTGATGAATTACCCAGCGGGTAGTTCTCATTCATCGACTCCACCGGTTGATACAGTCGATTTGGTATGAAATTTGTTGATGGCAAAGGAGAAGATGCCCGTCTATAGCGTCGGATCGTCGACATCATCGTTCTACTCGCATGAACGACAGTTATGAAGCTCCATCTTGAGGACCATTTTAATTGTTCTCGTATTGGAGGACTTTGGAGCAGCGATCTTGTGCGCGATCTGATATCAGTTGGCGCGATACTAAGCGACGCGTGATGACGGCCTTGAGGATGATAAGGATGAGTTCTGTCGCGTTTTGGCCAAGCACAAAGTGTCGGGAAGGTGGCTGCCGGTTCAACCACGATGATCTACCTCAGTTGTTGGTATGTCTCCGGCTCACGGCATCTACTCCGGCACCTACGTTGCTTTGCGGCAAGCGCGTCGGGATTAGCGGCGTGAGTGGCTGCCCGGTACCCGACATCTCACCATACGGACGAGATACATCTCGACATCACAATGATGACACTGGGTTGGATGATTGAAGGTGTATTACATACTTTTTTTATGTCTTATACTTGGATTTGGGAATTCATGTTTTTTATTTTCTCTTGACTTACTATATATATACGAGTATATTTATATTAGTTTGCTTGTTTAAAATATTTTTACTCTCTTTATACAATATGATGCTTATTGTACTTTTCTTTTGTTTCGTAATCTTAATATATATATATATATATATATATATATATATATATAAACAAGATATCAAACTCAAAATGGCAAAAAAAAAATATTTAAAAATTAATTTACCGACCAAATTGCGACCAAAAAACGACCAAATTACCGACCATTTGGAGACCATTTACCGACCAATGATATTAAAAAATTTTGGTCTGTTTTGGTATAATTTGATCGGTAATTACCAGCTCATTGGAATATTTACGATAATGATATTAAATAATTTTGATCGATTTTTAATTTGCTGATTTGATTCCCAGTAATTACCGTCATTTGGAACCATTTACCGACAAATTCTTTGAGTCGGTAAATGGTCAACCTAATCAGTTTGTCGATAGTAATTGGTAATTTACCAACCAATTGATTTTTGTCGTTGAAATAATTACCGACCGGGGAAAATTAGCGACTAAATAATTTTGGTCGAGTAAATGGTCGATAATGGTTTCTCAGGCCAAAAATCTGTTTACCGACAAAAAAATTGGTCGGTAATTCGGTGATTTTTAGTAGTGTTGGGAATTTCTTCCATGATTGCAACCATGACCAATCCTTATCCATGTCCACGAGTTTGGATGATATTGATTCACTGCATGGAATCATTTCAAGCTCAATTGGACTATATTGATACTTTTTCATCAAAAAGTCAATAATTTATTTAGCATATGGATCCAAGATATATAATTCTTTTCGGAAATGTCAAATGTTATAAACTTGAATTTTGTGAGATTTGACATTGTTGACAAACTTTTGATATAAGACAAAATAATTAAAATCAACTATAATAAATATCAATATAGAAGATTTGACTTTGTCAAATCAGAATATCTGTAGCATTTAACAATATAATGAAATCAATAAATTAATATACACAAAATAAATAATATTGAAAATAATATAAATTATTAGTTTATTGTGATCTAGAAATGGTATATAATATACCAATGTAAATGCATTGGTCTTTATTAAAAAAGGCTTTTAAACGATCACTATTAGGTGATAAAGTTGATATGGTATGATACTATTAATTGATCAAGTATCATCAATTCAAGGGCCAAGGCTACGCTTATGACATATATTGTATATATGAGAATCACATTTAAATGTTATGTGTACATACATATATCATACCATACATATAACATATAATATCATGAAAGAAAAATATGTCATGATATTCATTGTATCATAAATGACACATAACTCAAGTAGTAAGTGATAAGTGAATGCTTTAACGTTATAGTGATGAAACACATGTGCAAATTACCTCTATAGATTATATAGGATGGTATATAATATATCCATGACTTCTCTCAATTTTAGAGTAATTAACATTCATGGTATCAACCATGACCAAATATAATTGTAGATCTTTAAAATTGAAGTAACTTCGAGTTGGGGTTAAAAAATTACCTTTAGAAACGAAGCTTCGTGCGATAACGTGTTAAAAATGCTGCTGAATGATGATCTAAAGGAGATAGTCCTCTTATGTACGAGAAAAAAAGAGAATTTCCGAGATATGGAAATAGTGTCAGAGAGAGCAAGGAAGCAAGATGGGGAGAAAGATAGGCTCCCAAAGTGACCTTCCAATATCCTCATTAATGTATGATTTATGTATATAGAATTCCAAATGAATTCATTCATTGCAAAACACTGAATCCGGAACGACTTTATTATGTGATGTTGAATCCGGGGTGGCTTCATTCATTTCAAAAACCTTTCGTTTATAACAATATATATAAACCTTTTGTTTATAACAATATATATATATATATATATATATATATATATATATTATATTTAGATATTATATGTTGTCGGGTGTTCGGGTTCGGGACCAGGATAGGATATACTCGAGACACAGTCCCATCCCTCGAACCCTATCGACCGGATATGTAATTGGAGTCACAGAATTGTTCTTCCATACCCTCCTCAGATTCCGAGATCGGTGCTCGATTCTTCATCGGGTTAGAAGGAAATTGTCATCCCTAGTATCTACAATTTATTAAGGTAATACCTAGATATTATCATACTAAAACACAATTATTTTTTATAAAACTATACCAAACCATGCATTAAGCATTCTTTATGTTTTTTTTCACAATTATTCTTAAATTAATGGACTGAAACATAAGTTTCCCTTTAATAAATGCATTACACGGAATTATCAACAAATTATACTTCTTAAATGTTGAAACACAAGTTCCAATACAAAGGCTATTGTCAGAAAAAAAACTATATTTTTCTTTGTTTTTTCTTACTAGGAGGAAAGATGGAGAATTAGTTTTGGACATAAATAAGTTATTTTTTTTTAATAAAAAAATTACTTATATAGGTTGAAAACCAAAATAATATGCAAACTAATGCGTCATATTAATGTTGCAGTCACTAGCAATGACATTGGAAATTTTTTGAATTTTTTTTAAGTTAATGTCGCAGTCATATGCACCACTTTGGGTATTAGTTTTCTTTTCAGACTATTTTGGTAAATTTTTTTTTTAAATTTGTATTGGTTTGGTACAAGACTCTCGAGAATCTTTCTCACATGTTTTAATCGTAGTTTTTGGACAATTTTCCAAAAAAACAAAGATAAAAATGAAGGGTTTGGGCATCCATACCGTTAAACTAACAATATTCTTAAAAATTCAAATTTGTAGGATTTGGGTTCAATACGAGTATCATGTTTCTCGAACACATAGTATACCCTAATTTATTTATTTATTATTTAAAAAGAAAAAAAAAGACAGGAATACCTACTGTATATCTCAATCCAATTCAATAAAATGAAAAGACAAATCAGAAACATATCATCACTATTAAAATCTAAGAAACAAAATCAAACACCAAATGGCCACCCAAAATTATGGTTCATGTTTTAACTTGATTTTAAAATCTGAAGAATACCATTTAGTGTTCTTTAGTACATTCTTTATTATCTAAATTTAATGTTTTTGTGTTATTTGTGTTTCAAAAAAATAAAAAAAAGAAAAAAGAAAAAAAAGGCAGCGTGTCCTTGTTTTCTTGTTCTCGCTTCTTTTGAGCAGCAAGCGAGTTTTAAAAATAAGGCTATTTTTGATTTATTTGAAAATTTAAAAACAAAAGACATGAAGTCAATAACAGGCCCCTTGATTTAAAAAATATTTGATAAATAATCTAACAAACCTTAGGTACGACTTTAGTAAACCTTGGGTATTACCATGCGTGCATGCGACCTCGAAATATAGGCCTTAAATTAAAAAGAATTATCTTGAGATTTGTTAATTCTTTAATAGTATTTTTAAATCGGAGACAACGCTTGGTTTTAAGTCTTTTCTTCCTAAATTTTCAATTGAAATGACCTGAATTGACCTCAATTATTTTTTCAAATTGTTTTAGTCTTGCATTTGTAAGTTTTAAAGTAGTTTTATTTATATTTAATTTTCTTTGGGGCTATGTTTTGTTCCCGGAAATTTTTAGGGAAAATCAAAGGAAAGAAAATAATAAGGAAAAATAAAAGCAAAAGTGAAGGAAAATAAAATAGAATTAAATTCCATATTATATTTTTATTTGCCACCTAAAATGAATTTTATTTGTTTAAAACTTATAAATATAAACAAATTAAATTCATTTGAGGTAGCAAATAACAATATTATATGGAATTTAATTCTTTTACATGGGATACATCCTATGCCCAACGTATGCCTGCCAAGTACTAGGCTCGATCCCGTGAGATAGGGCTTAGGTTTTTAAATTGATCAAAGTTAACAAATGTCGCTGTATGGGTTTGGACTTGCTCCCATGTCGATATCTGAAGCTCGTGAAAATTATTTTTATTTTATTTATTCATAGATTTATCCAAATACAAGAACAACGAAGAAAATGAATTAAAGGTCTATTGTTTACCCTTTTTGAAAATTATTTTTTGTTCTTAAAATAAAACAAAAAACGGGAGCATGTTTGATTAAACTTTTACTTATTTTGAAAATATAAAAATAGTAAATTTAGATAATACAAGAATAATTTTAAAAACAAGAAATAATATTCTCTGTGTTTTAAAACTATTCAAAATAGTTTTTCAATCAAATAAATTTCAATACACAATTTCCATTCGCACCATTTGTTACTATCTTTAACTTTAATATTAATTTATTAACTTTTGTTGTTTAGTTTGAATACGTCCAAATTTAACTGCTTCCATCTCCTATCGTTCGTTATGTTGGTGGGTGGTGGGACAAGGTCTATTTCCTATTTTTTGTCTATCATTCATGTTAGTGGGTGGTGAGTCAATAAATTCATTTATTAAATAAAAAAATCAAAATATTTGGGCATCTTTGGGCTTGTCTTGTTACTGTTTTAAAACTTAAAAAAAAATTAAATAAGCAAAGAAAAAAGCATAAAAGCCATTTGGTTGAAATTTTTTTAAGGTGAAAATATTAAATTAAGATAATAAGAACAATTTTCAGAGATTATCAAAATGATGTTATTTGTGTTTTCAAAAACCGTTATCAAGAATAGTTTTAAAAAACATGAATAACGACCTTGGGCGGACACAGCAGCGGGTAGCTGGCGAAGAATTTAGTGCATGAACGCTGGCGTTATCTTTCTGCAAAAGAAAAAAAGAAGAAGGGCGGCGGGGAGCGCGGGCTGGCGCTCCGTCTGAGTCAGTTCCTGTTTGAGAAAAAGAAAAGGCTAACCCAGAGGCGAATGTGTTGCGTACCTTTCCGCCGTCAGGGTGACTGGTATTTATAGTATATGTTTTCCCGAGTTGGATGGTGATTAAGTTCTTTCCCATTGGATGGGATATTTCTTGCTTTATCGATGTCAGTTCGATTAGAATATTGAAAGAAGCCGGTTATTTAGAATTATCTTCTTCCTCATTGGTGGATCCGACGATCTGAGGATGGTGTTATATCGTGAATTAGCTTATTTTCCCTTCTTGGTGAAATTTAGTTAGTTCTTGAGGTTATTCTATTTCCCATATCGATGGGATTTAGTTTGATTTGTAGAATGGGCTTTCTCGATTACCCATAACAGGCCTTTGGGCGACAAATGATTTCTTCATTCTAGAAATTTGGCGTCGAGGCACGAGTGTATGATAGGCGTCTGCTGGATTTGGCGAGTGGGCTGCGGTATTTTGAAACCACATCGGTTGCCCCCGACCTTATGCCGCGATTGTGCGTGAAGCGGCGCTAACGTTCGTATCGGGATCTGATTTCCACGATGTCACGCTTTCGAGGTACGGGTTAGTTAAGGCTTGGTGGTAGTCATGCGTCTTGCGATAATGATGACTCGCCGTTTTGCGCTCATTTCTCCCACTTAACTTTTCCGGTTTCCTTCTTGTTTCTTTCGCTGGACATCCTCGTCTTGTGTTTGATCTTGAAACATTTTCTTCGCTTTTAACGAGAGTTCGGTCTTCCTAACTGTAATTTCCATTAAACCTTTTGTGCGATCTTTTAAAGTCTTTCTGAGATAACTTCTTAAGTGATGACATTCACGGGACATTTGCGTCTTTCTCTCTTTAGGCATCTATTGTCAGACATCACGTCAGTGTTAGGGTTAAATCGGCAAGTTTCTTTCTCGCCTGTATCACCATGGGTCGGGTTGCTCTTACGTACATATTGGAGGTGATTCTTCGGGCATTCGCCAGGTTCTAAGCGAACTAAGCGGCGCCTCCAGCACGTTCGACCGGGGTCGATCTTGAGATATCGAGAAACCAACCATAGACGAGGTAAGGGAAAGTAGACCCGATTAAGTATCTGGGGTCGAATACCTAAAATCTTCCATTCGATGCTTTGGGCATGGGAGGGCACAACAAGGTTGGTCGCTTGTATGGGTGAAAACTGGCTAGGCGTTACCGACCTCCTTTTGGCGTCCAAGTCTGGTCCCGATGTTTGATCTCTATGGTTTTACGTACCTAAGATGGTATGTGCTTGATGGCTTTCGATGTGGTCTTAGCTTCCCTCTGTCCCTTCGTAAAGGGGTTTGCGACGCTTGATGTAATAATGCGTACCGACTTTCGCGATGGGATGTTTTGGTTGGTCTATTGGTTTCTTTAGGGACGGGGGCTCGGTGTTCGTGTAAGCTTTGCTCCTTTATCTTTTAATCTGAAGAAAAGCAGCAGGGGCTTCCTCTATTTTCGGGCGTCGCGGCGCTCTGTGATTTTCCGATCTTCCCCTCACTCTCCCACGAGCTGGAAGGAGCGTTACTTCTTTGTCGGCGCAGTACAGAATATGACCCCTTGACAGCACAACACCACAGGCGTTCGGTTGCTTGGACCACCAGGGAAATCTCGTGAGTGTCGCTTTGTTTTTGGTATAATCTTTATGAGGTCATTGGATATCTCTAATTCTGCATTGTCCACGTGCCTCTCAGGTGCTCGAATCGATCTCAGCCCTGAAGATGACGTCATAGTGCAAGCGTTGGCTGAGTGTCCCCCGCGTCCCTACACGGAGCTTATCAAGTCGGATATTCCTAGCCCTTCGAGCTCGAGGTCAGTCCACTCTGCTGTTTTGAGGCCTTCACATCCTTCTACTATGAAAGTCTCTCCCATTGGGCCTTCCGCTGCCAAGCTTACCAAGGAGGAGCAGTTCAGTGGAGTATTTGTCTCGAATCACAGGTGTGAAACGAAAAACCTTGGACTCCATTGAGAAAGACCAACCGGCCTAGGGCAAGGTTCCCAAAATTGAAATCTTCCTCTTCTACCACGTTCGTTTGCTCCGAGGGCGAGATGTTGTCGCCTCGGGTCTCGCAATCCCGTCTCTAGTCCCGCCAAAGGCAAAAGGTCTCTCTCTGGTGAGGCTACGAGTGTACCACCGGCGCCATGCCCATCACAATTGAATCCTCCCGCGCAAAGCCGTTAAGCCACCTTCCTGGTATCAAGAGCCGAGGAGGAAGGTTCCAAACCGGTGAGGACGGAGACCTTCGCTTCCCCTCGCCAACTAGGCTTTGTAACGGACCATGAATAAAGTATGACTTGATTTCATTCCACTCGACTACAATATTACGCACTCAGGTTTGACATCATATGCAAAGCAAAGAAACTCATTTGAAAGTCGGGACACCTCTTAAGATACTTCGAGGCCACCTCAAAACGAGAAGAAACTGTGGAGGCTTGTGGACTCTTTTACTTTAGAAAAGTTCTAAGAACAATAAGAATAAGAAAAGGCCCATGAAAACAAAGGAAGGTGCAACCACAGAAGAAGTATCAAAGAGGCAACACCAAAAGGCACTCGCATCAGAGCTAAGTCAGGTCACTGTGGATGAGGAATTGTAAAACCTATTTTCAGGTCCTCTACACATCAAGGTCCCATCTACTTCAAGTATGTCTGTATTGGAGGCCAATATTGTTTCTAATAATAATCAACGGGTATCGACACGGCCAGGGTTCTCAGATATGAACTAGAAGTTAGCGTCTATGTTCAAACTTTTGCCACTACATCAAAGAAATCTGGGTCGCTTCATACTACACAAGACAACTGGATGGTTTCTGTTATTGTCTCGATTCTCGAGCACCCTGACCTCAAGCATTCCACTGTGCCTCCACCAGCCTCCAAAGAAATTTCTAAAGGCTTGAGAAATCGCTTGAGGACCCGCCCCACTTTTGTTTTGATTTTTCTGCTTACTTTATTTTATTTTATTTCGATTTATTTAATTTTTCTTTGTGGTTTTCTTCTAATTCTTAAGTTAATTCTTTGATTTTGTTTTATTTTTCATGCTTTAGCCCTTAGTTCATGCTTTCGCTGATTTTCGTAATATTTTTTTTTTTATGTATTACCTAGCTCATGTTAAGAGGTAGTTAAACACTGCCCACACTGCCATGTTAGATCGGGTTCCATGCTTATTTGAGTCAGACATGATGTTGAATTCTAATGGCTGCCAACCTATTTATTCCACTCAAGCTAACCACACAATTTACACATTAGGTTTCAACACAAGATAGAAACTACTAGCCTCTAAACTCCAAAAACTGTCCTAGCATCACCACCTTTAATAAAGTTAGGACCCTGAGTCAAGGCCAATGTGTCTTCCAAAGAAAAGAGAAAAGAAGAAAGAAAAGAAAAAGAAAACGAAAAGAAAAAGAAAAGAAAAGTCACGACGCTCATTTCTTTTGAAACCCAAGCACCTGGGCCCGAGGGGTATACGGCAAAGTCTTTAAAGCCTCAGCCCTGCCAACCGGGTCGAGTCACCAACTTAGTCAAAAAGATCGCTATACGGTGATGGGTGAAGCTTAGCAAGTCAGTGTTGGAGTCTCAAAATCATTCAAGTCCGTATGAAACCCAAGAGCCTGTGGCTGAAAATCCCATGATCAGCGCCCTAAGCCTTAATCGTCAGGCTTCACCTAGATCATCACATGGACTGTGAGGTCATTCCTCAAAGATTAATCACAACAAAAAGAGTCAGGAATAAGAGCGGGTCCTTATCTATTTGGGTGTCGGTTAGTGTCCTAGCTGAGGCGTAGGGCTCGTCAAGGAGAGGCAGCTTGCAATTATCACAGAACTAATCAAACAAACACTTAGGTTTTCAAAGGAAGTCTCCGGTTGATCTACCAAAAGAGGAGGCTCTTTTAATACTCAATTCGTATTTATTATCATTCTCTCGCAGATGTTTATCGGGCAAGGGTTTTAGTGATTCTAATGAGAGGGTTGCATTACTCATTCACAACCTTTTCAAATACCATTTCAGAACATCATTTCATATTGTTTCAGATGCTTCTTCGCTCTTTCATCATGCGGACTAAGAATGTCTCTATTAGCGCATTACGTTTCAAATAGCTATTTTTTAACCCTATTTATTGTGTGTTTTGAGAATTTTTTATGCACTAATCGCTTAATTAACCCAATTGGCACATTAAGGTCCCCGCTATGCTATCGATCACATTTTCGTAAGTAAATTTTTTCGCCATGAAGCACCGTGGTCAAAAATTTCAAGTCGGTTATATCATAACAAATCCAAGAAAATTTGAGTCGAACTTTGAGCTGCAAGTCAGAAGCCAAAAAGAAAGAGGAGCATAACACAGAAGAAAAAGGACCACAACAAAAAATTTGCAGGTCATAAATTTTCAACTCCGCGACTTCAAGAGTTAAGTAAATTTGGCTCCTTCCACTGTTCACCTCATGCCACTATTCACCTTTCCTGCTTTTTGATGTTTTAAACTTTTTGTTACATTTTTTTTGTTTCCTCCCAATTCGGGTCTCCATGTAATTTTTCGCTGGGTTTTTCGTATTTCAGAAGGGGGTTTGGGTTATAAAGCCCTGCATAAGTAATCGTAAAAAAACTCTCATCATTAATAAAGTTTCTTTTAAAGGAAAGCTTTAGCTCTTCACGCCTTTCTAGTTTCTATTTCTCTCACTTTCAGTATCTTAAACACCCTCCGAGGATGACAATCACACGAAGGGCTGTAACCCCTTCAAGTAGAGGGTCATTAGGCACAGACGGATAATAAGGAGTTCCACGTCACGGCGCACTCACCGTCATTCAGGTTCTCCTTTAACTCTGTGCTTCAGATCCCTTCGATTCATGTTGTACGGCCGCATTGCAATCTTAAAGGCTCACTGATGCTTATTACTGTGATTCAGATGTCCATTAGTTACCATTTATTACCTATCAGAACGTGGAGTCAAGGAGACTTGTTTGCACCGACCGAGAACATTAATGGCCAATGAATGCTAATTTAAGAGAGATTTACAGGGTTATTGGTACTACATGAAGATCCTAGGTCGTGAGATGATCAGAGGCCATCCTCCCTATCGCGAGTGAAAGGACCCTCGGAAATCTCATTTAATTCCTGTAGGACTTAACCCCAACACTCAACGCATCAAGGAGTTCTCTTTTATATTTTATTTTACTTTACTATTAGTTTTCACCATCAAAATCCATTGTTTTTACCAAACCCTAAAATCCAAATTGAAACTCATTGTAAGTCATTTGTGCGAAGAAAACCCATCCCTATGTTCGACCCTAGAGCCACTATATTGTAGTAGCTATGCTACGGTAGTAAGAGATTTAGGTTTATAAATATTTTTTATTCCGAGCACCAAATCTATACCCTGTGCATGCTATGATTTTAGCGAATCAATAAGCTTTACCCATTACTTTCAAGCACGTTCTGAGTATTTTGGGTGTTTTATTGAAAGCATACTAGATGAAGCAAAAGAGAGAAAAGACCAGTGTAGGAGGAAGATTTGGCCGGGAAATGCAGCTCTTACAATTGTGCTACACCAACAGAACGTCTAAACGACACTCGCGGCGGAACAAGAAATTTCGCTATAGCGAGCTATTCCTAGCTACAGCGGGCAAACCCATGTTGCAACATCTAGAGGGGCAGATGTTAGCAGATTTAAGTTCTCCGCCATAGCAGGAAAAATGTCCGCTATGGCACCGCTATTACGGCAACAACGCCGCCT
This sequence comes from Tetrastigma voinierianum, assembly GCA_016808115.1. Lineage (NCBI taxonomy): Eukaryota > Viridiplantae > Streptophyta > Magnoliopsida > Vitales > Vitaceae > Tetrastigma > Tetrastigma voinierianum. The sequence goes on from JAEQBH010003272.1 coordinate 195,266, forward strand.
ACAACCCAGCCGACGAAGCCTAGTCTAAAGGCGAGATTTCCAGGCGCATTCAGATATCGAGCTTATAAATAAAGGACTAGAGTCTCTGCGAGGGATCGCGATACGCTAGTAATTGTGTTTTAAGGACGAAGGTTAACGAACGAAAGAGAGAGACAATCTGAGTAGCGTGGATCGAGACGCTGTGCACCTGCTTATGTATTTCCTTTTCTCAAAACATTTAATGATTTCGCATTCCATGGTCAGACAGCACCATTATGTTCTATTTTTATTTCTGTGGCTTCACAGATCCTCGCTACTCCTAGATGGATTAATTGTTACATTTGTTTTCATTCAGTATATATACATATTTCTTCCGTCGTTTATTTTTTGCGCTTTTAGCCTCAAGCATGGTAATGCTCGCTAGTATCGTACTGCTCCTCGCGTGGGAGTATGAGATCGAGAGAATTTAATTCTGGTGTGGATATGAATAGAGAAACACTTGGTCAATCGGTGAATAGAGATATCTCGGTTCCACGTGTGGCATTTAGGGTTTAATCATTTAAGTGTTTCGGAGTTCAAGGTTGAAGCAGAGATGCAATACACCCTACTGGCGAGATAAGTCAATATATCTCGAGAGAGAAGACCCTGCAGTCCGATCAACCTCAAGCACGTGAATTATCTAATATACCGAATTCGAATGATTTATCTGTGTTAATCCATTGTGTGTGGTATGTGTGAAGGCAAAACCTCGCTTCCATGGGGACGATTTAGTAAATAACTTAGGAATTAGTTTTCTAATGCTAAGAAGTGAACTATACTACAATTCCGAGGTCCAAATAATATTGGTAATCTAATCCAAAGAGGTCAACACAATTCTCCTTGTGGGACGACACTTGACGAACCATTATATTACGTGAACTCGATGCGTATACTTGCGCATACTGGCCTACATTTTTACTCCAATTTACACACCTATCTAGCACCCGTCAATCTCTTCCAAGATGACTTGCTAAACCACCACCATGCAAGTCTTTAATGACCTTTTTACGAAGAGAAGTGCAAGGAAGACAAAGCTGCCCACTCTTCATGAGAAACCCATCATGTATATAAAAATCATCACAAGGTTGATTAAGCACATAACGAGCCCAAACCAGTTTGAAGTCACCATTGTCTACATACAATTCCATCAATATCTCAAAACTTACTATCTCCAAAATCAAGGTTCTCATCAGAGACATTTGTCTACTTAACGATCCGCCCTTATTTTGTCATTCTAATTTCATTAATAAGCTATAAGGATTCTCTATGTAACCTGACCACCTAATATGCATATCACTTCTCATATGATTTTGTGTACTTAAGTACTTTAAAACCTCATGATCAGTGTAGAGAATGAAATCCTTGGCTATGAGATAATGCTCCCATGTTTTCAAAGATCTCATAACAACATAAAATTCTTTGTCATAGGTAGCCCATTTACGCCTTGCTTTGCACAATTTCTCACTTAATAAAGCTATCAACCTCTTCTGTGATAAAAACAAATTTCTATACTCCACTCCACTAAAGATCACACTCCCACCTCAAATAACTTCTCAAAATCTGGTGATATCAAGACAAGTGTTGTGCTTAACTTCTCTTTAATCAAAGCAAAACTACTCTCTTCCTCCTCGCCCCAATGGAACCTTCATTTCTTCAAACACTCAATAATATGTGCTACAATGCTACTGAAATGTTTAATGAACCTCCTATAAAAGGTTGCTAACCCATGGAAGCTCCTTACATCACTAACATTCTTTAGGGTAGGCCATTCCCTAATAGCCTTCATTTTCTCCTCATCTACTTTAATTCCTTTTACCATCTCCATGGCTAAGAAAGGAAAGAATCGATTTATTAAAACACACTACTAAATTCTACATATATATTTATCATCTCATCCAACATTCCAGGTTCAATCATATCTGACTTATTTATAAACAAAGAACAAAGAACAACTATAATTGACTCATGTCAGAGTAATTGACTGTTAAATCATAATAAAGATAGAGGTACTTATTAATGTGTGCATGATCATCATTCTGTACAATCACTCACCCGAATGTCTCACTCACCACCCAGATGATCGCTTGCAAATTTATAAACAGCATTGTTCACCAGTTCGATGTGATATATATGCAACATGAAACTAACCACATTTTTATTCGACCTATTAACTGATCAACATCAACCCGACTTCGTATCGAACCCACATAAATTTATTTTTGATTTGAGATTCATGTTACGATATTAAATCAATGAATGATTGATTCAGATATTTATTATAAATTTATCATATAATTGTATAGTATAGAATCTTAATATAACTATTTCATTCCACATCATTATTATATTTAGCAGACCGATTGAAGGTGACTATAACGCAGTAAGGGTATAATAAAAAACTAAACGATTTAAGAAATCGACTTTAAATTTTATTCTACTTTTGCATAAACTTAGATAAACTCTCCATTTTGAAAAAGCATCTATAGTCAGAAATGAATACATTTTTGTACTTTTTAATTGCCAAAGTTTATGAAGGCTAAATTTAAATACCAACAGATTTGTATTTCTAGTATCATTTCCTATGTCAAGCTTGTAGCTTAATGTCACGCTTAACCTTCACTAAGCTCCCATGGCAGATGTCATACCGATCCGACCTGGACGGCTGGACCTGCACTCCGTGGATCATGACCACTAAATCCATTCATGCGTAAAACACATTTCATATACTTATTTTCGGCTTCGATATTTAATATCCATTTAAATCATATTTCAGGTATGTATGAAAAATAATCTCATTACTAATAAAGGTTACTATATATAAAAATATACATCAATCATGATAGAGCCCATCATTTGCTCAATTCCCACATCCTCCACAAGACGACATTTCTTTCCCTTTTAAATCATTTACAAACATTGTAGTTCATGTCTAAACGTAAGCCAAAATATACTCTTCCCATGAAGATTTATACATCTTTGTTTGTAATACAAAACAATTACATGATTTTTTATTTATTTTTTTGAAATGAAATGTATGCATAAGACGGAGCATTTACTTATACTTTGCACGTTTCGACAATGACTTCGGGTTCTGAGGTCTTTGATCTTGCCCCCATTCACTCGGTACTTGCACGTGATAAAACAACGCGCTAAGCATTTTCATGTTTAGTGATTCTATGCATTTCTATCCTCATTTCAATCAAACACAAAATATGTATCTTTTCGAAAACAACATTTTAGCACATTTTCAATGGTCAATGCACAACACATATGTTAATTTTCTATTCAAACTCAAATTATGCATTTCACACATTTACTATAAGTTCGTTTCTTAAACGAATTTAACCATGACTTTCGAATACGATAGATAACTGACCACGGCATCTACCCCGTTAGCTACAGCCTAAGATAAAACATTTAATAACATGGTACCTACCCAACCGCTGCTAACTAGTTATTTACAAATTCATTTTGTGTACACTATTGATATCGGCCTCGCTGGGCTACCTGACGCAGATGCCACTATAAATCATTTCGCTTCATAGCATCGCTACATCGACCTTACAGATACCAATCTATCCTTTAACTCCTGTAATACGACGAATAACATTCTTAAGGGCATCAATACTACCATAGTAAATTACAATATCAGATATACATATATACCTAATAAACACATTAAGCCTACGTGATTTTCATGGCAATCCATTTGCAATCAATTTCTCAATCACTTTAAGACAAATTTGTTTAAGTGATTAAAAAACCCCATGTAAATCATTTTGCTGACAACCAATACAAAGTCGCAATAAGAAAAAGAAATGAGAAGAACAAACCAAAAGGTTGTCGTCCGACTCTTATCCTTAGAATCCCGATCTTACTCAGTTTCCTCGCTCAACCCCTAACTGCCAAAAACAGAAAATATCAGTCAGGCATGCTAGTATTTTGGTTCGATTGATTTATACCCACTACACCTTACTGTAAACTTTTCTAGAACAAATGAGTCATTTACACAATTTCCTTCAAGTCCATTTGCTTCTCTCTATAAATCTATTTTATTTTAAATCGGGATTCATCCTAATCTAAGCACCGAAAACTCAAGATATGTTCTAAAACAACCGACTAATCTATTTTAAAAACATAACTGTAATTTTCCCCAGAAAAGAGCTCCCTGCACGCACTTCGTTCAACGGGGTCCAACTCAATACAATTATTTCAAGGAAATTTATTATTCTAGAAATCTAGTGTGCCTAGAATTTTGAATCACTTGATTTGGATGAGTGAAACTCAAATTATGGCCTAAATACAAAAACTGTCCCAAAACACCAAAATTGTACTAAACCAGAATAAGAATTTGCCGAAAACAGAGCTTCACTTTGATAAATTTTTGGATCCAATGGGGTCCAAATTTGAATACACTTATTTTAATAAAATTTGTTCTCCTAGAAGTCTAGTTTACTCAAAATTTGAATAACTCAATTTGGATAAGTAATGGCAAAGTTATGGCCAAAACAAAAACATGGGTTTTGGAAAATTTTGACAATATCTCCCCTAAAACCCCAACATTTCCTTTATACAAAAATTCCTTAAAAATTATCATAATCAAAGCAAAAAGGATACTTGAACTCTAACTCAAACATATATATATATATATATACAAAAGTAGGGTTTTACCAAACCCAAACACAATCAAAGAGGGAGTTAGGAGGGTTCCTAACCTTAATCTTCTTTATCTTCACTAGCTTTCTATTCTTCCTTCTTTCCTTTCGATCACATACATAGAACTCGAACAAATTGAGTAATCAACCAAATTTGGCTTCATCCCCCACAAGCACCATAGCCCTAAGCTCTCCCAAAACCAAAACGTGTTCTTCCTCCTTTACAAGACAATATTTGATCTTATCTCCTTTTCATGTACAAGGCCATGTTTGGCTAAAGACATTTTTGACTTAATTTCCCATTTTTTTGCATTAAAGCCCTTCATTTCTATTTCATTTACACAACAACTTATCACATTTCTACTTTGGCATATACTCTTCTTCATTTATGACCTTTGAGTCCTCATTTGACAATTACTATTCGACCTGGACTCCTCAGATTAATCTCAATTTTCACTTAGCATTTATATCTAAAATTCAAATTTAACTCAGGTTATACCTAAACATAATATTAAAACTACTGTGACTTAATTTGGGTGCACTAATCTATTATATAATTCTCACTTTAAAACCTTTATTTTTATCACTTAAAACCAATAAAATATCAAATAAATAAAATAAAAATTTATAATAGTATAAAATGTTATAAAGTAAAATAATAAAACGAAAAGGCTATTTTTGGGACGTTACAACTCCTCCCCACTTAGGAGATTTCGTCCTCGAAACTTCATTGAATAGTTGTGGATGTTGCTGAAGCATAGTTTCTTCACTTTCCCACGTGGCTTCCTCAGTCTTGTGGTTTCTCCATAATACTTTGACTAATGGAATTCGTTTGTTCCTCAGTTTTTAGACTTCTCGAGCCAAGATTTTTAGGGGTCTGACTTATACCTCCTTAAAATTGAAACGTGAAAAATGTTATGAATCTTTTCCAACTCTGGAGGTAAGGCTAACATATATGCCATTGGACCCACTTTCTCCATCACTTCATATGGCCGAATGAACCTAGGGCTCAACTTGCCATTTCTCCCAAATCTCATGACTTTCTTCCAAGGAGAAACTTTCAAGAACACTTTCTCGACGATCTCATATTGAATGTCTTTTCTCCTCAAGCTCCTGCAAGACTTTGGCTCATTCGTGGCTACCTTAACTGCCTCATCATTTTCACCTTCTCCCCGCTCTCTCTGATCAAATCGTGGCTGATTACCTCTTCACTTAACTCTGTCCAACACAATGTGGTTCTATACTTCCTTCCATAAATAAATTTCGCAAGGCGCCAGCATTCCAATACTGCACTGCAGTCATATTACACAAATTCAACTGAGGAATATGTCTATCCCAACTAATTCCTCATATAGCGTCGATCACACAACTTCTAAGCATATCCTCTAAAACTTGAATAAATCTCTCCGATTGTCCATCCGTCTACGGGTGGAAAGTCGTGCTGAAATTTAGCCGAGTGCCTAAAGCCTCTTGTAATTTTCCCCAAAATCTCGAGGTGAACCTTGGATCTCTATCTAAAAATGATGTATTGATCGAATCTCATGTAACCAAACCTGCTTTCCTTTGTATGTAAAGCTCACAACTTATCAGTTTAATAAATTGCTCTACTGATAGAAGTGAGTCGATTTCATTAATCTATTACCATGACCTAAACTAAATCATGCTTTCTCCCTGTCAATGGTAACCCGACCTCAAAATCCATTGTGATTCGATCCTATTTCCACTCGGGTATTCTAATAAGCTTTAACAATTATGAAGGAACTTGATGTTCAACTTTCACCCTCTGGAACACCATACATTTGGTCACAAAATCTAAGACATCTTTCTCCATTCCGGACCACCAGTTTGAAGTCTTCAAATCCTAATACATTTTCATGCTACCAGGATGTATAACAAAGGATCCACTGTGTGCCTTTTCAAGAATGGATTTCTTCAACTCACTAATAATAGTATAATAAACCCTGGGCCTCTATAATACAAGAATTAATCCTCATTCACTAAAAACTCAATTTCTTCTCATTCTCGACTTACAATCAAGTAGCAAATTTTCCTATCATCACTTTTCAGGCTCTTAGCACTAGACACAAATCTTAGCTTTGCTTATCAATTACGCTATACTATCAGACCATCGTTCGATAATGAAAAATGAGCATTCAACGCTCGTAGAGTTTGCAATGACTTTCTACTCAAAGCTTCTACCACTACATTAGGTTTCCCAAGGTAGTAATCAATGACAAAATCATAATCCTTGATCAATTCCACCCATCTACGTTGTCTCAAGTTAAGCTCCTGTTGCGAGGGCAAATACTTAAGACTTTGTGATTGGTGTAGATGAAACACTTTTCTCCCAGAAGGTAGTTTGTCTTTATATTTTCAATGAAAACACAATGGCGCTTAATTCCAAATCATGCGTAGGTAATTTTCTCTTACGCAGCTTCAATCGTCTGTACATGTTTACCACTTTACTCCTCTCGCATATGACATCCTCAGTCTATTTAACAAAGCATCACTAAAGATCACATATTCTTTACAGTAGGTCGGCTGAGTAAGAATCGGTGCTTCGGTTAATAACGCTTTCAACTTTTCAAAACTAGTTTGACACTTTCCACTCCACTCAAATTTCACATTCTTTTGGAGCAATCTCGAAATAAGGGCCATAGTCATTGAAAACCCCTTAACAAACCTTCTGTAGTAACCTGCTAAGCCTAGGAAGCTACAAACTTCCATGACACTACTTGGTGGTTTCCATTCAAGAATCACTTTCCCGATCCAATTCTAATTCCTTCATCCTACAAATGTGTCCAAGAAAGGATACTTTCAAACTAAAATTCACACCATCTCATTTTCGTATACAAATGTTCCTTTCTTAAGGTTTCTAACACTACCCAAAGGTGTGTATCATGATCTTCCCGATCCTTTGAAGAAACAAGGATGTCACCTATAAACACCACAACAAACCGATCTCAAAAAGGTCTGAAAACACTGTTCATTAAGTCCATGAAAGCCGCTGGGGCATTTGTCAACCCAAACGCATTACAAGGAACTCATAATGTCCATGCCGCATTCTAAATGCTATCTTATGCACATTCGCATCCTTAATCCTTAATCGATGATACCTATATCAGAGGTCGACTAAAAAAGACACCTAACCTTTCTAATCGGGTCAATGTCATCAATTATAGGTAATCTATCGTTTTTCACTGGCCATCTTATTCAATTGCCTATAATCAACACACAACCGAGGTGTACCATCTTTCTTCTTCACAAAGAGCACTGGAGCTCCCCATGGTGATACACTCGGACGAATAAATCCCTTCTCTAATAATTCTTTCAATTGAAGTTTCAACTCTTTTAACTCCAATCGCTTCATTCTATATAGAATGGATGCCTGGTGGCACCCTTAATTGCACCAATCAGAACTCAATCTCTCGTGAGGCAATCGGCAACCTCCCTTCAAACAAGTCCCGATAATCACACAAAGGTAGTGGATGTCTCATAAACCAGGCTCCACCTTTCGTATCAATCACATATGCCAAGAAGTTTCACACCCTTTTCGAACCATCGTCTAGCAATAGCTGGATATCACATTAGAGAGGTGGTCTCTACTTCTCTCACCACGAAAGTCACTCGCCACTCTGTCCTTAAGGTCACTCGTTTATCTCTACAACAACTACCACTGAGCTGACAACCAATCAATTCCTAATATCACATCGAACTCTCTGAATGATAACTCGATTAAGTCTCCCGGAAACTCATACTTTCGTATTCTGATGGGACAATCTCTATAAACTCTATTCACAATGGCACTATGCCCTAGCGGATTTGTCACCAAGATATCATACTCAATTTCACTCTTCGGTAAACCACCCAACCTCGGAATGGAAGTACAAACATAGGAATGGGTTGATCTTAGATCTATCAATGCTTGTACAATAGTCTCAAAGATATGGAAATTACAAACTATCACATTTAGGGAATTTTTATCTTCAACTACCTTCATCGTGATATGCCTCGGCCGGGAGCACTCCGCATCTTCACTCACCTACGGTCTTATTTCCCTTTCGCCTCGCAGCGCCTGATGCAACCTCTTATCATTCCATTCTCTCTATATCGCTGAGCTATACCCCGCCGGTGCCAAGAACCCGCTCTGTGGATAATATTTTACTTTTGTGATCATCGGATCCACAAACCAAACAAAGACCTCTAGCTTCCCCAACAATCTCTCCTTCATGTCTCCTCCCCGATGTGCAATAAGGAGGAGCTAGTCCCTTCAAGAACCTCCTTGTGGCACTAAATGATTGACGGTCGTAGAATAGTCTTACTACTGCAGAGCCATCTAGCTGGTCCCTACAAGGTAAAGGACTAGAACCCCGCTGACTTAAACTTTGCCTTGCCACGAACTGACGACCATGGTTTTTTAATTCGTCTTCTTTCTTTCGCCATACTCTCTCTTTACCCTTCAACATTAACACACACATGTCACAATCTGTGAGAAATTCATCATGGTTTAACCCCATGAATTAGGGGCCTGAATATATTACTTAGCCATCCTCAAACTTACGCACTTTTCTTCCTTTATAATCCGCGATCTCCTGAGCATACTAAGCCAATCGGGTGAATTCTCCGATAATTTCATCACACTCACCTGCCTCTTCTTTAAATTATGGAACTCTCTTCTCATATTGCTAAGGTAAATACGACCCACGTATTGTTTCTTGAATTCTACTATGAAAAACTCCCAAGTAACACTTTTCGATGGTGCAATTCTAGTCACGGACACCCACCACTGGTAAGCGTCATCTTGAAGTAGTGAGATCGCACACTCTAAATTCTCCTCTAGTGTGCAATGCATTTGTCGAAGCATTCTCTCCTCGTTTTTCAGCCAATTTTCCGCCATGGAAGGCTCATCTTTCTCTTTCCAAGAAAATCTATGGCCTGCATTCACTGCCTCCCACCATCGCCTTCCGATGTGACAACTCGTGGCTATTGTGCTACTCTTGGCAAAAGGTTTTGAAGCATCTCGTTGGAGAATATCTATACACTCCTAAGGCTTGTCCATATTCATGTATTATTATATGAGACACTTGCACCCAATCACAATTTTATGAATATTAGATGATCTGAGTCCCATCGCCAGTATCAACTTCCATGCTTAACCTATTAAGACTGACAAGATCCACATTAGAGTCACATCATCCTTTTATATGCAAATGAAATGCATGTCACACACAATTTCAAAATTCAATTTATAGAATCGCCTAAACCTAAGCTCTGATACCAAAATAAATCAGAGTCTCCCTTTAATATCCATTTAAATCATATTTATATATGTATGAAAATATGATCTCATTATTTAATACGCATTATATATATATATATATATACATCAACTGGCGGTAGAGCCCATCATTTTCTCAATCTCTACATTCACAAGACAACATTTCGCTCTTTTAAATCATTTACAAACATTGTAGTTCATGTCTAAACGCAAGTCAAAACATACTCTTCCCGTGAAGATTTATACATCTTTGTTTGCAATGCAAAACAATTACATGATTTTTTTTTTTTTTTGAAATGAAATGTATGCATGAGACGGAGACGATTTATACTCGCACGATTCGACAATGACCCGGCCTCACGCCCCGATCTCGCCCCTATTCACTGGAGCACCGAGCGTGATAAAACAACTCGTTAAGCATTTTCATGCTTAGTGGTTCTATGCATTTCTATCCTCATTTCAATCAAACACAAAATATGTATCTTTTCAAAAACAACATTTTGGCACATTTTCAATGGTCAATGCAATAAATAATATATATATATATATTAATTTTTCATTCAAACTCAAATTATGCATTTCACACATTTACTTATAAGGTTTCCCTTCAACGAATTTAACCATGACTTTCGGTGCATAGGATAACGGAATCATCAGTACGATCCCTCTAGGCCTTACTTTGATGAATTTCTGGGTCTAATGAGGTCCAAATTTGAATACAATTATTTCAAGAACATTTGTTTTCCTAGAAGTTTAGTTTACGTAGAAATTTTAATCACTCAATTTGTATGAGTAATGACCAAGTTATGGCCAAAACAAAAAAATGGGTTTTGGAAAATTTTGACAGTATCTCTCCTAAAACCCCAACATTTCCTTTATACCAAACATATATATACAAAAGTAAGGTTTTACCAAATCCAAACACAATCAAAGATGGAGTTACAAGGGTTCCTAACCTTGATCTTCTTGATCTTCACTAGCTTTCTATTCTTCCTTCTTCTTTCCTTTCTTGATCACATAAAACCTTGAACAAATTGGAGTAAATCAAACCAAATTTGGCTTCATCCCCCACAAGCACCGTAGCCCTAGGCTCTCCCAAAACCAAAACGTGTTTTTCCCCCTTTACAAGACAAGATTTTGTATTATCTCCTTTTCATGTACAAGACCATATTTGGCTAAAGGCATTTTTGACTTAATTTCCCATTTTTTTGCATTAAAACCCTTCATTTCTATTTCATTTGCACAACAACTTAACACATTTCTACTTTGACATACACTCTTCTTCATTTATGACCTTTGGGTCCTCATTTGACAATTACTATTTTGACCTTGACTCTTGTATTAATTCCGGTTTTTTTTTTGTTTGTTTGTTCACTTAGCATTTATATTCCGAAAAATTCAAATTTAATTGTGTTATATCCTAAACATTTTATTAAACTACTAAGGCTTAATTTGGGGTGCACTAATCCACTATGCAAATTCTCACTTTAAAAACCTCTATTTTTATCACTTAAAACCAATAAAATGTCGAATAAATAACATAAAAATTTATAATAGAATAAAATGTTATAAAGTAAAATAATAATAAAAAAAATGCTATTTTTGGGACGTTACACGACACTTAGATAACATTTCATCTGCTGCTAAGTCACTTCTTATTGTCTACTATTCTAAGCTTACCTACGACTGAATCTTAAAAAGAACACAAGAGAACACTTCTGGGCGAAAGATCTCTTATCGATGGAAAAAACTCTTACAATGCTCGAATGCCTCAACTCAGTCAAGCTGGGGTTGCAGCCTTAGCCAAATGAGGCATTCACCTATTTATAGGCACCATAGGAATTCTCTAGAACCTTGGTTGGCTCCTTACAAATAATGACAGTTCTAGAATACTCTACTAAGTACAAGTTATATACAAGAGATCCATAGAAGACTCTAGATAACTTTTTCATCTTCCATACCTCTCCATAGCCTTCCACTTATGTGCAAACTCCTCTAGGATCTTCTTGAATATTCTACACTAAGTCTTATTTTCAAGACTTCTCTAGAATACTCAAGGTGACTCTCTTAGCTTCTCAAGTCTTCCACACATTTGTAGAGGAGTGTGGACTTCTCTAAGGCCTTCTAGAAGTTTCCAAACTCTTGTAGCCAAGGAGGTCTCCATAAGTCTCTAAATTCTTCCCTTCTCCTTAGGTAAGACCTTGAGGGGCTCATTTGTGCCAATTGAGGGATCTTTCCCATATGAGGGTGTATCTAAGAGAATAAGGGCATGACACTCTTCCCTACCCATCTCATCGATGACCCCGTTGATAACTCGAACTAGAATAGTCGAATCTAATTCACGAACTTGCTCAACACATCCTCGCATTCCCAACTAGCTTTCTGCCTCGGCAGACCCTTCCACCAGATCAAGTACTCTCGCACAGGAGGGACCCCATGTCTCCTAGTGACCCGTTCAGCTAGGATGTTCTTGTTGGGTTCCCACTAGCGATTAAACATACATACACAGTGGAAAATTTTGAAATTTCGCCTTTTCTAACTCCGACTCAGTGGATCCATGCATCCGATCGTATCCAGTGGATAAGAATATCTATTCTCAAGATCCTCGTTTCGCAACGTCGTGTGTGAGTCAAACCCTCCATGTCGAAATGAAAGGCGTAGCATATCGCTCCACCCTCTACAGCTATCCACACGAACGAGCCTTCTTCGGAAACCAAGAGAGTCTGACCGTAGCAAGACCGGTCAGCCCCATGAAAACCCCACCCGCCTCCCACCCAGAAAACAACGAATCAATCCGCATGTGCCGATCCTCGTATTTCAATAATTAATTTTGTGCCCAAGGGTCAGTTTCACCCATTCTAGCGTAAGGTGACTTACAGTTCATTATTATCAAAGGCAATGGGCCCAAAAGCCCATTTGAGCCCACCTGATCATAAGCGCCTAACAAGGCATTACGACCAATTAAATTATGTGGATGTCAATAAAATTCACATAACCTAATAATCCATAATAAATGTCGTAGTCCCTTGTCTCGTAATATCCTAATTCGAACACAAGTCATGGAATTATATCTCCCTTGTAAAGTTCACCATGCAATTTTTCTCAACCTCCATAAATCGATAATACAAACGACATTAATAACCCTTATTAATTCATTTGAGCATGGCCATGCAATTTCCAGTCTCGCATGTCGAGGGGCCCACAGATATCTCTAAAATGAGGGAAAAATCCCTTTCATCCACTCACGTCCCTCTACATGATTTATTCTATGTCCAATTATAGTCTATATTACCACCCTATTACAGATGATGTCAAACTGTGTCAAAACATAAAGCCCTCAAGCGTAGTGGACCTATGGTGGTGTTAGTCAAGGACAAAAAGAAGACATTATTTACGAGAAGCAAGCACGATCACAACCATGGGTATTCTCATGATGAGTCGATCTAGTACAATGTCTCACCCAACACGCACTTATGAGCTGACTTAATATCATATATGCAGGATTAGTAGAACATGATCATCACTAAACTCATACTACCTTAATTCATCACATTCCACCAATAATGAATGACCGTGGATCAACTAAAATAAAGATTCCATCTAAGTCTAGTGGTTCTACTATCAAGTCACACTAATTTGATGACCATAAGTGAATCAACTATTCATGGAGTAAATCACCAAATTAGGGAATGTAAGATGATAATGAAAATGCCTCTTTATTATCGTAAATATGAAAGTAATAACAATTACACTATCGGGCCTCTAGTGGCACATCACTACCGCTCTCTACCTCATTTTCTCAAGGAAGCCCCAAATTTACTACCGCACTCCATCTTTTCGAGGGTATATATCGTCCCCTCTTACCCATTGGTTGACCCTTACCCTTAATGATCATGTCCATGCATGGACTAGTTACTCTCACTGCTTCCCTACTCCCGTCTTGTGAGATAGCCTCACATGAATCTGGAGGGCGCTAACATCTCGCACGAGCCTGTGGAGTGCCCTCATCCCTTCAAGGCCTTCCCTGACACACTGTATCTTCTGGGGTGGCATTCCCATTCCAAATGCGATCCCATATGTGGGGGCACCAATCGCTTGCCCTCGCCTTATCCCACCGTAGGGAATCTCGCCCTTTCTCTGCCTGCAGGCATCAAGGCACCTCTTCTCCCACCGCAGTGGCTATCCTCTAAGCCCCCATGCTAAAACGTTTCCATAACCTAAGCCGATACCACAACCTTACAGATGGCTAACTCCTTCCTTATTTTCTTATCCCAAGCTTCCACGTGCCTTATCAAGGCATCCACCCTTGACTCCAACCCCGTTAGCACACTCAAGACCTTGTCTTGAAAAGCCATGAACTCCTTGTGTAACACCACGTGAACCGGCAAGCTATGCATCCCCTCTTAAAGGTCCTTGATTTGCCCCCGCAGATTCCCCATGGCCTTCTCAATGTGTTACTCCAAAAGGTCCAACCCCTCCTTGGGGTTCACCATAGCAAGCTCTAGCCTAGCATCCAAGCTAGTAATGGCATCATGAGACTTATCCTCCCTCTCTCACCCCTTAGTTGGAGGATCAAAGTCCCTCAAACTGTCTCACTTACTTCCTCCATATGAGAGCCCACCATCATATCCTCCAATCTACACCCATACGTTGTAACCAAGCTTTGATACCAACCCCTCACTTGGGATGACACCAACCAAAGCTATGATATCAACTATCACGGACTTAGTCTTTCCACTAAGATTCTGTGCGGCACTTAGACAACTCGCCCCTTTGATGTTGCTAAGTCAACCTTCCCGTTACCTAGCTTGCTATGCTAAGCCTTACCTGCGAATTGAATGCTTACGAACAAGATAATTCACAAAAAAACATTTGGAAGGAAAAAAACTCTTATTGATGGAAGAACTCTTTACAATGCTTTAGAAGCTTTCAACTCTTAGTTGGATGGGTTGGGTGCCTTGGCCAAATGAGGCCTTCATCTATTTACAGGCACCTTGGGAATTCTCCATAACCTTTGTTGGTTCCTTACAAATCATGAGAGTTCTAGAATACTCTACTATGTACAAGTTATATACAAGAGATTCAGGGAAGACTCTAGATAACTCTCTCAGCTTCCATACCTCTCCATAGCCTTCCACTTGCATGTGAACTCCTCTAGGATCTTCTAGAATCTTCTACACTAAGTCTATATAAGAGTTGGTGGTATCAAGACTCTCTAGAATACCTGGCGCGACTCTCCCAACCCAAGATTACCATACATGTGTAGAGGGGGCGGATAAGGCCTTCTAGAAGTTTCCAAACTCTTGTAGCTAAGGAGGTCTCCATAAGTCTCTAGATTCTTCCCCTCTCCTTAGGTAAGGCCTTGAGGGGCTCGTTTGTGCCCATGGAGGGATCCTTCCCATATGAGGGGGAGTCCAAGATAATGAGGGGCATGACATTAATGTGTAAGATGATGGTAATATTAGTATACCTTTGTGCACAATGCGCTAAAGAAAAGGGAAATTTGTTAAAAATGGTGGAATGAGGATGGTAATGATAAAGTCATTAATCACTGTGCTTGGATCATTCACACTCAGCCAAGGGCTTAAACTGGGCAAGGCCGGCCTGGCCTGACTTACATCGACTTCTTTTGTCCGCCCAACCAAGCCCTGACCTGGAAGTTCATCGGACTCAAATTGTCAGCTCTAAGCACAAATTTATAGCTATCAATCTGGCATCCGATCAGTTATAGCCCACACCTAACTAAGGGTAAATGAAAGTAAAATGGTACCTAATTTTATATCGAGTTACCATTTTTTTGGCCCAACCCAACCCTATTTCCTTGTTGGCCTAGCTAGCCTTGCAAGCTGAGCTCAAATTACAAACTATAGATAATGACCCCAACCAGTCATTTATTTCAAGAATTCATATGAAGGACAAAATTTATTCTAAGATGATTTTGCTCATAATTCTCTTTATCATTATTATTCATAATGAATTTTGAATCAATATAAGATGACAGTTACCAAGATCCTATGTTTCATAATGTAAACTATGTGATGCTTCTGTTGTTTTGATGACAATTAAATGGTAAATAATGAAAGAATAGAGCAACAAAAAAGATACAAGTAAACAAAGAAAGCATCAACTGAATGGCATTAAGATTTGAGTTTCTTTCTAGGATGTGGTGGTGGCAGCGCATTCCAGGAGGAAGGCTCAGGGGAATCTCTTTGTATCTGTGCAGTAATTGTAGATCATGTAATTCTTCTTGCACCCATTTCTATTCTCTCTTGGTTTAGTGGAACTAGCTCTTGTGAATACCATCCACCATTATTGGAAGTGGAGGTAGAAGATGGAGAGGTTGAGCTGCAAGAAGATGATCCAGATGACCAAACACAGGCATTTGCATTGAAGTTCTTGTAGGAGGCTGTGAATGGTGCTTTGCTCCAGTCTGTCTTCACAAGCCCACCATGTCGCCCAATCACTCAAACATCTTCAGATCGGAGTATATCCTCATTGGCTGGTTCTTTGGGTATGCAACACCAATTGATTCTGAGTTCTTGAACTCTCTTATGGGAGTGCCATCCACTGAGAATCTGAAACAGAGATATCCCAGATGAGCAAAATCAATCAGAAAACCCAAAAAAAAAAATTTTAAATAAAAAATCAGATTGCAGTTATGGAGATTAGGATGATAGTACTTACATAATGCGCTGGGGATTCCAGAGGATGGAGTAGGTATGGAAATCAGCAGTTGGGTCGAACCAGAGGTAAAACTGCTGCTCTCTGTTTCCCTTGCCTTGGCTGAACACGTTAGTGTGAAGAATGTATGGATCACCACTGAGATCCTCATGAACTGAAGTCGATTTCATCATGGGTTGGCCCTCAGAAGATAACTGCAAATACCACACATTACATGAATGAGGATTACTAATATCTTAACCAGATATCATATCAGAAAATGGAGAGTTATGGGGGACTTACATAGTAGGCAGACAGTCCAGAGTTTCCGGGAACAAGTTTGAGCTGCATATCAATCTTCCCAAACAGATACTCATTGTTGGACTGGAAACCAGAGCCAGAGGGCCCAGTTGAGCTGGGCAAATAGAGTTAGAAGATCTCCATTGTTGAGTATCTTACCACGCCTGACCCCCCAAGTGATGTCAAAGTCTTGAAGAAATTACCTGCTGATGCACAACATGCTCCACACAGAGATGTTCAGGGCTGTTGAAATAGCTGAAGAAGAAGAAGAAGAATAGATGGGTGCCATGAGGGCTATATGCTGTATGGTTTGTAAGAAGGAGGTGTCTGAAGAGATGAAGTTTGATTTTTCAGTGAATTGAAATTGATTATCTCTCAGCCCACATTTATACTACAGATGGACAGCTGCTACAGATGTACCAATTGAAATTGATTTTTCAGTAAAGGTGGAGAGAGAGAGAGGTGGGCTGCTGCTGGGAAGGTTCAAAGTTGAGGAGCCAAAAGAATGAGTTGTATACAGATGGCAGTGACAACTGGCAACCCAACCCCATATCAGCCTTCTCCTTCATCAACTGACCACTATTCACTACTAAACAATACTACCAAAACCGACTTCCTACTAATATTTTTTAAAATTATCACAATCACTCGGTGTCCCTGTAGGAAAGTACTTGGCCCTATGTCAGTGCTAGCTTTTAGGGCTGGTTTGATTATTGTTTTTTTATAATGTCTGATAGATGAAGTCTTAAAATAATACACAATATCATTTTAATGTTCTCTAAAAACTATTCTTGTTTTTTAATATAATGCTTTTTGTGTTTTATAGAATAAAAAAAACTAGAAATTTAACATGTTCTGTGTTTTCCTTTTTCTCCTTTTTTTTTTTTTAAAACAAAAATGGTTTTGTGAAAAGGTAAAAAAAACAAGCCCTTAACTTCTGCGGCATTCCCAACCCGGTCTCCTTCACAAAAGTTTGTTGTGATCTAAGGGATGTTTCCGGGTCCTTTCATATTTTTTCACTGTAGGCTTAAGATCCAAAATAGAAAAGATTATTTCAGTGTGTAAAAATGTGCTGGGTATTAGCTTAATTCCTTCCTCAGCCATTTTTTCCTAGTGTGAAGGGATCCAAAATGCCATAAAGGAAAGAAAAGACTAAAAGGAGAGTGACAACAGCGCCTGCTCAAGCTATCACTGACAGTTGGTATCTGTCAGTGCATCAATCTGACAAGAAACAAACACTGATATCACAAGCCGAGATACAACCCTAAAAAGGCAGGTGATTCTCATTATAAGCAATTTATATCTTATTATTTTCCCTGAATATTAACAGTAAGGGAAACCTTAATTTACTTTTATGCACTTACATTACATCGTAGTACTTATAGTTATAGTACTTTATTCTTGAATTCGAATCACCTGAAATTTCCCCTATAACCCGTCTCACCTTTTTATCACTCCAGCTAAACCTTAAAACTGTGCTGGAGAATATCTTTCTGTGCAGATCACTCCACCTACTGTCATCCACTTTTTTCAAAGTAAATGCCAAAACAAGGAGAGAAGACAAGCAGCACCTGCTCGAGCCTCCATTACTGCCAGCAGTTCAACACCCATAGTAAGTAAGATCCAGTTACCTACTCACAGACAAAGACAATAATCAGAGCGGGCCAGTATTCATGTGCCATGTCCCATTGTATCACTGAAGTAACTAATAATAATCAATTTACTCTTCATTAGAAAGAGAATTAGTTTGATTATGCCAGATGATATTATTAGCTCTAAACCATGATCTCATGGATTAAGCTCATCTACATAGTTATGTGGAAGGCTATACAAAGATAGCACAAAAAACATTTTCTTCCATCCTATATAGAATATTATTATCACTTACCCTAATGTATCCATGATGAGACACTCATTATCCCATCTGGTATAAAAGGGCTAAACAAATAGATACCCTGTTAACGAAAGATGGACAATAAACAAAACTAACTCATGAATACAAATTTATATGGAAACCTTAACAGAAAAAAATTTATTGGTGTAATAATCCCAATTTATACCTCTAATGTTTATAATATGTTTAAGATATAATCGAAGAAAATTGGTATTTTTCCGGAATAAAAATAATGCTAAAAAATTAAATAAACAAAATCCGGAATTAATCTAAGGGTCAAGGGTAAATTAGTAATTTACCAATTAAGGACCTAAGGGTCACAAACATAATAAGATTATATGCTAAAGTGGAAATAAGGATAAGTTGGAATTGCAATTAAGTCATACCGTTGACTTAAAATGCACAAAAAATTAAAGTAAAATAAACAGAGAGGTCACATGGCCTTAGCAAAATATCTCAATTTGGCTTATGGGATAGGGGAAATCGGTTGAGAGAGAAGAGAAGAGAACAGAACAGAAAAGAAGAGAAGAAGAGAAGAAGAAGAAGCATACAAGTAAGGGAAGAAGAAAAAGAGAATGAAAGCAAAGGAAGGGAAATCATGTATGGAATCTGTATATTGATTTATAATAATACTAGTATGGAAAAAGTGTATGGAATGGTGTAGAATTGATGTTTAAGTGTTGTTATTTGGTACATAAGATGAATTATAAGGTTTATTATGAGTTTCTGGGGTTGAGTTGGTTTTGGTTTGGAAGGAATTCAAGAAAAATGGCTCAAAACTAGCCATTTCGCTAAGCCCGACACCCCTACGCCACGCTGAAGGCTCACAGCGACCTTATGACGTGGTTTTTTGTGGCACTCGCCTAGGTGCACTGCTCCACCCAGCGTACCTACTAGTTATGTTTTAGTTCCTCTCAACAAGTCCAATGAATCGCCTATCGATTAATGAGAATCCTAATGTTGAATGAAAGGGTTTGTACAAGTATAAATGATATGAAAAACGCTCTATATCGGGCCATTCTCTTCTACGCTTCGTCACTACCGATCCGATCATCAACATTGGTTCTGCCCTCATTTGTTCATTTGTTTAAATGTGTTGTTATCTAGGAAGATAACAGATGAAGGCATATAGAAAAACGTATAAATGTCTAAATAATACAGAAGAAGATACAAATGATAAGAAAATATTGTGATATGATTACTCTGACAACAATAGTTATTCTGTGGATACATATATTTACAATGAAATGTTAAATGTATTGTCCGCTTAGAACCTAGTGTAGGGATGATGGGCAATGCTTATTAGGGAAACAAGTCTGCAACATTATTGATTAGTTGGCCCTTGCTTGGTCACATAAAGGCCTTCGAGCCCTATAGATGGTCATTGTCTGCATAATGATAACAACACCTTCAAGTCCTTATAGTTCATTGTCTCGCATAATGATTATAGTACCTTCGTCCTATAGTTCCCGTATCCACTTCTATGTATTTGGCAGCATGAGACATAAAATAAATGACAAGAATATGCAATGACATGATATGATATGAGAAGCATAATATTGCTATGTGATGATATGTATATAGTGATAAGAATAAGAAGAAAAATGATATGAAATGAAACATGATAAGATGAATAAGTATGATATATGAACAAGCATATGTATGAGTATATAAATGTTAAAGTGGAGGTGCACAGTTTGGCACTTCCTCTATGCCTCAACCAATGTCTTGCTCGCATAATAGACCACAAGGCTTTCTCATTCCCTCATTCGATGAACTACCCAATGGCCATATCGCTTGCACGCACACCATCCATGCTGGCGCATTGGGCTCTCACTATCGGGTGCAAAGGGTCAAATATGCTTCAAGCTCCCTCAAAGCTCTTTAAGAGTCTTCTCCCAAGTAAATTTGGCATCTTTTTTCCAGCATTCAGAGAGGCTTAAAGTTTCCCGGAGAAGTCCATGATGAACCTCCCGTAGAACCCGCAAGCCCCAAGAATCGCCTCACGCCTTGACATTTTTGTGTGTGTGTCGGGAGGAAGGGGGGGGCGCAGCTTTGGAAATTAAGTCGAATTTTTGCCTTATCAACTTCTCGATTCCTTTTTCTAAAACAATATGCCCCAGTACAATTCCCTGATCAATTACAAATGGCATTTTTCCCGCTCAAGCACTAAGTTTTTCTCTACACCCACAAACATTTTCCAAGATTAGGCATTCCTTCAAACCCCTCCAAATTATACTGTCATCCATGTAAACCTCCATAATGCGCGCCTACTATGTCACCGAAAAATACTGAAATCACATCGTCGAAATGTATGGTGGGCATTAATGCGCCAAAGGGGCATTCTCCCCGTATGCGTATGCGCTAAATGGGCATGCGAAGGAAACATTTTCCCGCCTTCCATGGCACTCTAATTTGAAAGTATCCTGAATAGCCATCTAGGAAACAGTAGAAGGGCTGACCAGAAATCCTCTCAAGAAGCTAATCCATGAAGGGTAGAGGGAAGTGATCCTTCCTGGACACTTCATTTAGCCTTCTATAATCAATACATACCCTCCAACCTGTGGTAAGGCGGGTGGGCATCTCCTCCTTTTTCGTTATGCACCATGAAACACCCCATTTTTAGCACCACCTACTGACTCACCCAAAAGTATCCGATGACAAGGGTAGATGATGTCCCAAATGTCTTGGGGGATTCTCACTAACACCTCAGATACATGTGGGTTCGCTCTTCTATGGTCAGTTTACCGACTTTGCCTCCTCCCTAAGTGATGTGATGGTACAAACTGGCTAATACCCTTTCAGATCAGTAATTTTCCAGAACTCAGTATTTGTCATTTCTCCCTTAGGATGTGCAGCAGACTACCTTCCTGTGAAGTGCTGAGCAGGGATGAAATGACAACTGGACACTGCTCCTGCTCTTCCAAATAAGCATATTTCAACTCCACAGGCAAAGGTTTAAGCTCCACTCTGAGTTCACTGTCCTTCTTCCAATCATCAAAGGAAAATTTATCTGCTTTCTTCCTCCAAAGGCCCCGACAAGTCACGCCCCGTGCTTCGCTCCCACTCACCCACCCTTCACACATATCCCGCATCCCCCGCTGGTCACCCTATTCCCTCCAAGATCAGGTCAATGATGCAAACTTCTTTCTAGGCAATCTTCCAACGGGCAGCGATGTGTTTGGCAGTCTGGTTAAAGATGTTGAGTTCGGTATCGCACCCCAAGGTGGCTGCGCTGAATATCATTCGTGGTAATGATACCTACTGGAAGTGGCTACAATGGTCTTCTCCATGATTATAACACAATTGGCCCCCCCTTCGCTACCGGGTTCCATGTCTAGTACAAACAAAATCTACTAGATAGTAGAATTCCATTCCACTCAGACAACATCTCCATTGTCCCCTTGGTATCTTAACTGATCTATCCGCAGCAGACAAAGCCATGGACAGGTGGGCTTTAGTCTCCTCCCAACCCGAGCCTCGCTTATACATCGAATAGGGGAGGAGATCTCACACTTGCACCTGTGTCTAAGCAAAGGCTCTTCCACACAAGTGCTCCAATATTTAAACCGAGATGGTCGGACAACTCGTATCTTTACACTGTTCAGAGTCCAGGCCTGATAGATAGCACCGACTTGCTCAATGTGTAGAAGGCCTTCTCACAACATTCAACCTCTTTCACTCCGTACATAAGTCCCAAAATTTTTTACATGTGGGGACTTTTTTGATCATGTCACAAGGGATGTTAACCTTTATTTCATTTCAAGACTTCTAACATTTCCAGCCCGATTAATGGCCTCTTTTAGCTTTTAGTGCTTCGAGGAAAATATTGAGTGTGCTTTTTTTTCTCTCGCAGCCGCTTTGATCACCACCTCTCCTCCGGTTCGGGCCTTTCTTCTACCTTTCCCCGACCCTTTTTTTATCGGCTGGGTGCTAGCTGCTTCGAGCTCTTGGCCACTTCTCAATGTGATATCCTTGTAATCATCCATCCTAGAATTCCGCTCACCGATGAGCTCACTCATGTCCGATCTGGGTTGTGTCTCGAGAGGGGAATTTCCCCATTTCCCGCAACTCATCAAAGGGTCGATAGTCTCTGAGATTGAATCGCAGTTATCATATTTTGGAAATTTCACTACAGTGCTATCATGCTTTTGAGAAATTTCTAAGTGTAAAGGCTCATTTTCTTATTGAGCGTGCTTTCCACCGTGTCAATTCTTTTGAATGGCCTCACCCACTCTATGTCTCGATCATCCACCATCCACTAAGTTCAAAATAGCTTATTCAACCTGAGATGAAGGTGGTGGTGCATTGTGGTTTGGCTGAGGACCCCCACGTCGCAGTGCCAGAGGCAAATAAAGTGTGGTTTTGGTTTCCAGAGAGGCTCGTGGTTCCTCCAATCGGGATTGTAGTTATTTCAGATAGTCAGGGCTATGGGCTTGTATTGCCCACCCATCAGCTTGTTCACCACAAAGTCTCTTATCAAGGCACACTTAGGCATCTCCCGTGCCTTGACCGATAGCTCAGTCACAAGGCTAGGCATAAGGCCTCAATCATCAAGCCAGATCTCATGCTCGATTCCTCATTTCAAGCTCTTCCAATCTCCCCGTCAAGGTGGATAGCTTGCTGCCTCCATGTCCTCCCGAGAGCGAGTATATGCCTCCCCTTTGATTTGGTGATGGGCTCATCCTGTATGTCTCCCTAGGATTTGGCTCATCCCAAGCTTTGGAGGTTTCAGCTACATAGTTGAGGAAGTCCATGGCTTTGTCTGGATTCTTGCTCAAGAAGTCCCCTCCACACATGGTGATTAGTACCCAAAAAGTGCTATTTTGAGTCCTATTTAAGATAGTTTTTGAGTGCTTTTTGCGTACTAATCATATTACTTAAGCCGATTGACATGTGCAGGTCCATTAGTATTATCGATCGTTTCGAGGTTGTTTTTTTGTAGTTTTGCAGTCTCAGAAGCCTCCACCATCATATCAAGCTTCGCATCGTGAATCAGAGCCGATTTATGCTGAATTCGTATGAATTCCCTACGATTTCATCAAGCCCGGGATGAAGAAATATCGTCGAAGCAGGAGAAATGTAGGTCAAGATACGCAGTGAAGCAAAGATTGCGGGCTCGAAATTTCCGCTATGGCATACGGGAATTTTCGCAATGATAGCGAAATCCTTCCAACATAGCGAATTTTCTTATGGCTGTCTTCGCCATGATATGTTCGCCATCATAGCTAAAATTACCGTGCATAGCTAGGGCTCTGAATTTTCGCTATCATGCTGAAATTCACCATGCATAGCGAAAATTCCATTCCTGTTTTTGCAATCCAAACGACTTGTTTGCACTCTTTTTCCCCCAATGTAAACTATTTATTATTTAGGTTAGTCTGGTACTTTCACATGTCTGGGAGGCTATATAAGCCATGTTATGAACATTTTGTAACCTAACTATTCATTTCACGTATCACATAAACCCCGCTTTGCCCCATTTTCTCTCTTCTCTCTCCTTCTTTCTCTCATTTTTCTAGCCGAAGAAACACACCCCCTTTCGAGGATGACAATCTCCAAAGGGGATGCTCACTAAGCCTCAAAACCTTGAAGATGAGGGTTGCTAGGTTGGCTGACATGTCGGGTCATATGGTGAACTGCTTTCTTAGCTGTGTACATTGTGTTTTCAAATTTCCAAACCATAGTCTGAATGCTATTTAATGTATTTTCTTTGGTCAATACTGCATGTTTTTAGGTTCAAAGTGTATTCTTCTTAATGGTAGATACATCCACATCATTAGATGTCATTTACGAGCCACTAAAGTAGGTTAATGTCAGATTAACCGTCAAACATTAAATGCTCAAGAAATGCTGGGTTCAAATAGAAGGTTACTAAGGGTTGGTTTTTAAAGTTAAACAAAGATCCGGTTTTGGATATGTCATTTGCCCTAATGCAAGGAAATAACCCGAGGACACCTCTACAACCCCATCATATCAAACTAGTGACCCAAAACTTCAAGGTGTTTCTTTTCTTACATCTTATTTTAAATTGCTTCACTTAGCTTAGTGACACCACCAACCACACTTTTTAATGCAAACTAAAATCTGGGGCCGAAAGCCTCGCCATTTTGAATCATGATACGAAATAATATTTGTAAGATGAAAACTTCCATCCCTTAGTTCGACCCTGAATCCGCTTACATCAAGTAAAGAGGCTCGACTACTACAAAGAGGAGGAAATTTAGATACAAATATCGGGCTGATTCCGATCACCCTACTATGGCACGAATCAAATGGCGTCGTTGCCGGGGATGGTGCCAAACTACAGATGATGAGTTGGTATGTACTTGTAATCTTCATTACAAGTATTGGTGACCTTTTAACCCTTTTTGATTTTCATTGGTTAGAATATCAAGTTTTTATTTTACTCAAGCAGTCACGCGCATCACATAAAGCCATTTTATTATTTAAATTTAACACTAATCTTTTTCGCAAGCTTCAGTTGCTCCCTCGCTTTGTCAGGTCACAGGTGTTTACGCATCACTGGGATAGAGATATATCAGGTAGACTGCAAAGAGTCTGTACACCAACTGAACAAGGTTGTGAAGTCAGTGTGCACAATGAGCCAATGGATCCTCTACCTGAGGAACAGCAAAGTCAACAAGCAAACACAGTCCAACAAAGATACAGTCACCGAGGGACCACATACACCCTCCTAGGAGTTAGTGCTCTTTCCCCGCATCATACCACCCATCAGGATGTAGATAGACCTTATTTTGCGCCCCTACTCGAATTCTATGGTAAAAATGAAAATCCATACACATCGTGATTTCGAGGAAGTTTGCATAACTTTAAGGAGGGTAACCGACATGGATTTGACGGGGTTGGAAGGCATTTCCATTAACCCTTTCTGACATTAACCTCACTGAGACCAAGAACCATTAGGAAGCTAGGCAGAAGCCGCAGCAGAATTTTAAAATTCTTCAAGGCCGAGAGGTTCATGGCACCATCGCTGCATGTCCACATCATGGTTTCGACACTGATGCTCGTGGAATCACTTCTATGGTGGTATGTCTCCACCATGATGCAATTACTGGAAACAATGTGCGGAGGGGACTTTCCGAGCAAGCATCCAGATTGTCACGGACTTTGACCATGCTGGCCGAAACTTCCAAGGGATGGATGAACCGAATCCAAGGGAAGCAGAGAGAATGAGGCCTTCAAACCCCACAAAAGTGGGAGGCATTTGCACTCTCAGGGATATGGAGATGAAAGCAAAGATATCAACCTTAGCTAGGAAGGTAGAAGAGGCGAAAGGAAAAGGAGCACATGGTCGAGGCGGTATTTGAAAACCTGCACAAGCTAACCCATGCATCAGTGCCAATCCTTTGGTCACCCCGGAAGAACATCAGTGCTCCCTTGGTGAGAGATTTGATGAGCATGCTAATGTCGTGGGCCAATACAAGCCTATTGTGCCCGTATGGCGATACATATAATCCCAATTGGAAGAATCACCCTAACCTCTTTTGGAAGCCTAATCCCCTTGCTTATGTGCCCCCTGGTGCGACAAGCGAGTTTGGTTCCTCATCTCGACCACATTATCACCATCATCCATCCCTGTTGAACAAAGTATTTTAAATTTGAGGCAAGGTGGTAGGTGATTTTGTGGAAGAACAAAAGGGAATCAATGTACAATTGGCTTAAAGAATTGATACTGTGGAAAGCACCCTGAACAAAAGAATAGATGGGCTTGAGAGTAGCTTTAATCAGAAAATTGAGAATGCAATTATTCCATCACCGGGTTACTAATTTTACGGAGGTACAGAAGAAAGGAAGATTCCTTCGAGACAACGCCGATCAAAGGGTCCGTGAAATAGGTTCTTCCCGACAACTCTCAGGATGGATGAAGTAAAGGTATCATCACTTTGAGGAGTGGAAAGAAATTGAGCAACCATTGCCTGCCCAAGATTCTTGAAAGCAAAGGAAGCGAGCTTGAGAGGATAATAATCGAGAGAAGATTCAATGAAGAAACACATGC
The DNA here is from genome assembly GCA_016808115.1 of Tetrastigma voinierianum. Classification (NCBI taxonomy): domain Eukaryota; kingdom Viridiplantae; phylum Streptophyta; class Magnoliopsida; order Vitales; family Vitaceae; genus Tetrastigma; species Tetrastigma voinierianum. The sequence goes on from JAEQBH010003272.1 coordinate 222,091, forward strand.
CCCTCCATTTCCTCAAGCACTTAGAGGCAAGAAGAAAATCACAAACCAAACTGAAATTTTGAGTCTTAAAATGATGAAGGTAAATATTCCTTTTGCTTGACATGATTAAGCGAGGTCAAACATATCTGAAATTTTGAAGGACTATGCCGGTAAAGGGTTGACATTGAAAGAAAGCCTTCCTAACGAACGAGGTCAGTGCTATCATTGGTAAGACCGGGTGAAATACAAGGATCGGGATCCCAGGAAGTCGATCGACATTGGAGGGACTTGCGCCGACAAGCAGCGTTGGACTTGGGGCGGTGTAAAACTTCTTGCCATATTAGTATATAGCGATTGGGTTTGGGAGCTTAAACCTACCAACATCACTCTATCCTTAGGCGATCGTCGGTAAAAATTCCCTAGGAATAGTTGAGGATGTTTTGGTAAAGGTGGACAAATTCTACTATCAGAGTGGATTTTGTAGTGCTTCGATCTGAGAAGCCGTCGCAGTGGAGCCTAATCATGTGCCAATCATCTGGGAAGGCCATTTTTGGCCACTTCAATACGATGTCGATTCTTGGAATGAGTCATGCGACTCACATTTGGCATTATATGACAGCTGGAGCTCAATATTTTTCACCCCGAGCATGACATAAGCGATGGAGGATGAAGGTGAGGTAGATGAAGCTGGCTTGATTGGTTCATGTGCGGGGGAAACCAAGTGCTCTGAAAGCGCAAGTAGGGTGGTGAAGAAAAATGAAGCGAAAGAAGAATTGATTACGCCAGTCACTCTGCCAGGCTAATGATTCCCCGGCACCACGAGTGAAGAACCTCAACCTGAAAGTGAGCATGAAGCTATTGCAGCCACACATTCTTGAAGGCGTAAAGGAGCTCCTCCTCCTTGATCCTCCATGAATGAAACCCGAGCAAATGAGCTGGTTTGGTCTCCACTGAGACCAAGCGCATTTCGAAAATTTTATTTTAAGTTTAATTTGGTCGATTTTCGAGTTTATTTTTATTTTAGTAATTTCTTTATCTTAATTTTAGCGAGATAGCAAAAATTTTAATTTTCGGTAATTTTATTTTATTTTTTATTTTATCTTATTTTAATTTATCTAAATTAAATTTTGTTGTTTTTGCAGTATGGAAGTTGGTGCAGGGCATAAATTTCGCAATAATAGCGAAATTTATTCCTGCGGCTCTTGGGCTTCTGGGGACCTTTCAGCCTTAAGCAGTTTATAAACGCCCCCTCCTCATTTCATTCCATTCCTTTCACACCTTCTCTAAGCCACGAGGCTGAGGCCCACGCTTGTGTCTCCACTACCACTGCTTCTCTTGCCACGCACCTCACCTAAGCAGGAGCCTGACAAACCGGCTACCCTCTCTGCGCGGGGCTGCGCGCGAGCCACCACCATGCTTGAGTCGGTACGATTATGCAGCGCCTCCGGCTCCCGATCAAAGCCGCCCTGTGCGGGTCTGCGCGCCTTAGCGGAGTCTCCTTGGCTCGTCGACCATCGGCTGCGGCCCCGGAGCCACTCCGGTGTCACGTAGCTCCCTTGTGCGTGATTGACCCCGGCCATGGTTGATACCGGGTGAACCATCGTTACAAGCCCGGGGTCGGTTCGGTACCCACGAGAGGCGGTGTAGACACATCGAGGGCTGCGGTGCTCACTCTCGGGACCATGTTGCGGAGACACCACCGCATTGGCCTGCTTATGTCGAGAGGGCTGTTTCTTGGGCGCTCCCATCCCAGGTGATGTCGGACCGGGTGGGACCTCGAGGCCCCTTCTCTGGTGCATCAGGACCATCTTGGGAGGCCCACTTATCCAAGCGGGCTCGGACATCGGGCCGGGTGAGCCATCGGCTGTCCCAGGCGGACCATCACCTCCTCGACTAATCAGGTTCGTCTTGGGTTATCCAGGCCGGATCGGGCTGACCGATGTTAGCTACGATCCGTCAGGGGCGAAGATCTTCATGCCCGGGACTTCCATATGGAGTCATATTACGACACTCTGGCATTGTGCATGGACAGTGGTCGAGGGGATTCGTGCAGTTAATCCGCGGTATTCAACTGCTCCCATTCATGACACCGAGGCACTTTTTCTATCCTCGGGTGGTGCTTGAGTTTTATCACACTATGACATCAGAGAGGTGCCGGTCAGTTGGAATCCGGTTCAGTATCGACGCCACGGGGTACTCCGGGCTGCGATCTCTGGTACGCATTAGGCACGCGATGGTTGGCGAATTCCACATACTATCGGCGGTGGCCTCAGCCATCACAGAGAGAGACGGTTCGCTCTCTCGTTCGAGATACCACGGCTGGGCCTATACTCTTCCGCCAGCAGCTTTCCCCACAGATGCTCCTAGTGGACCACGTACTCTGGACCAGCTTATTCCCACTTCAGCACTATGTACGGGAGACGGGGCTATACTCGGGCTGCGTACGCGGGAGTGAGGGATGCAGTTCAGTCCCTCAGAGCTGATCGCTGACACATTGCTGTTTTGAGGAGAAGGTCCACCAAGTAAGGACTTTGCTTCCGGGCGGGCTTTTCACTGTTGATGTCGAGGTGAGCGGGTCTTCGGCATCTGGGGTTCCACGAGGAGCCATGGGCGGCGGGTGAGTTGTCCCGGGTTTTTATCTATCGAGCGGTCTTTATATGCCACTCTCCCATTCTTCTAGCAGCGGGAGGAGCGGCGGATGATGTTGTAGGGACTGCTGAGGGTGAGCAACTGTTCGAGAGGTGGAGGTGGAGGACCTCGGTTCCGAATTCATCTCCTCCGGCTCCACCTCCTGCGCGGCTCCTCCACGAGGCTGGCCCATCCTCCCGCATCCACGGTAGTCACGAGCATATCACATCGGGTTACAAGGGAGTTGCTCTGGCATTATGGATGTTGTGCATGCACTTGCTACTCGGCGTCGTTAGGCAGCGGATGGCGACCTAGGTCACTTCCGCGAGAATCACGCCATGCTTCTTGGATTATGAGCCACCTCGGTCTCGCGGTCAGGTGTGAGCCTACCACGGCCTTCTCGAGATCAATCCATTGTGTCAAGTGGCGACCTCCTTGGATATGCTCGCGGCCATTGCAATGGCAGATCCGCCGTGTCTACACCTGCGAGTAAGGTGGTCGCATCCTTCTCTAGCTTTAGATCCTACAGTGGAGATATGGTGCTACTTTGGTTGGGGGAAAAGTTAGAGTTAAATTATCTTCTATCATTTTTTGTTTTGTTTTGGTTTTATTAACTGCCTACTTATTTTGTATAGGATTGTATAGGATGCATGTATTAGCCGATAGTAGGCAGTGATCTTTTTATTGTGTATAGCTATGTTAAGCTTGTATTAGCCACTTTGGTTATATCAAAAGCTTTATAGCAGTATTTACATTTTTCTACACTTTTGCAAACCATTTTCTGCGCCTATATTTTTGTGTTTCTGCTCTTACCTTGAGTTGAAAAATTGAAGCACTGTATGCTACCATAATGCTAGAACAGTTCCATGCATTATTAAGTTTTGGTCGATTGAAGTTCCAAAAGTCAACCTTGTCATCCTCCTTTAGCTAATCACACCTACAGTGCACATCGGTTTTCATCAATAGGTTGAAAATTTGTATACCTCTTTTACTTTGCTTAGGCCTTAGATTAGTTGGCGACCCATAATAGGTTTTTGTTTCCGCTAAAGACCCGATGAAGTCTTCCCAGTGAAAAGAAAAAAAAAAGAAAGAAAGAAGAAAAAGGGATTGGCCAGTGACACTTTGCGAGGCAGACACGGTCCAGGGGTATATGGCAGCCTTTAAAGCAGGTGCCCACTGAAGCACCTTCAGCGGTCGATCCACTTGGAGCTTTATTAAGCTACATGGGTGGATGGGTAGGGGTTTAGTGAGTTGTGAGCTGAATTTTTCGAAATCATTCGAAGTCGGGGTGGCTTTGAAGAGTTGGTGGTCGGCCGGTTCCTTTTGACTTGATGCCCTAAACCTTGATTGGTTGGGAGTCATCGGTGGACCCCCGTTACACGGACTTTGGTGAAGTCGAGTTTTTAGCATTGCACCCTACAATACAATCGAAGTAAGAAATAAGAGTGTAATTGAATCTATTTAGGTTGGTCATCATTTTAAGGTCTGGGAGTAGCTTGGTTGGGGGGAGGGAATAGCTTTGCAACTTATTGGTTCAAACTGGTTACCTTAAAACACATAGATTTTGGTGGAAGTTCAGGTTGACTTCACTTAAATTGATCTTTTATACGAAACTTGTTCCTATATGGAAATTGTTCTCTCATGATGGTTTTTATACAGAGTCTAAATTTTTCATACTGAAGGTAAAGCCTCACTTGTACACACACTTTATGAATAGAATACTCTTTTTGCAAAAGCATAACCTGCATATCCGTTTTTTATTTTTAACATTACTAAGGGACTAGCAATGTGTTGGTTGGGGGGTGTGATTAGTACCCAAAAAGTGCTATTTTGAGTCCTATTTAAGATAGGTTTTGAGTGCTTTTTGCGTACTAATCATATTACTTAAGTCGATTGACATGCGGGGTCCATTAGGTATTGCGATTTTTTTCGAGGTTGTTTTGGTAGTTTTGGGTTTAGTAAGCCTGCACAATCATATCAAGCTTGTCGTAGTGTGTTGATTTATCTTTGAGTTCGTATGAATTCTCGGTGATTTCATCAAGCCTAGGATGAAGAAATATCAAAAGGTAGAGAATGCGGTGGAGGATGCGGAAGGCCGGCATTGTGGCTTGGAAATTCGGTATGGCATGGCGAAATTTTGCGATCATAGCGAGAATTGGCTATCATAGCGGGGCCCCCGTATCATAGCGAAAAGTGCCATGGCGAATTTCAATTTTAGCTGTAATTTCAATTTTAAGCTATGATATGAAATTATTTCGCTATCATAGCGAATTTTCGCTATCATAGCGAAATTCACTGTGCATAGCGAAAATCCTACTCCCTATTTTTGTGATCCAAACGACTCGTTTTGTTTAATTATCTGCCCTCAGTAGCAACCATTATTTAGTTTAGTTTGGTACTTTCCATGTTTGGGGAGGCTATATAAGTAATGGTACAGACATTTTGTAACCTAGCTGTGTCTTTAGTATGACTTTTCGCGTAGTCGCATTTTGGTTCATTTTCTCTCTTTCTCTCCTCTTTCTCTCTCATTTTCCTAGGCTGCCAAACACCTTTGGGGATGACAACTCAAAGGATGTTTAGCTAAACCTGAACAACAGAGGAGGGTTCTTGGGATTAGTTGATGTTGGTTCAGGGTGTTTCTTTGTTTCATGAAGCTATTGTTCAAACTTTCAGGCAGGTTTAAATGCTATTTAATGTATTTTTAACGGTCGATACTTGGCATGCTTTAGGGTTCAATGTATTCTTAATAGTAGATCTGCCGACATTCATTAGATGTCATTCTGAGCCACTTGAAAGTAGGTTAAATGCTATATTTTCATTCTTGAAACATTAAATACTCGATGAAATGCTTTGGTTGAATAGGAAGGTTACTAAGGGTTGGTTTAAAGTTAAACAAAGATCAGGTTTGGAAATGATTATATGTCATTTTCCCTAATGCAAGAAATAACCCGAGGACACCTCTACAACCTCATCATATCAAACTAGTGACCCAAAACTTGAGTGTTTCATTTTCTTACATCTTATTTTAAAGCTTGCTTCACTTAGCTTAGTGACACCACCCGACCACACTTTTTAATCTGAATCAGAAATCCAAATGAAAGCCTCACCATTTTGAATCATGATACGAGTCATTTGTAAGATGAAAACCCATCCCTAAGTTCGACCCTAGAACCGCTATACTGCAGTAGCTTGACTACGGCGTTAGAATTAGGATACGAAATATTGTTGATTTGGATCACCTGCGTAGCCACGAATCACATGGTCTCCAATAATTGCTTCATAGCAGAAGACATTCCATCATAGAAATGGTTGACAAACATCCATGTATCAAAGCCATGGTGTGGGCATGCATCGATGGTTTCCATATATCTCTCCCAGCATTGGTAGAACTTCTCATTATCATGGGGGCGAATGTATAAATTTGCTATCTTATTTGTTGGTCCTATATTGCCTTTGAAGAACTTTTTCAAAAACTCTGCTAGCAGTTCTGCTCAATTCCAGATGGTTCTTGGCCTTAGAGAATTAAGCAAAATTTTAGCTTTGTCTTTGAGGGTTAAGGGAAAGGCCTTTGGCTTAAGCAGATCCATATCGATTGCACCCTCCATAAAAGTTGTGCAAACTTCCTCAAACTCCCGGATGTGTGTGTATGGATTCTCATTTTCCATACCATGGAAGGTTGGGAACAGAGGCAGCAAATAAGGCATGATGACTACATCTTGCGGGAGGTACAATGCATGAGGTGCCTCACCCTTGGTGGGTGTATATGGTCCCTCATTGACATGTAGGCATTGGGGTTTCTTAGTATCCCCTGCTGACTTTGTTGCTCCTCAAGTGGAGGCTCCATCTGATTACTATGTAAACCTTCCACACCTGTTCTTGTAGTACTTGGTTCCTCTCTAGCACACTGCGGTGTTCTTGATTGTTGCATAAAGTCCTAGAAACACAACACAAACAACAAGAGACCAAAAACAAAGCTACCAAAAATGGTTATAGTTGGTTAAACTTAAAACAAAGAAAAACTGGGTATGCATAGTAAAAACATTCAATTTCCCCTGCAGTGAACTATAAGTGGGGAATAATGGTAAATCAAAAAGGAATGAGAATTCACCATTACTTGTGATGTGGATCAGAAGTTCAACAGCTTCTCACTCACACTACGGCACCATCCCCGGCAACGGCGCCATTTGATTCATGCCACAGTAGGTGTTTGGAATCAACAATATTTATATCCTAGGATTCCTACTGCCATAGCAAAGCTACTGCAGTATAATGGTCTAGGGTCAAACTCAGGGATGGGTTTTCTTCATGTGAAGTGAGTCACAGTTGACTGAAAATGGTGTTTCCACTTTGGATTTGGGGTTTCTTGTAAAAACAATGAGGTTGATGGCTTGAAAAACCGTAACTATAGGGAAATAAAGTGTAAAAGAAATCCTTAAAGTTTCGAGCCCACTTTGGGCTTGCCCCACATAGTTCTAAAGAAGCCCGATATAATGTCCCTCGGGTCCTTTTCCTCGGATTAGGGAGGATGACCTATTGTTCGAGCCAGAATCTATGTTTAGCCATAAGGCCCCGAACCACAAAGTTTCTTTCTAGTATATGGCATTTATTCACCATTAATGTTTGGCTTGGTTCGCGCCCCTTGGATCTAACCTGCAGAGCAAATAAATGGCAACTAGGTTAGCATCAGTGGATCTAGCAATAAGTATCCACTGAGCCTTTAAAGCTTGCGAAATGCGGCCACTCGAGTGCATCACGAGTTAAACCTAATGTGAGATGCAGAAACATAAATGAGAATAAATGCATGCGTTGGCAATAGGAGGATAGTGCTTTACCTCAAAACTTCCACCTAGTGACCCTCATCTTCAAGGATGAGAGGGGTTTAGCCAAGCATCCCTTGAGTTGTCATCCTCGAGGGTGTTTATTTAGTGAGAAAATGCGAGAAAGGGAGAAAGATGAGAGAAAGAAATCACGCATGGGCAGGCTGGCTTGGCGCCAATTTTATTGATGGATTGAGTTGATTTTACAAAGCTTGGCGAGGCTTATATACTGCACCAGTGAGGAAATTACAAAAAATATGAAGCGACCTGAAAATACAATGAGGGAAATTTGGTCTGAAAACCATAAGCCGATCAAAAAGTCGTCTGACACAGCAGCAAAAGCGAGGGGTGGGCTGCTAAAATTTCACATGCTACGAAATTTTCGCATGCTATGAAAATTTCGCAACACTGCAAAATCTCTGCAATGCCCACTCTTCCCCTGTATTTAGCTCCAATTGCCTTCTGCTTTGTTCATGCAGCTTCGAGTTCGGCTCGGGTTCTTCGCCTTTGAATTGGCTTGAAGATAATGGTATAATTGGCTTGCAAAACTACAAAAATATCCACAAAATATGATTAGTAGTATAGTCGGGACCTTAGTGTGTCAATTGGGTTATTTAAGTTGATTAGTACCGCGAGTGTCAAAACCTACAATGGAGCAGGGGGTTAGCGACGCTATTTGGGCAATAATCACTTTGTTGGTGAATTGTTGCAAGATTACACAACAAGAGAAGTCAGGAGGAAATTTTATGAAGTTGGGAATCAGAAAAACCAGGAATCAAGCTTCCCCTCTATAGTGGGAAAATGGCCGCTACAATGAGCGAATAACCTGCTACAACTCTTCCAATTGTAGCGGGGGGGACGCACTACTAATTACAGGGGACAAAAGATGGGATTGGATCTATTATAGGTGTTTTGACCTTTATAGTGATGTTCGAGGTGAAGTTTGAAGGGAATTGAATGTCTAGTGCCCTTAACCAACTAATAAGGAGTCAGCAATGGACCCTCACTACATGGACACCAAACTAAACGTCTCAGCATTTCACCCTACAATTAAGCTCCAAAGAGAGAAAATACAACATGGGTGCGTTCTTGGCATGTATAGCGGTGTTAGGAGGATAAAGTGATATAATGGGGTGTGAGAGGTTGGTGGCTATGTATATAGGAGGGACCTAAAATTTTCTTTCACGGGGCTCTTTGGTAAAGGATCAATTGAGAACATGACACCTCGATTAGCTCTTTTCACCATGTTGCTTAGACCCTTGAAACCTTAAAGTGACTAAAATGCATGAGCCATGTTGGTTGAATTCAAGAAACTACTTATAAAAGAACACTAAAGTCTTATGAATACTGCTTGTAATATGCAAAAATATGCTCTCTTATACGGCCAAATGAGTAGAGAATTCAGGTACATGTGTACTCTCCTTGCTTGAGGGCAAGAAAAAAAGTCTAAGTTGGGGGAGAGATGAATTTGCCAAAGTACTAATATTTTTCACATGTCACTCCTTTGTATTTAAAAGCTTTCCTTACTACTTTCAGAAGCACGTTCCAGTATTTTGGGTGTTTTATTGCAGGCATGCTATGGAGAAGCAAGCGAAAGGCGGGTGTAGGAGGAAGATTTCTTGAAAATAGTGGCTGGCATAGCGGGCTATTGCCCTTTAATAACGTCACAAGCACCTGCCCGAGTAGAAACGGTGGCCACTATAGTGGACTATTCCCCACTACAGAGGGTAAACCCCCATTGCAACGCCCAGAGGGGCGGATGCTAGCAGATTTAAGTTCCCCGCTATAACGGGAAAAACTCCCGCTATAGAGGGCCAATTGAAGCCCAACCCAGTTCGAGATTTCCAAGGTCGATTCATATACGAGCTTATAAATAGAGGACTTGGGAGTCCGTGCGGGGTTGAGATATAGCGGGATAAGGTTTTGAAGACGAAGGTTAACGAACGAAAGAGAGAGACAACGGAGTGTGTGGATCGAGACATTGTGTGCACCCTTGTTTATGTATTTCTTTTCTTGAAACATTTAATGATTTCAGATCTTATGGCTGTACTGAACACCATTATGTTTTATTTTTATTTCTAGGGTTTTGTTATAGCCTCGGTACGCCTAGATGGATTAATTGTTACATTTGTTTTCATTCAGTATATATACGGATTTCTTCCCGACTTGCTTTATTTTTGCGTTTTAATCACATGGTAGTGTTTGGCTAGCATTGACATGCTCTTGCTGGGAGTTTGAGATCGAGAGATGATGACCCCTAGGGATATGAATAGAGTAACACTTGGTCAATCAGTGAATAGAGATATCTTGGTTCCAAGTGTGGCATTTAGGGTTTAACTACTTCAGCGCTTCTCGAGTTCAGGTCAAGCACCTGATGCACACACACCATCGACTCCAGATGAGCCAGTATATCTCGAGAGAGAATATCTGGTAGGTCCGATCAACCCACCAGCGTTAATTATCTAATATACTGAATGAATGATTTATCTAGGTTAGAATCCATTGGGTGTGGCATAGGTGAAGGCAAAACCCTAGTTTCCATAGATTGATTTAGTAAATAACTTAGGATTAGTTTTTCTCTATGTTAGTAAGAATTCACAACAATTTGAGGTCCAAATAATATTTAAAAGCTAATTCCAGTAGTCAACACACTTCTCCTTGTAGGACGACACTTGACGAGCCACTATACTACGTGAACTCGACACGTATACTTGCGCGTACGGGCCTACGTTTTAACACCAATTTACACACCTATCTGGGCCCATCAATCTCTTCCAAGATGACTTGCTAAACCACCACCATGCAAGTCTTTAATGACCTTTTTACAAATAGAAGTGCAAGGAAGACAAAAGCTGCCCACTCTTCATGAGAAACCCATCATGTATATAAAAATCATCACAAGGTTGATTATGCACAAGTAGCCCAAACCATTTTGAAGTCACCATCGCTTGCATACAATTCCATCACGTCAAAACCACTATCTCCAAAATCAAGGTTCTCACCGAGCCACTAATCTACTTAATGCATCACTAATTCTATTTTGCTGTCCTAACTTATGGATGCTTTATAAGGAATTTCATGTAACCCGACCAATCTATCATGCATATCACTTCTCATATGCTTTTGTGTACTTAAGTACTTTAAAACCTAATGATCAATATAGAGAATGAAATCCTTGGCTATGAGATAATGCTCCCATGTTTTTCAAAGACCTCAGAACAACATAAAATTCTTTGTCATGGGTAGCCCATTTACACCTTGCTTCGCACAATTTCACACTTAATAAAGTTAACAACCTCTTATCTTAGGACAAAACAACCCCTATACCTACTCCAATAGCATCACACTCTACCTCAAATAACTTCTCAAAACCTGGTAATGTCAAGACAAGTGTTGTGCTCAACTTCTCTGTAATCAAAGCAAAACTACTCTCTTCATCTTCACCCCAATGGAACCTTCATTTCTTCAAACACTTTTTCAATAGGTGCTACAATGCTACTGAAATGTTTAATGAACCTCCTATAAAAGGTTGCCAACCCATGGAAGCTCCTTACATCACTAACATTCTTTAGGGTAGGCCATTCCCTAATAGCCTTCATTTTCTTCTCATCCACTTTAATTCCTTTACTACTCACCACATAGCTAAGAAATAGCAAACTATTTGTCATAAAAACAATTTTTTTCAAATTTGCATATAATTTATTGTCCCTCAACACCTTAAACACTTCCCTAAGGTGTCCAACATGCTCCTCCTTCGACTTACTATGAATCAAAATATCATCAAAATAAACAACTACAAATTTGCCCAAGAAAGGTTATAGTAATTGATTCATAATCATGATAGTGATAGAGAATAGTTAGCCCAAAAGACATGACTAACCATTCAGACAACCCATCCTTTGTCTTGAATGTCATTTTCAACTCATCGCCTAGATGATTTTTGATACATGATAATACCCTCGTCAATCTTGGATAAACACAATTGTTCCACTCAACCACTAAGCATATCATCCAACCTTGAATATAACTATCCACTGTAATTTTGCCTGATCGGGCCCTACTATCAACATTAACATCCGCTAACTCCCATCTTTCTTAGTCAACTCAATATAAATTATTACTTTTTGTACCTACATGTTAATGATAAAAAAAAAAAAAAAAAAAAAATTGTGAAAAGACATTCTTTAAGAGTCACCTTTAATATAAATTTGAATATATAAAATTGTGGTGAAGTAAAGGGACAATTTAATGTAAATTCATTTTCATCTAATAATGCTTGTCATCGATATGAAAATCAAGGATCACACTTTAAAGAGATCGCTATATCATAGTAAAAGTGTAGTAAATCATAATCTTTTCAATGTACCGCATTTAAGAAATTGACTTTAAATTTATTCTACTTTGTTAAAAATTTTATATAATCATATTGGAAAAGACTTATAGTTGCAAATAGCTCCTTTTTTGTACTTTTAATTACAAGTATATGAAGGCTAGCTTTAAAATACCAGCTGCATTTGTATTTTCTTTTGTGTCATTTCTATGTTGGCTTAGAGCCTAATGTCATTTATTAATCTTTCCACTAGCCTCCCGCCGCGACACTTGTAGACAACATTCATGCTCGTTACATTGAAATTTCTTCTTATTGTCTAGCTGGGTCTTTCTAAGCTTACCCACGACTTGAAACATAAAAAGAACACAGAACACTAGAAGGAAAGATCTCAATTATTAAAAACTCTGCAATGCGTGGCACGCCCTCAACTCTTGTTGAAGTTAGGTCAAGTGCCTTAGCCAAATGAGGCATTCACTTATTTATAGTCACCCTAGGAATTCTCTAGAACCATAATAGTTCCTTACAACAATGGTACTCTAGAATACTTATTGTGTATTGTTATATATTAAAGAGATCTATGGGAAGACTGTGATAACTCTTTCTTCACTCACTCTCCATAGCCTTCCACTTATAAACCTCTATAGACCTTCTAGACAGATATTCTACACTAAGCCTTGGCTTTTCAAGACTTCTCAAGAATATTGAAGGTGACTCTCTTAGCTTCCTCGTTCTTGTATACATGTGTAGAGGAGTGTGACTTCTAGGCCTTCTAGAAGTTTCCAAACTCTTGTAGCCAAGGAGGTCTCCAAAAGTCTCTAAACTCTTTCCCTCTCCTTAGGTAAGGCCTTGAGGGGCTCATTTGTGCCCATTGAGGGATCTTTCCCATATGAGGCCTAAAGAGAGAATGAGGGCATGACACTCTCCCCTACCCATGTCATCGACGACCTCGTCGATAACTCGGACTAGAACAGTCGAATCTAATTCGCGAACTTGCTCAACACATCCTCGCATTCCCAACTACCTTTCTGCCTCAACAGACCCTTCCACCAGATCAAGTACTCTCTCACAGGAGGGACCCCATGTTTCCTAGTGAATCATTCAGCTAGGATGTTCTCTACCTCATTTTCTCGCGAGCTTCCAACCTATTACAAGTACCAATCTTTTCGAGGTATGGAGTGTCATCCCTAACACAATGGTTGACCCTTACTCCTTAATGATGATGTCCATGCGTGGACTAGTTACCTCAGCTTGCTTCCCTGCCTTGCTTCCTTGTGAGCTAGCCTTCGACATGAATTGGAGGGCACTTAACATATGCATCGAGCCCAGGAGTGCCCTCATCCTCTTCGCTTTTCCTGATTAGGGCATTGGGCACTTATCCCTTAGGCATCTCACCCGGGACATCGATATGAAGCATCTTAGCTTAAGGCACCCTGAATACATTTGCCCTTGCCCTTATCCCAATTGTAGGGCAAGTTGCTCTTTTCTCGTATGGCGGCATTAGGAGGTACCTCTTCTCTCCCACCCGTAGTGTGGCTATCCACTGAGCCCTCATGAGTAGTCATAACCCAAGCTGATACCGCGACCTTATAGAACTCCTGCCTCATTTTCTCATCCCGAGCTTCCATGTGCCTTGTCAAGGCATCCACCCTTGACTCCAACCTAGTGAGCACACTCAAGACCTTGTCTTGAAAAGCCATGAACTCCTCGTGTGACACCCCATGAACAGCAAGTTGCATCCTCTAAAGGTCCTGATTCGCTCGCCGCATTCCCAGGCCTCCTCACGCATTGCTCCAAAGGTCCAACCCCCTCCTTGGTGTTCACATAGCAAGCTTTAGCCAAGATCCCTGGTCCATCCAAGCTAGTAATGGCATCACGAGACTTATCCTTCCTCCCGTCCCTTTAGCCAATGATCAAGGTCCTCTAATCTGGTCACGGCTTCTCCACGCGAGCTCCACCATCATCCCAAGCTGGGCACTCCACACGTTGTAATCCAAGCTCTGATACCAACTCCTCCCTTGGAATGACACCAACCAAAGCTATGAAATCAACTGTCACGGACTTACTTAGTCTTTCCACTAAGATCCCGTGGCGATACTGTATAACTCACCCCTTTTGTCATAAGTCAACCTTCCCATTACCTAGCTTGCTATGTTAAGCCTTACCCACGATTTAGATGCTTAGACACAAGAGAATTCACAAAAGAACATTTGGAAGGAAATAGCTCTTAATGATGGAAGAACTCTTTACAATGCTTTAGAAGCTTTCAACTCTTAGTTAGATGGGTTGGGTGCCTTGGCCAAATGAGGCCTTCATCTATTTACAAGCACCTTGGGAATTCTCCATAACCTTTGTTGGTTCCTTACAAATCATGAGAGTTCTAGAATACTCTACTATGTACAAGTTATATACAAGAGATCCAAGGAAGACTCTAGATAACTCTCTCAGCTTCCATACCTCTCCATAGCCTTCCACTTGCGTGTGAACTCCTCTAGGATCTTCTACACTAAGTCTATATATAAGGTATTTCAGACTCTCTAGAATACCAAGGTGACTCTCCTAGCTTCCTCAAGTCTTTCATGAATGATGTGTAGGTGACTTCTAAGGCCTCTAGAAGTTTCCAAACTCTTATTGCCAAGGAGGTCTCCATAAGTCTCTAGATTCTCTCCCCTTTCCTGTGTAGTGCCTCTCGAGGAAATTTCATTTCCTACCCACTCTAGCTGATCCTTCCCATATGAGGGGGAGTCCAAGATAATGAGGGGCGTGACATTAATATGTAAGATGATGGTAATATTAGTATACCTTTGTGCACAATGCCCTAAAGAAAAGGGAATTTTGTTAAAAATGGTGGAATTCGGATGGTAATGATAGAGTTGTCAACTGACTAAGTCATCAACCACACTAGCAGGCAAACTGGCAAGGTTAGGTCATGCCTAATTTACATCAGGCTTTTGTTTTATTAGCCCAACCAAACCCTAATTCCGAGTTGACCGGGCTCAAATTGTCAACTCTAAGCACAAATTTAGAGCTGTCAATCCGAGCAGTCTGATCGAGTTGGGCCCACACTTGGCTAAGGCTAAAATTGGGCAGAGGTCGGGCCCAATTTATATCGAGTTACCATTATTCTAGCCCAACCCAGCCCTAATTTCTTGTTGGCCAGGCTAGCCTTGCAAGCCGAGCTCAAATTGCCAACTATAGATAATGACCCCAACAAGTCATTTATTTCAAGAATCCATATGAAGGACAAAATTTATCACAAGATGATTTTGCTTTATAAATTCTCTTTTATCATTATTATTCATAATGAATTTTGAATCAATATTATGATGACAATGCTACTCAAGAATCTCATAAGCTATAGTCGTAAACCATGTGATGCTTCTGTTGTTTTGATGACAAATTAAATGGTAACAATGAAAGAATAGAGTAACAAAAAGATACAAGTAAAGAAAGAAAGCATCAACTGAATGGCATTAAGATTTGAGTTTCTTTCTAGGATGTGGTGGTGGCAGTGCATTCAGGAGGAAGGCCTTGTGGGAATCTCTTTGTATCTGTGCAGTAATTGTAGATCATGTAATTCTTCTGCACCCATTTCATTCTCTCTTGGCTTGTGGAATCTAGCTCTTGTGAATACCATCCACCATTATTGGAAGTGGAGGTAGAAGATGGAGAGGTTGAGCTGCAAGAAGATGATCCAGATGACCAAACACAGGCATTTGCATTGAAGTTCTTGTAGGAGGCTGTGAATGGTGATTTGCTCCAGTCTGTCTTCACAAGCCCACCTCTTGTTGCCCAATCATCTGCATTCCATAGACTGGAGTATATCCTCATTGGCTGGTTCTCGTATGCAACAACACCAATTGATTCTGAGTTCTGAACTCTATGGAGGCCATCCACTGAGAATCTGAAACACCAGAGATATCCTAGATGAGTAAATCAATGATAAACCCAAAAAAAAACATAAACCAGATAGCAGTTATGGAGATTAGGACACAGTCGTTACATAATGCGCTGGGATTCTAGAGGATGGAGTAGGTATGGAAATCAGCAGTTGGATCAACCAGAGGTAAACTGCTGCTCTCTTGTTTCCTTGCTCATGATATTAGTGTGAAGAATGTATGGATCACCACTGAGATTCCCTGCTGAATTCAAGCCGATTTCATCATGGCTGTCTTGAGAAGATAACTGCAATACCAGCATTAATACATGAATGAGGATTACTATCATCTTAATCAGGAGAAGATATCAGAAAATGGAGTTGTGGGGACTTACATAGTAGGCAGACAGTTCCAGCAGAGTTTCCTGGAACAAGTTTGAGCTGCATATCACCTCCCAAACAGATACTCATTGTTGACTGGGCCAGAGCCAGAGGCCTGGCTGGCGAAAGAGTGAGAAGATCTCCACTGCTGAGCATCTTACCACGCCCATCCCCCAAGTGATGTCAAAGTTCAAGAAATTACTCACATGCAGCCATTAAAAAAGCTCAATAATACAGAGAATATCAGGCTGTTGAAATAGCTGAAGAAGAAGAAGAAGAAAAGATGGGTGCCATTGAGGCTATATGTTGTATGGTTTGTAAGAAGGAGGTGTCTGAAGAGAAGAAGTTTGATTTTTCAGTGAATTGAAATTGATCTCTCAGCCCACATTTATACTAAAGATGGAGAGAGAGAGAGAGGTGGGCTACTACTGGGAAGGTTCATAGTTGAAAAGCCAAAAAAAATGAGTTGTATATAGATGGCAGTGGCAACTGGCAACTCCATCACTACTTAAAAATTCATAATACCACCAAAACTGCCTTACTGATATTTCTAAAATTGTCACAATTACACAATAGAAACGTACTCAGCAAATATCATTGCTTTTAACCTCTGCCGCGTCCCACAACCAGGATTCCATATTATATCTAAGTTGCTTAAATAAGCTTTACAAAACTATTATACTTGTTGATGTTGATCATCACTTGCTCCTAATCATTTTTGAATGCAGATATTACTTCATGGTCCGGGCTGCCTCACCTACACAAATGGTAGTTTCATATTTATATAAGATCAAAACTTTCTTTATATAAAGGCAGTGAGCTTATCCCTTATTTGATGCGTACACAACGCATCTCGCTATGCGACTTTGCTATAATGATTGCGAACTAAATCCGGGACAAAACACTTCGTGGCGCTAAACAGCCCACACTACCAGTGATCAGCTCGAGTACCACTGCCCTGTCTCCAAAATCTGGTTTTTGTGTTTCGGGCATGACAGAGGGCTAAGATCTGTGACATCAAATGGGCATTCGATGTAAATATGTGGCTGGACTATAGCTTCACTCAAGCTAATTCCTAATGCCAAAAAACAGGGGAGGAGAAAGACAAATAGCCCTGCCTAAGCCACCATCATTACCAGTTGGTATTGCTAATGATAAAACACTGATAGCACAAGCCGATTTATTAAGTCTGAAAAGGCAGGGTGATTCTCCTGGCTTCAAAATGTAGTTTACTTATTATTTGCAGTCAATTAAGAGCAAGAAAAAAAAGAAAGAAAATGCCAGACATCACATAACAGTGTTTTCTGATCTTTTATTATATCCATTGCCAATATATTACACTGCATCAATAAATTTCGTGGTGTTTTTCAGTGGAAACTAAGGTGGCATATGTTTTTTGGTTTTTTGCTAAAAGCTAAATAGCTTATTTAGCCTGTTTGTTTTTTTAACTTTTTCGTAACTTATTGTTGAAATTTCTAAAATAATTCTGAATAGAAACATCTTCCAAATAAGAAACATTACCCTTGCTTAACAAAGAGGAGATAAAAAACAAACAACTTAATACTTACTATTAAACGCATTAAGATTAAGATGAAAAAAGTTCATTTCATTAAGTAAAAAAATAAACCACACCTAAAATAATGATCAAGGAAAGCATTCTGTGGGAAGGCCATGAGGGAACCGCTCTGAATCAGTACAGTAATTGTAAACCATGTAATTATCCTCAACCCACTTCATCTTTTTCTGGTCTGTGAATCAAGAACTGTGAAACTTAAGTGGAGGAGAATCCCAACTGCAAGAAGATGTTCCAGAATACAATATACAAGCATCAGCACAGTAATCTCCTATAGGAAGCCATGAAAGGAGCTTGGCTCCAGTCAGTCTTGACTATGCCTCCTCTAGTTGCCCAGTCATCTGCATTCCATAAACTGGAGTATATCCTCATTGGCTGCCTCTTTGGGAAGGGAATGCCAGCTGATTCCAAGTTCTTGAACTCTCTGATGGGGATGCCATCAACCCAGAAGCTGAAATGGACAGAAAACAAGCCAGGAGACATTTGATTTCAATAGATGACATCCGTCGAACCCAAAAAGACAGAAAGGAAAACACGTTAAAATTATTTTCACCCTAACAGTAAAGTCGAAAATATAAACGAAATAAAATATAATCAAAATTCAAACTTTTACATATTTTTAACTCCCTCCGAAAAAATACTAAGGAATAAAATGGTATAAAACAGCTTAAAAGAAAGAAAATCTAGAGGAAAATAAAAGAAGTTTTAGGTTCCGTCCTGAACCCTAAAATATCATGAAAGAAAATAATAGTAGTTAGTATAATTCTCTTTCACAAGCTTTGCTTTCACCCGTATAAATATAAAATAAAATAAAAAATAATAAAAAATTCTTAAAATTTTACATACTTAAAAGTTCTTAGTCTTTATATACTAGAGGAACAAATCAAATTAATTTTGAATAAATATATAAAATTAATTTATTAAGTTTAAACCTATTTCTTTATTTTTTCCTTCAAATTTTCTTTCCTTCCCCTTTTCTTAGTACTTTTCGTGTTCCAAACAGAGTCTAAAACTTAATATATTAATTTTATACGTTTATTCAAACTCGTTTTATTTGTTTATCTCTATTTTATAAAGATTAAGAAATTTAAAATTGGAAGGAGATAAATTTTGATTATATTTTATTTTTTCGTATTTTCCACAAGTAAAAACATATACAGATAAAAATCATTTTTCTAGCATTTTTTTCTTTTCCTTTTTGTATTTTTTGGGTTCTGTGTCTTGAAACCCAGTACTAAGGAAAGAAAATAATGAGAAAAATAAATTGAAAAGATTACATAAAATTTTTTTTGAATAGTAACAAAAAAATTGGTTTAAACTTAAAAGATTAATTATATATGTTTATTCAACGTATTTATTTATTTCTCTATTTTATAAGAATTATGAAATATAAAAAACATAAAATTTGATTTTCTTTTATATTTTTAATAGTAAAACTAAACATGAGAAAATTATTTTTCTTAGTTATTTTTCCCCATTTTTCTAAGAGATTTTTCGGGTTCCAAATGCAGCATTGTGTGGCTTTAATTTTCAGTGCTTAAGGCTTCTACTCACAACGCATTGTGGATTCCAAAGGATGGAGTAGGTGTGGAAATCAGCTGTTGGGTCGAACCAGAGGTAGAGAAAATTGCTTCTTTTTCCTGGCCTTGACAACAGACAGGTGAAGAATATAAGGATCACTACCAGGCCCCTAAGAACTCAAAGTCTATTTCATCATGAGTCTCCCAATTTTCTGAAAGATAACTGGAAATCATTCATACAGAGAGAAATTAAGGCCTGTTTTAAAATATATCTATATAGGCTAAACCAAACTTTTTCCGGCGTTTTCTGTTTTTAGAAATGTAAAATACTTAAAATAATAATCATTTGTGTCTTAAGGCTCTCTTTAGAACCCAGAAAGAACAAGTGTTAAAAAAAATACTAATAAAACGATTCTCTCTACGCTGATTTCTCCGTAAAAAATATAAAAGACAATCAAATATAATAAAATTCCCCGTAAATTTTCCATTTTCTTAAATTCTT
Source organism: Tetrastigma voinierianum (assembly GCA_016808115.1). Classification (NCBI taxonomy): domain Eukaryota; kingdom Viridiplantae; phylum Streptophyta; class Magnoliopsida; order Vitales; family Vitaceae; genus Tetrastigma; species Tetrastigma voinierianum. Next base: position 241,695 of record JAEQBH010003272.1, read on the forward strand.
AATCTTATATAATAGAAAAAATTATTAAATGAATTTAAATAAACATATATGACTAATTTTATTGGAACAAACATATTTTTATTTTATTCTAAATTTTTTCTTATATATTTTTCTTAGTATTTTTCAAGTTCCAAAAGAGGTGGACAGAATGTGTAGGAGGTAGGTAATAAGAGACACAGGCAGTGACAGTACCAGCAGAGTTTGGGACTAGCTTGATCTGCATATCGATCTTCTCCCAAACAGATACTCATTCTTGGACTGAAAACGGAGCTGATGCCTTGTCAAGAGAGAGAGCAAGAAGCTTCCATCATCATGTATCTCGGCTCGGTCATCTCCCTGAAGAAGGCTGGGTCTGTAGAAGGCAGAGAAGCAGCAGCCAAGAAGCTGATGATGATTAGAAACATCAGCTTTAGCAGTAAAGCAATATTCCATTTTGATGAAATATGTATTATAGGCTTTAAAGAAAGTAGTCATTTATTGAAATTGATGCCTGATTTTCTGCTCAGTTTTGGCATCAAACACCATTCATGCACTGCTACAAGATTGTTTTTTTCCACTTTCCCATCAGTTACCAAGTTTTTTAGTGCAGCTTTCTCAACAAATTGATATGTATCACGCAAGCATGACTTCACAAAAAGGACATAATCTTACCATGTCATCCATCCTGAAAACAACAATGCCATGATCAGTTGCTTTAGACTAAGTTGGCAGCAGTAAGAGTGAGAGTCTGATCTGCTCAATATTGCGGTTTTGGGTCCAATAACCCCTACGCATTTTAAATACGCTCTTATTGTACAGGTTAGCCACTAAAGAGTACGCTGACTTTTCCTTACTCCGATACTTGACGATTTTATAAGGCCCCATTTGGCAATATTGATCTTTACAAAATGTGTTTTCTTGATATGAAAGATGACCAACAAAACAGCTAATATAATGTGTTTGTATTTAGAAGCTTTGAATATAAACTGAATGAGAAATTTGTTTATTCCTTTCCTTCTCTCTCCCTTTATCTCTACTGTTTTTGTTTATGTTTTAATTCTTTTTTTAAGAAAATTCAGTTCATTGCTTATGTTGCTACCCTTGTGCTTGCCTTTAACAAAGACCCTCCTAACCTTTCAAACAAGTTTTCGTTTCATTTTTATATTGGCATTCAGTTTTTTCTTTTATTGATCAGTGAATCCCCACTATGATATTTATGAAATCCCCGTTTTTGTTTTTTCTTGTCCGAACTAAGTGTTTGTTATCAGGGAAATTGTGACGGAAAAGCGATTGATATGAAAGAATTTGATTACGAAACTTTTGAGATTTAATTTGTAGGACAAGCCTTCATTCCTCAATGCCAAGTCCAACTTCATTCTTTTTTCTTTTCTTCCTACACAAAAATATTCAGACATGTCGGGACAAGAAAGAAAATAAAAGTGGAAAGTTAAGATACGTTTTTCAAAATAAATTTAAAACCCCAACTATTATTTTATACAGACATGTATAGTTTATGATATTTCAAAGGCAATACGTAGTAGATAAATTATTATCATAACATACTGTATCTACTACCATGATATATTGTAACTATTATCATAACCGATTCATCTAATATCATAACTGGTCAATCTACTAACATAACAAATTTCCATAGCTGAGATTTATCAAGATTTTCGACTTTTAAACCAAACCACCACATTTTTGCCACATGCATCACCATTCTACTTTGCTTTCTTTGATTACTTATGTACAAATATTTTTGCATTGAGGGTTCCCTTTATTTTAAATTACTTCATCCAAGTTCCAACATACAAATTTGGGGGGTGGAACACCGTTCTGAACAAAAAAAAAGGCTGGGCCAATGCCAGACTGGGCTGACTAACACAGAATAGTCTTATTCAGGGCCTCATTAATCCATATTCAGCTCTTGACTACCAAATTTTCTTTATAATTAGGATAAGGCCTCATACTTTTCATCAAACTAACTAAAATTACAAAGAACTATGAGTAAGTTTGGTTATAATTTTTGGAATTTGTTTTAGAGAAAAGTTTTTGAAAACATAGAAAACCCAATTTTAGTGTTCTTTGAAAATTGTCCTTATTATCTTAATTTAGTGTTTTCTATGTTTATTAGAATAAACCTTGGGCTTGTTTGATTCCTATTTTTGAATACTGTTTTAGATAACATTTTGAAAACATAGAGACCAACATTTTTATGTTTTTTAAAAAATGTTTTTATTCTCTAAATTCGGTGTTTTTTGTGTTTTTTTTTTTTTTTTTTTCAAAAAAAAAACTACAAACCAAATTTGTTCTCTATGTTTTTCATTTTATCCTTATTTTTTGAATTAAAAATATGAACTTTTGTACAAACCCATATACTGGTTTGGTAAGAATATACTGTACAACATGTAGACGTTCTGGTTCTATCCTGTGTTTGATTATATAGAGATTAAATCAATCAATCATCTATAAAGCTGGTACGAATGTTAACATGTAGACGTTCTTCTTCTTATCCTGTGTTTAATATTGATCATATTATTTTATGAAATAAATAATTCTAAGTTCAATGACGTAATAAGAAATGAAATTACCAGCGAAGTGCAAATTTTCAAAGAGTTGGCAGTCATGGCCTTTTTTTTCTTACGTTCCTATTTGAATGAGAACTACGTCCTTAGCCCAGCATTGGCCTGTTGGACCATTTCAAGTTTCTTCCTCTTCTCCCATCAGTTCTCTACAACCTATTCTATTAGAACTTAGTTGTGGTGTGTCCCACGTCACCCACCCGGAGACACAAAAGCCGCGCCCATATACGTATAGCTTCAACCCAACACGCGCCATATTTTTTTAGGACGAATTCAATAGAAAAGCAAAACCTGGAGGGTTGGTGGAAAGCCGAGCCATAACTCAATAATATCGCTAGAAAGAGATGGGGTCAGCATTAAGAGTGGAAATTTTGCTAATTCCGGCCACATGAGATCACGTCGACTATGCGCATTCACCAACATTAACTCTCCGAACACAATACGAATAATAATCCATGTTAAAAACATATTCAAACATCGAATCTAATTTATTTATTTGCATACAACACAACACGTATAACATGATTATGAATAATTTATTCAAATTATATCAGATAAGTTCGGCCGACACAACACAAAAATAACTCATTTATTAAATCCGTCGGGACACGACTAACCTAAACACAATTCTCATTAAATTTTTTGCAACCCCATTCATTACATTAGTCCTTGAATGGCAGGTTTGTTTGAACTCCAAATTGTAAAACAAGTTTTTTCTTATTGTAAATTTCAAAAGAAATTTAACGACCTATTTGTTTTCTTTTCTTTGACAAGGTCAACAAACTCTAAATTCTGTTGTGCAGGTAAGACCTTTAATGTTATTCATTGACAAAGTAACAAATATCTCATATTTTATTATGCTCTTACTATAATTGCATTATTGATTTTAGCCAATAAAAATAGTTGAAATTGTACAGGGGGAAAAAACAGAAGAAACAGTGGAGATGAAATGGCAATACGGGCTGTGCTCTTCTAGGTAGTATTCAGGAGGAAGACCCTGTGGGAATCTCTTCTTGTCCGTACAGTAATTGTAAATCATGTAATTCTTCTGCACCCACTTCAGCTTCTCTTTGCTTGTAGAGTCCATTTCCTGGTAGAGCCAAGAATTATTGAAGTTTTTGCTGCAAGAAGATGATCCAGATGACCATATACAGGCATTTGCATTGAAGTTTCTGTAGGAGGCTGTGAATGGTGCTTTGCTCCAGTCTGTCTTTACCAGCCCACCTCTTGTTGCCCAGTCGTCTGCATTCCATAGACTGGAGTATATTCTCATTGGTTGCCAAGAACACCGATTGATTCTGAGTTCTTGAACTCTCTAATGGGGGTGCCATCCACTGAGAAGCTGAGAAACAGACATGCCCAGATGATTATTGCTATGTTTAGAATCCGAAAAATATTAGAGAAAGGAAAAATAATAATAAGAAAAATGATTTTTTTCATGTTTGGTTTATCGTTGAAAATATAAAAGGAAATCAAAATTTGTACATGTTTTTTAATTTCTTAGTTCTTATATAATAGAGCCAAATAAATAAAATGAGTTTGAATAAACATATAAAATTATCCAAACTTTCTTTCCTTTTGACTTTTCCTCTTAAAATTTTTTTTTTCTTGATACTTGAAAACCTGGAAAACCATAACCCAAGTTGCAGTTTTGGGGATTAGAATTTTACTACTTACATAATGTGCTGGGGATTCCAAAGGATGGAATAGGTATGGAAATCAGCAGTTGGATCGAACCAGAGGTAGAATTGCTGTTCTCTGTTTCCCTTGCCTTGGCTGAATACATTAGTGTGAAGAATGTATGGATCACCACTAAGATTTCCCAAGAATTCAAAGTCGATTTCGTCATGGGTTGGCCCTTGTGAAGATAACTGCAATCACACAAACCAGGGTGATGATTGTTAAATCAAGAAAACAAGAATAGGCAACAAGGAAATAAAACATGTGAAAAAAAACATGTGCCATTTATTCTAATAAATCAGAATACAAAGATTGTGCTATGGTGGCTATTAATTTATGAGGCAGAAAAAGATGAAGCTGGGAAAGTTATGAGGGGCTTACGTAGTAGGCAGTGACAGTGCCAGCAGAGTTACTTCAGGCATGCTTGAGCTGCATGTCAATCTTCCCAAACAGATACTCCTTCTTGGACTGGAAACCAGAGCCAGAGGCTTTGTCAAGGGAGAGGGTGAGAAGCTCTCCATTGTTGAGTATCTTGCCTCTGCCATCACCCCATGTGATGTCGAAGTCCTGGTAGAAGTTACCGGCCGAGGCAAAAACTACCATAGACAACATAATCAACAACACAAGTATTGAAGATAAAGAAGAAGAAGAAGAAGAAGAAGTCATTGCTATGGGTGGTGGGAATAAGCTAGAATTTTTTCAAAGAAGTGAGAATTGTTGATACATCATCTGAAGGTGGTAGCATTTATATTGAAGGTGTGCTGCGTAAAGAAGAAGGGTGTGGAAAGTTCTGGCTTGTGAGAATTGATATTGAAATGGGTGGTGAGTTGAGTTGAGTTGAGAACAGCTGGGGATGGGAAGGCCACACAAAGATTAGTGTTCCCATAACAATCACGTAAGTTGGGGGTTGGTGGTGCTTTATCATGATATCAAAAGTGATCAATGAATTCATAGATTCATTCTTCTTTCACTAGCTAGAGACGCGGTTTTGGAATGGTCAATACAATAGTTCACCTGCCTTCTACCTTCATTTCTTAAATGGCTTGCCACTTCCTATGGCCGCCAGTGCCCCATCACTAATTAGCTATATATCATATACCTCTATATATAAGAAAAGGTGTATCTAGTAGCAAATTCAGGAATTTAGTTTACAGGGCATACATTCACAAATAGCCTTGATGTTTGGTTATATATCCAAAAGGTGGCTCTTCAAACTTTTTTTACGTCCAATATTGCTCATAACATTTATTCCGTATCTCAAATATATTCATACCATCAACGCAATAAACAAACAGAAATTCAGCTTGCTGCCGATGTCATCACAATATGTGAGTACACTTAAGAATTATGGGCCACATGTATCATACATCAACACGTTAAATGCTCATTTGTCTATTCTAAACAATTTCACTGACATATAAAGATATTCCAGCTTATAAAACAAAACGTAAAGTATTATCGAATAAAAGTTTAAGCATTTAAATTAGATATTTAATAAATATATGAATATCATAGTATCTATTCCAACTCTTTATTATATATAGGATCTTGAGATTCTGGGGGCATAACCAAGGGATGGCCTCCACCGGGGCATTAGCTAGGTTGGTGTATGTAGGATTATATTCACTGAAATTGAGAAAAATATATAAATATTATCAGGGTGTAAATTAAGTAATTACATCATTATTTCAACAATATCTTTAATACCCAAGTCAAGATTTGGTTGAGTTCTCTTAATGGAAACTTAATTATTCGGGCTAGTGTTATTGATTCATGTTTTGATAATTTTTTTAAATGTTTTTGGATTTAAAATGCTTTTGAAAAGTAGTGACTAATCATCTCTTGGCATCCATCATCTTTCATTCAACTTGCGCCCGTGGTTTTTGCAAGCCAGTTTAGCATGACCCAAACTCATCTGGGCTGGTTAGATGATGGTGATGAAGTGAATTGGGCTGGTTCTTTTCTTTACTCGATTGGGCAGTGGGCCCATTTTCGCAAGACCCATATCCCAAAGGGGCTGGACTGATATGGACCAAACAAAATGGGTTGGTCATGCTTAACCCAAATGGGTTGACCACCTACTCTGAGAAGGGGAGTGGGTTGCGATTAGGTACGTCCATGCCCATACTAGGTCTGTATAGACGGTCATGAGATATAACCGTATCATTGCCCACTTTTAGAAAAGTCAGACGTTTATAAACGGTTCACACTTTAGATAGCTTTCACTCCAAATCTTCTCTAAAACACCATAGTTTCATGAATACTTCCTCGCTACACATCGATTAACAAAAGACTAACGATATGCATCAACCCAAGATATATTCAATCTAAAACCAACTTAATAAGTGAGAAAACCTTTTAAACTTAAGTATTACTCCACTCTCATGTAAAACCGACGCAGAGACTGACTTCACCAGATTTTAACGTCATAAGTCAGCAATCATGATGTTATCCTGTCTCACATTTCAAATTTCCATGAGGCCATGTTTGGTCCTAAGGGAAAATTTATAAAGAAAGAGAATAGATGAAGAGTAACTGAAAATAAAGAAAAAGATTTAAAACTGATAACTTATTTTATATGTATTTCAAATTCATTTAACTTCCATTTCTCGGATACTTTCATATAAAAGATAAATAATTTAAAGAAATTTAATTACATTTTGATTTTCTTCTATTTTTTCTTGCTAAACCCAAATATGAGATTATATGTTTTTCTTTTTTAATACTTTTCAAAAAACCAAATATTGCTTAATAGAATGTTTGGATAATCTTATTATGTTTGAATCATCTTCCTTTTTTATGTTAAAGAAATATTACATGGAAGAAGATGGAAAATGAACAATTTATTCAGCAATTTTGTTTTTCATTATTAAAACATATGAGAAAACGACATATATTTTAATAATCTTCCCATATGTTATTCTTAGTTTTATTCCTTCTACGGCAGTGCCACCAGATGGCTCTCAAAGATTGAACTCAGTCAGCTCAGCAAGATCTATCGATAACATTCACATCGATCCACACAGATGGTCTGACTTAACCTCACTAATTCCTCTCACTTAAAATGCTACCTATCGGAACTCTCCGACGGGACTGGCGCTATATTATCGGGATACTAATGAGAGTCGATACGCAGTGAAAGAAAATATTACTGGAATATTCCAGCCCGAGGTGGATCGTCGTTTCCTCGGCGATACGCAAACGACACGATTCATCGTCACAAAGAACAGAATTACATTTGTTCTGCTTACGACTCATCCAACAATTAATCTTGCGTCGCGCCTTTCTATTGAACTTGAGTACTTATCATATACCCTAATAAGATAAAAGTATCAGATTTGTCCAATCTGATTCCATATTATAGTAAAACATATGGAAGAAGAATGAAATCTCACATAACTTTCTTCCATCTATGTTACCGTAGAAAGGAAACAAAATATATTTATGTAAAATCTTAACATGAATAATCATCTTCCTTTTATGTTAAAGAAAAATGATAATATAATAAAAAAGAACTATAATACTAAACAAGATAAAAAATTGAAAAGGAAATTGGATCACCTAAAAACCATAAATAAGAGAAGATAAATCCACTCATTCAAATATGGATACAAAAGTAAAGTTTTATTGTTATCAGGGAAAAATCATAACTGCACGCATCAAATCACAATTCCCACAATACCTTAAATTCATAAATCTGTGATTTTTATAGATATATATATATATATATATATATATATATATATATATATATATATATAGGCATACATGATACAACCCATATCCTGAATAAGATCGGAACATTTATGTACATAAAACCCTGTTTGACACTTGACAATAACAAATATCAACCATGGTCCTCATTCATTATCATTGGAGAGGTAAACGTTTATTTCATAAAGTCAAAATATTAATCTTTAATCATAAAGAACAATACTTTATAACTAATATATATTAAAATGATTGTATAAACAAAATAAAATATTATAATTATCTTTATTCCTTTAATAAAACATATTTACGAATATTATCGTTCTAAAAACCCAGAAAACTCAACATATAATTTAGTTCTGATTGTTTAGAGAGATGAGGGGCAAAATGTTATCAAAATTCACGTCTTCGTGAATGCAAAGCTGCAGTTTCCTTCCATACATATAACAGAGAACGTTCACTTAGTTTTTTATTGGTGATAAAAACAAACTGGTAGATCTGAGAGGCTCAGTACCACCAATTAAAAACCTGAGTATATAATTACTATATATATGCATACAAACACAGTAATACGTTTTCTCTGTGAATTGTTGGAGTACTGACATTCAGCTGAAACTCAGAATGGCTTTAGTCAGTAATAGTTGTAAATCACAGAGTTCTTCGCACCACATGAGTTTCTCTACGCCCCTCGATCAAGCCCATGCCGCGCCATGAGTTATCAGCCCCTATAAAAGCCGAAGAAGCCGAGCTGCAAGAGGATTTCCCAGCAGACCAAATGCAGGCATTTGTGTTGAAGTTCCTATAGGAAGCTGTAAATGGAGCTTGCGACCAGTCTGTCTTGATTAGGCCGCCTCTAGTCGCCCAGTCTTCGTGCGCCCAGAGGTTTGATATATAGCTCATCGCCTGGTTTTTCGGTGTATGGTATCGCTTGACGACCTATGTTCTTGAACTCTCTGATGGGGTGTCATCAGACAGAAAATTCAAGAAAACAAGCTTATCAGAACACCAAAAAGAAAAAAATAAGTTTTTGGTTTTATCTAGCTCTGATTTTTGAACTTTTTTGAGAATCACATATTATGCTGGTTTTGAGAATAGAGAACAGTTTTAAGAAACCAAACCAAACCGGGCTGATGATGAATTTGATTGTGGTTATTACATGATGTGTTTGGGATTCCAAGTGAATGAATAGGTGTGGAAATCAGCAGTTGGATCGAACCAGAGGTGATTGCTGCTCTCTTTCACCCTTCCCTTGAGTGTATATGTTAGTGTGGACTGTGTAAGGATCACCACTGAGATTCCCCAAGAACTCAAAGTCTATCTCATCATGGGTTGGCCCTTGTGATGATAACTGCAATACAACGTGATACCAATTAGAAATATTTGGTTAAAAGATATCACATAATTTTGAATATGTGGATTTAAAGGTATGTTTGATTCATGTTTTTGAAAACTGTTCTTTAAAACCTTTTTTGAAAACACAAATAACACTATTTTTATGTTTTATGAAAACTTTTATTGTTATTTGAATTTAGTGTTTTTTGTGTTCTTTGTGTTTTTCATAAACAAAAAATAAAAATAAAATTTGGGAACTAAATGGGTGCTCTTTGTTTTCCATGTTTTTTTAGAACAAAGAAAAACAGTTTTAAAAATAAGAACCCTTGAGTGTATATATTTTTTTGAATACAGACATACTCTTATGTTTTTTCTTGAAAAATAACTCATTTAGAACAAAAATATCCTTCTCAATTTCATATATTTACATTGTCTCTTAAACAAAATAGTTATTTTTGTAAGAAAATAAAAATTACATTTTTGTCAATATTAGGCCAAAAATTGATGAAGGGTCAAATTTCCAAAATTGGGTTTTCAAAATATCTTTTAATCAAATCATCTATTATAAGTAATTCTACATATAATATAATAGCTTCAATAAATAAGATCATAGCTTCAATAAATAAGATCATAGGTTCTGGAGTACCGACTCAAGCGGTGTGCGGAGCAGGATTAAGATATCGAGCAATCCCAAGATTTAGTCCTACAAGAACATAGTACTATAACATAATATAAAAAGTGAATAGAAACCAAAAAAAAAAAAAATCATAGAATAAGGTAATTAAGAATAGGGAAATACATAGAAGGCGGTGACTGTGCCAGCAGAATTGCCAGGGACAAGCTTGAGCTGCATCTCTATCCTCCCAAACAGAAACTCGTTCTTGGATTGGAATCCTGCCCCACATGCTCTATCCAGGGAGAGAGTAAGAAGCTGTCCATTTTCAAGTATCTTGGCCCGGTCATCTCCCCATTTTATGTCGATATCTTCATAAAATGTACCTGCAGAAACAGCTATGAAAAAGGCAGACACATTAAGAGAGAGCAGTAACAGCAACACTGTTGTTGAAGAAAAGGAAGCCATATGGATGCATATTGATCAGTGGGAGGCTTGATTTAGAAGAATAATGATGGAAAATACAAATTTATAACGAGGAATAGGCGGTGTCGGTGATGGAAGATACAAATTTGCAAACAGGTGATGGCAAGGAGAAGAAAACAGTTGCCTTGTATACACTATTAGATGTTGCCAAGAAAGTGAGGAAATGCATTGATGAAAGTATTCAGGGAAACTGCTTATAAGATTCAATTTTCACTTGAAATGAAAAAAAAAGAAGATTCCAGTGGGCTAAAGTCTTAATAATCCAAGTTAGCATCATCATTTCTAATTTGGGAACCATATAGGGGCAAAAGAACTTTTTGCCCTCATCTCAACTTTAGTTCAAGTTGAAGAAACTTTTGCCCTACACTCCAAAAATCTCAATCTCAATCTTATCTTCTCTTTCCTTTTTTTTCTTTTGAATCAGTCAGACAAGTCCAGTACTGATCTCCCAACATTTGATAATTAATATATAGCTGTTGATATTCTGAGCATTTAATTTACTCATTAATTGGTCTTTTTATTTTCTTTTGGATTACGTCATCTTGTTGCCACGTTTAATTTTGTGTAGTCTTGTGATTCTAACCTCATAGAGTATGAATTATCCAAAAAAAAACCTCATAGAGTATGTTTCATAAATAAAAAATAGAAGAAAGTCAAAGTAAGAAAGAGAATTATCTATCTATCTATTATTATACAATTCATAAAAAGCTATAGAAAAATGACAGCTAAATCCCTATTTAGAGTTTCTAACTAAACTTGCAATATGGAAAAATCTTTTAGAATGTTTAAAAATATCAAAATGCATGTAAAATGGGATAAGGTACATAAATGGTCCTAATTTATAGTTATATGTCTAATTTAGCTATTGATTTTTTTTCTGGTCCATAAATACCTCCAACTTTAATGTCATAACTCATCCATACCCCTATCGCTCATCCATACCCCTATCACTCATCCACGCCCTTGTCGTCACAGACTTGCATTGATGTACAAACAAAAGTTATCCATGTGGTGCTACATCTTAACAATGTTTTAATGTCTATTTATCTATCTCGCGATGCATGATACGAACTAGCTTAAGATACTAAACATCAGCACTCAGAATTGAAAAACCTAGCAAAAATTGAACATAAAGGCCAAGGGCACCTATAGACCGGAAAAAAAAAAAAAAAACTCAAGAGCCAATTGAACATACAATTTATAAGTCGTATATTTATACACCTTATCCCCCGTAAAATAAGTTATTATTTTTACTCAACAAAAGAAAATATTGCAGCACTATATTATAATTTTATGCACAGCTAATATAATATTACTGATGATGCCTTCTTCAACTTAATCAATGAAAGGTTTAACGGGCCACCACCGACTTGTCGGGTCCTGGCCTCATACTGACGTTTGACTCCTCCGCAAAATAATAAAGAAGGTGGTTCACGCCTTCTACCATGCACGCCTCCGACGCCTCGCCTCCCTCCCCTATAAAAGATACCACTAGAAGGCAATATTTCTCGCATACCTTTACCCGCATGGATGGCCTCGCACGGCATATGTTCTTCCCAATCGATGGTGATAAGGATTCTTCCCATTGACGGGGTTTTATGCCTTTATCATGATTTGATTAATAAGGGACACGAGGGAGCAGCTATCGGCAGAATTATCCTACTTCCTTCATCACAGGGAGGTTCGGGTTTGTTTTATAGATGTTGCCGCTCGGGAATTATCTTACTTCCCTACCATGATTTGGTTTGACGATATAGATATGTGGGCTTTTTTTAGATCGTCTATGCCGTTGGCCCCTTGGGGAGAATAAACCGAGCTCCCGCTTGCCGATGCCGTGGCCTGGCACTCACAACTGCCACTTTTCGGCCAAAGAGCGGGCCTACGCTGCTATTTTAAACCCTATCACCGTCTCACTCTTGTGTACGGCGGTGTGCGGTCAGACATTTCTTTGAACTGGCATTTCCAATGCAATGTTCATACCGGTTGTTAGTGGCTTCACAGCCAGCCATATATCTTCAGATAATGATGACTTTTCTGCCGCGCCCACCTCTTCCGCCTTTCGCTTTCTTCGAAAACATCCTCTAACCGGCTTCGCCTGAGTTCCCGGGTCCTGAGTTCTTTCTGCTTCAAGTTCAATTTCTTCCAACATCTGCTCCACCTTCCTTGTAGAGTTCCTCAAGGTTGAGACACCTCCGCTGAGGTAGCCTTTGTCACGACGGCAAAGGCCTCTTCCTCCAGTCTTTCTGAAAAAGATAGCCAAACACAGTGCCACAATAGGCCTGCTCATTACTTGTTATTCTCATGGGTCCAATTGTCTTTCCTCATGACAAAGCAATTCCTTCAAGTATTTCTGCCTATGGATGTATTCCTTCCGACGCTAAACCAGCTGTTCTGACTCTTAAACCCCTTTCTCGGGATAGGTGGTATGGAGAGAATCTCACTACATTTAAATACCCCAGGACTGTAAATATCTCAAGTCGTACTGCAGGTAATGCTCTGACGTGGACCCAATTGGGAGGTGTAGGAATCCTGCATAGTGGGTATTTTGCGAATGCTATAAGCCCTTTCAGTGTTCGTGTCCGCCCCAATATTTAATCTCATGGTCTAGGTGCCCAAGATGGTGTGTTTCTTCGAGGTGGCCTTCGATTATGGCTCCAAGCTTCCTCTACACCTATGTGTGCACTGGCAACATTTAACGCCCACTCTCTCAACTTTCTCCCAATTCTGTGTATTCTGGTTGGGTCATAGTCTTTGTGGACAAGGGTCAAAATCTTTATAGCTCGTCTCGGACTTTTAGCAAGGAAGTCGCGAGGGTTTTCTTTGGTCTGGTCTAGCGTGCTGCTCTTTAATCATTCCTGGATCTCCCATCTTCCCAATGCGATTTTGGAAAGAGCCATTTTGTTAGTATCATTGGGAGTACTAATCTCTCTTAACAAGGAAGACATTGGTGTATTACCTCAAAACAGGTTCTCACGCTGATATGTTTAGGTATTTGCAGAAGTTTAATTTGGAATGATTTGAGTTAAATGCGAAACATGGAAACGAGAGACCTGGTACTCCCATAAGATTTAAGGACAACATGTAAATTGTCCAAAAAGGGACTTAAAAGTCATAAGTAACAAAGATTTGATGCCAAACAGTCTGTTGTTATAGATCATACAACAAAAGATGAACAAAATAATAATGAGTTAAAGGCTTATGCAAAATGAAAAGTTAAAAGTAAAAAATGAGTTTTAATTGGGCCAAACATACCTTAACAAACATGAATAAGAGAAGATCAACTGGTCCCATATAGAGAACCGTAGAGAGGAAGAAGAGTATGAGAGAAGAACAGGAAGAGAAGAGAAGAACAAGAGAGAAGAAGAGAGCGCATAAAAAAGGTATGGAACCCAACCCTTGCATGGATTCTGCTATGGATCATATGGATTTTGTATGTGGGATTCTAGAAAAGTTTAGAGTTCCAATCTAGTGGTTTGTTGTGATCATATCCCAACTAAAGATGTATTGAAATTAGGTCGGGTAAAACCTCATATGGTATATGATGCAGTTATAAATCTTTAAATTTTGATTCATGGTTAATTGAGAGGGTTTATGCAGAGGTTTTAAAAACCCTAACTAATCATCATATTTGGTTTGAGATGGGTCATAAACCATACTAATGTAATGTGGGATAAATTCATGGGAAAGCTTTGAAGAAAGATAGGTAATGAAAGATGAATTGAAAGAAACAGATTATAAGATGAATTTGGTGTGGCCTTTGAGGGGGAAGATAAGTATAGAGCTTGAATTGGGTAGAAAATATAAAAAGTAAGTAAAAGCCCACATTCTCAAAATTTCAGAACTCAGACATGTAGTGCCCTGTTTTTCTGTTTCGACTAGTTTTCGTATTTTAGCCATAATCTTCATTTATTATCCGATTTGAGTGATTCAGTTTCTAGTTATAACACTTAAGGAGAACCAAACATCCTCAAATAGATAATTTTAAAATTCTGGGGCTCAAGGCCCATAACCACCCAAGTGGGGCCATGTAAGCCAAATTTGCCAGTTTTGATCACAGAGTAACTGGTTTGTTTGACTAATTTGAGTTTCTGTGTTCATTCGGTGATTCCAGTTGGAGGAGAACCTGAAAATCTAGCTTGTGTGATACAAAGAACCAGTGTCAAATACAGAGACTAGGCACTGGAAAATGAATATTACAAACTGTCCTTGCAAAATCGGTAAACCCACTCAGTTAACATGAAAATGTCAACTTTAGTTTGATGCTTCAATTGAAATGATTCCAATTTCTGAGCAAAGTAGATTCATAAAGGAATAAGAATATATTTAGTGATGTGAATACATAGACATCATATTGCATAAGAATATAAAATGCCATATGGAAATAGCATGAAACATGAACATGAACACAATGTGATAAGTAGAACTCAGATGATCTGAGTTTGCAGGATTCTGTATGAACTGTATGATCTTGGTTTAGTTATAGAATATGTGTGGAGTTATAGGATTTGCACCTTGGTATAGGGTTCTTCCCTCTTTGATTTGTGGTTTTGGTTTTGAGTATGGAAATTAAGAATTTATGTATGGTTTGTATGGATGGTTATGGGTTAGTGTGAATTTGTGGACTTTTATATGAAATCCCTCATTAAGCTAAGATTTGAGGTGTTAGAGAGTGAAATTACTTGTTAGGATTATGGAAGTCTAGTTTTATTTTTTTTTGTATGGAAAAGTATGGAAGTATAGGCTTTAGTATGGAATGTTTGGTATATACTATCATCATTTACACTTAAGAGTAGTGGACTGTTATACTTAACATAGTTTGAAAATACTTTAGGTGGAGAGAAATGATGTGGGTTTGTTTTTTAAATCTTGTTAGAAGACCCAATTATGAGCTATTTTCAGTTTCATGTTGATTCCTTTAGTAACCTACACCTCTCGTTTGGTTGTTGAGAAAAGAAAAGAAATTTTGAATGGAGCTCAGATCCCATTACATGGGGTATTTCAAGATTTCGTAATATATTTGAGTTCCTATACCCTCAAAAGGAGTACACTATGGTCTTGTTTTCGCCCACCAGGTAGAAGTTAAACCTAAGACCTTGCTTGGTTGGATGGAATTGAGATTTTCACCTCAAACATGCCGCTGTTTGATATACTTGCAAAGTGGTTTTGAAAAATGCTTGAATTCCATGGATTCTAAACTCTACAATCAACTCAAGAATAGATTGGAACTTTCCAAATAACCAAAAAGGCGACCTTGATTAGGTGAGGATTGAAAATCTATGTGAAAATTACCATAAACCCATTTTTGATGAATTTGGGTATAAAAGAACCCTACTTGCATATTGGTCAGGTTTTGACTCGTATGGTTGATTGTAGTCCCAATTGAGGAATATTTGTATTAAGGAAATATCAGTTTTAGGGGGAGAGCACTGTCAAAATTTGCTAGACTCCATTTTGGGTGTCTCGACACTTGGGAAAGCCTCAGCCTAAAATCCATCCATAGCTTCTGATACAATATTTGCTTTACAAGAAGTCCAAAATGACAAAAGACAAGGGTTACCACGCATCGGGGCAGCTTGCCGGTAAGTTGCCGATTTTTCTTCCCGACTTGCAATGTGCATAACTCCTCCTTCGTTAGGACTCCGCTGGTGTTCTCGACTCTATGGAAAGCCCATTGAGTCTTAGAACTATCCATATAGCTTGATACAATATTGAGCTTGCAAGTCTGTAAACACAAAGACATTGGTTTCTGCTGCACGCAATTGTCGCAAGTCGCTGATTTTCTTCCGCTCATGTCGTGCAGCAACCTCCTTCGTTAGGACTCCGCTGCGTTCTGACCCCTATGGAAAGCCCATTGAGCTCTAGGAATTCATCCATAGGAGTTTGATAATCTGAGTGATGAAAAATGGATATCATCATCATCATGATCATCGCCCCCTGGGCGATAAAGATAGTGGCGCATATCTTGTTGTCGCTGCTACCACGCTTGCCGCAAGTTGCTGATTTTCTTCATGGCTTGCAATTTGCATAACTCCTTCTCTTTGGGGACTCAAGCTGGTGCTCTCGACTCTGGAAAGCTCCTTGAGTCTAATCCATCCATATATATCTTGATACAATATTGAGCTTATAATACACCTGAAATGACAAAATACAAAGTAGTTGTTGCTGCTACGCAGGTGCCAAGTCGCTGATTTTCTTCATGGCTTGCAATTTCCAGATAACTCATTCGTTATGACTCGCTATGGGTATTCCTCGATTCGATGGAAAGCTCATCGAGCCCAGAATCTAACCATATGCTATTTAATGGCATTTGGTGCCCAAATCTTGTCTGAAAATAGAATTGTTGTTTCGAGTGTACTAATCGCTTGGTTAAAGCACTGAAATACATGGTAAGAAAGATGGATGAACAAATAGCAATATATGTAGATCGATATGTAAAGGAGTATAGATGGCAAAGTACCTACAGGTATCAAAGGAAGAGTCTCTCGTTTCAGACTTACCGGGAGAGCAGGACAATCTAATAAAGAACAAGAAAACATACAAGATAGGAATGTATAGGTATAAGTCATAAGATATGATAGTCCGATAAAGTACATGAAGACATATAAGTTAACAAGATATAAGATGTTACAAGTAGAGGACATGATATAATATAAGAGCAAAGATATGAATATAGCGATTGTCATGAACATAAATCGGTCAGATGGAACATGATAGGAACACATGAATGAGTAAAAGCATACAATATAGAAATATAGGTACATGAATAGCTTTCAAATCACTATAGAAACGCATAAAGGATATGGATGATAAATGATATAAAGGGATATGAATAGATAAAGATATATATATGAATATATGAATATAGAGCATAGATGCATTCATGATATATGATAGATTACATATATGATACGAAGAGAAAATTAAATGATAGAAAAGATATGAATATACGTATTGTAAAGAAATATGAGAACAACAATACGTAAGCTATGAAATATGTGAAGGTATTACAAGATTTAAATATAATATTAGTAAGACTTATCAGTGACATGATAAATAATGAAGGTTCATGTAGATAGATATGTAATGTAAATGTAATAAAATGGATTGTCTGCTTAGAACTCCGGTAGAGGGATGGATCAAGATGCCTATATAGAAAAATAAGTCTCTAAGATACTGATCAACTGGTCTGCTGGGGCTTCATTACAGTCAGTTTTCTGTTTATAGATAATATTGTCTTATGAATGATAATACGCCATCGGGTCTTTATAGATACTGTTCACAATGATAAATGGGCATTCGTTCTTTTTTTTTATAGACCATCAAGCTTTCGAGACAAAGGAGTACAACGCCGGGCCCTTATAGTTTTCTTTATCCACTTCTAAGGCTTACGCAGCATACGAAACATAAACAAATGATTTGCATATGACATGTGAAAAGATATTATACGATTCGAGGCCATAAAGACCAAGTAAGGTGATTTAAAAGTTTCAGAACATGAGATTGAATGATGATATGATATATAAAAATGTATAAGAACAAATGATTCGAAAGGTTAATATGAATACAAAGATAGAGTACAAAGTACAAGAGCACAAAACATAAAGAATGGGCATAAAGATAATGTAAAGGAAGGGAAGGAAAGTATAACGGGAAAACAATATGAGGGCTTGTACATGAACAAGATACAATACAAAGATATGATAACAAGATATGATAATGCGACATGAAAATAACATAACAAATGGTATAGTATATAACCATGAAAGTAATAGCATGTATACGAATATGACATACATGCACAGGATATGTAGTTATGAACCATTAGAAAAGAGAATAGATCGTACCGATAAGTACTAGAATACAGCAAATGATATGAAAGTTACATGTCAAACGCCATATAAAGGTACGTTATATGAAAATGATGATAAGTGTGGTCACAGACGATAATAGTTATTGGTCGCCCCCGTGATATGTTTCCCCACTTGCCGTGAAAGCTTAGCACGGGTTTTTAATCCGTGTAGGTACGCGGCGTAAGATGCGATATATGACACCCACATCAACGTAGCGTGCCAAATCGTAGATAGGCGCCACCGCATCGCTCGCACTTCGTATTTTTGAATAGTATGCTTTGTTTATTGAGAAGTAATGGGACTCGGTGTATAGAATATGAATACCACGGTGTATGTATAATGTATATGTAATAGAATTTTTTTTTATTAGTACAGAACAGGCATATGAATGAGAAAACAAGACAGCGCCGCCCGAGAAGTTAGTGGCTGAAGAGTCCCAGCTCAAGGTGACACTCACTTGACACCCCCATCTGGTGCCGGGTTGGGGGCGCTACATTGGGCGTCCCACCGTTTGGACCACTCCCTCGAGAATCTACGGAGCTTGGCTCTTGATTTAGCTCTACTTCAGTTTTTGAGTTACGAGATGTCTATAATTTTCCTCCTCGGGTCGCTGATTGTATTCGCCTCTAATCTCACTCGAAGACGAGGTCAGAACTGGGAGCCGGCTAAGTGCCTGCCAGACGTTACTCGAGTCAACAGGGATATTCCCTTGATCTTCAAGTTTGAGGTCCTCCGCTTGCATTTCAGTCTTCATCCTCTCTCCGTTGAAGTCTCCATGTCGTTTCATCGCTGCCCACCACAAGTAGAGCTTCCGGGTCGGGGGTGGAGATAACCCGAGGTCTCGAGTGTGAAGCGAATCCACCTTGAGAAGGGCTGGTCTGGCCAGGTAAAGTCCCGAGGTCAGAACGCCCTCACGCCACGCAACGCAACGCTACTCTAGCCATACCTGGCAAGTGTCGCCTCACCGAGGTGCCTAAAGAACCAAGTTCTAGCTCACCCCGGTTCGTCAAGAAAGGCAAAAGATTCCTGGGAAGGTTTGCCGCTCCGTTTGAGGCCAGCCTGGTACAGCTTAAGTCCCACCGCTGCACGCCAGAGCCTCCTCAAGGCAAAGAGCAGGGAGGAAGCGCTCAAAGGTCATGAGACGGGGATTCCTTGCTTTCCAATGTTGAGCTTGCGGCTGGCGCGGTTTCATCCATTCTCAAGGACTCTGATCTTAAGATAGTCCAGTTCCGCTCTGGCTGAGGAAACCTTGGCTCTATCCTCACGTATCTTACCGTAAGTTCCCGCGGTTCTACTATGTCCGATTTTACCTCGAGTCAGGTCGATTTCGATGCCAGGTTGCAGTGGCTACCCATATGAAGAGTTTGGCAAAAGGGCCGACAAACGAGGGTCCACACAAAGCCCCCGCAGTCTATAAGGCGAGGTGGCTGCTTTACGAGCGAGCCGAGCCGCAGATCGACGCAGTATGACGGAGTGAGGCCGTAAGCGGTTTTCTGACGGAGGCATACCACAATGGTGCCGCCGGCTGAGTGATAGGCAGTGCGCTTGAGACGGCTTAAGAGAGCGGCCGAGGGCGAGCTTCGTGGAGGTCGGATGCCGCAGTCGCCAAGATGACCTGGGCTGAGGGGGCTAGGATGGCCGTAAGCTACCCAATCCGGAGTCATAACGTGAGATGAGCCGCAGCGCCCAAAACGAAAGCATGGGCAACTAAGGAAGAGCTGCGTGCTGCTAGAGACGAGATGCGTAATAAAGTAGCTAGCGCTGCTAGATGGAGCCAGTTGTGAAGCTTCCGAGGCTGTGAGTTCTATTGAACACCTAACTGAAGAGTGCCATGGGTTGCGAGGAGACCTTCAGAGGCAAGAAATCGGTTGCTCAATGATGGAGTTATAACGAAGCCGACAGATGAGGTTCACTCAATGGGCTTCTGATGGCTCGCTTCAAAGGAAGGTCGCTAATGTCACCCGGCTTGGACCTAACTTTGATATCTCAATGACGAGGAGGCTAAGAGTCTTTTCCGCAGATCGCCTGAGAGCCAAACACCTCGCTAATGCCCGCCCCTTTCCTCCGCCTCCCCGCTCCTTCCACGCCATCTCCTTCTCATATCTTGGCTTGTTTTTTTTTTTTTTTTTGTCGGGCTTCGAACCCGAGATACATGTAATGTCGTCTCAATGAATATCCCATTTTCTATCTCATCGCTCTTTTTATTGTCTTGTCAATTTATGCCGCTGCCGGTCAGTGTCTTCCGAACCCGAGCCCGTGGCTACTGGGCCCCTGAAAGCAATTATGCTTTGTAATCCGAAATGTCATTCCGAGATACATCACCCAAGACCCTTTAGCGATATGTCTTGCGTCAAACGCCGGCTCTAGGACTAATGTTTGAGTCAATCTACTCCCCGGGCGCCGCCCAGGCTGAGCAATGCGAATTTTCAAACGATTGGCCAGCCCCCGGGCCGCGCTTCGGTCGCGCGCTCAAACCAGCCTGGCGCCTGGCTGGAACCAAATTTGGTTGAACTGCCCGCAACTCCGCCTCCCCGGAAGCTGAGTGAATGTTTTAAAATCGAAGCGTATCAGCCCGCGCACAAACCAGCCGCACGCTCCGCCACTGTAACGAGGCCGGCGCCGGTTTCAACTGGTTGCTGGGGTTAAAGCTCCGCGGGCTGATGCGCCTGGTTGAACTCGTTTCCGCCATCAGCCCAGCGGCTAAATCGGTTCTTCCGCACCGTTTTCACCGGCCAGGCCACCGCCAAGTCATACCGCTTCCTCGCTACGGCCCAGCTTCGGAAAGCAATGAGTTTCTCAAACTCGAACCACTGAGGCCCGTGGGCATATCCGCCGATTGAACTGCCTGAAGACTGGCCTGCCAAGCAAATGGAGCCTCTTCAGTCCTAGGTCACAATTCCTGCAAGGCCTTCCTCGAAGCTATTAAGCCTCGCAACCGAGTCTGGCTCTGCACCGAGGCCTTCCCGAGTCAAGAGGCTCAAGAACTGGGTTACTAGGCTCCTGGGCGCCAAGGCCTCTGGTCGCTCCAGCAAACTGAGCCACAACAGTCAGGCCTCCGCCGCGGCTCTGACAACGAGCCACAGCCCAGTCCCGAGGCCTTCCCCGAGTCAGTGTCTCAAACTGTCGCTGGGCCTCTGGCGTTAAGGCCTTCCCGAAATGTTGAGCCTCTGCCAACCGAGTCATTGGCCTTTAAAACAGGCTTCCCGGTTGTTAGTTTCCGCAACCGGCTTACCAGTTTTGGTGCTGGCGCCTTCCGAGCCATATGCCTCGCAAATCAGCAAATGGGCTCGCCGAGCCTTCCCGGGAAGAGCAAGGCGTCGTCACTTCCTGCACTTCTTGGAATAAGATACATCCGTTGACACGCGCCGGGTTTACTGAGAATCTAAAACGACAGATACCAGTGCTTTAGCCCTTATAAATAATACTTCTTCACAAGAGTCACACTTAACCCTTCCCTTTTTTTAAAAGAACCCAATATAAAGCTGCCATACTGCCCTCTTCGTAAATCCATCTGGGTGATCGCCGGTCCATGATCGCCGGAGTTGTGTTTTTCCCTAGTCTCCTCTATGGAGTTATGTTATTCCCAGCTTCGTGCTGTGGAATGCTGCCTATGAGACGCACCCAGAAAACGCTTCCATTTTCTCATCTTTCTTCCTCTTTCTCTTTCTTTCTTCCTTTCTCCTTCTTTTTCTCATTCCTCTCTTCCTTTTCCTTCTCTTTTCCTTCTTCATCTGCCTTCCTTTCGCACTCTCTCTTCCTCTCTTCCTCATTTTCTTCAGATTTTACTTTTTTCGAGGAATTGTTTGCATCATATTTCAGATGTAAGGAAATGACCTTGATTGTAATCAATTGTACCTTATTGTAATGAGCAAGATTTTTTCTTTCTTTCTTTGCGCATGAATCTGTGTATTCCGATGTGTGTAACTTTCGCACGTTCTCGGTCGAGTCTGCCTGCTTTTCCTTTATCGAGACACCCCGCTTCGACTTATGAGGATAGCCAAACAGTGTAATCAAATAAACACTTACACGTATCTAAAAAATTGATGTTATTTACAATGATTACAATCCAAGGTCTACTGATAAAAACGCTTAAGGTGCTCAGCGTTCCAAGAGGAGATAGAATTTTCCTTCTTCCGTCTGAGCTCAGACTACCCTGGCCCGACGACGTGAGATACTATATGTGGGCCTTCCCGCTGGGTCCTAGTTCCATGTGTCGATTTTTCTTGCGTATGATTTTTTAAGACTAGGTCGCTCTCATGCTTGTAACCTCGGGCTCAATTCTTTAGCCACAAGACTCTCACTGCTTTCCCTTTGATAGTCAGACGCCATAGATCTCGTGACGCCCCCCAACTCGGGCATAGATGTCATGAGGTCACTTTTTTTTTTTTTTTTCTTTAAACTTATAACCTTTACACTTACATATTCATATAATGTTAAACAATTATACTTTTATTACATTCCTCAGAAAGGCCGATTACAAAATATATATACAAGCTCCATATATGGAAATGTTCAACATTTGCCATATTTACATTGGTTACAAAATTCATATACAAAATAGACCTAAAGGTCTTCTCCAAAGGCACCGCATGATGTGTGGCATTTGACCGCTGATGATTGCCCCCGCTTTCTGATTTCCTCTTCTTTCAGATTTGCCACGGATTGAACATTCAAGTGCTTCACGCTTAGTTGGGAACATGACTTCTATTAAGAGTCACCACACTTCTATACACTGCATATAACACATATAACATTTTGGCATTCTTATCATTTCTCATATATATATACTTCTTTTCTATAACCGCTTCATTTATCATCTTCCATATACTTTTCATGTAATTCATTTTTACTGTTTGTAATCAGATATCATCATCGTGATACAGTTAAGTACGCTTCTCATATCATGTCGTACTCTACACTCCTTTGCATATACCGCTATTTTCTTTTTATGTTTCATGCCTGTATAACCTTAGAAGTGACATGTGAATACTATAATCCATGAGGGCCCGAAGGCGCTATATTCACTGGGGAGGAAATGCTGGGTCCAAAGGAGGGCCCTGAGGTGTCAGAATATAATATACCCGGGCAGATCATCACTGCACGAGACAAAGACTATCCATGAGGGCCCTGAGGCGCCTCGGTGGTGACCCTTTCGGGGCCAACGCGGATTCAAATGGATCATGTCATCGACTCCAAACTGCCTCATATCGAACTCGTGAGGCTCACTCTATTTTTCCCCAATAGGCATGCCCATCTATCCCTCATACTGTGTCTCTAAGCATAATCACTGTGTATTTGAGGTTCAGATATATCTCATATTCCCGAATAATTATTATTCATTCCAAGATCATATGTGTGATATATATATATATACAATCATTTATTCATAACTTTGCATTTTTCATGTCTCATTGTATGCATAAATAACTATGCTTACCCTGTATGCTTATGAGTTATTTATGAATTCATAATATAAATAACTATAAAGTACTTACGTATTTACTGTTTTTCATGTTTTCCCGGGGACTAATATGAGTTCCTAATCTTATCATGTTATCTATTGATGAATTCCTGACGCAATGGGGCTTTCCATAGAGTGCAAGAACACTCAAATCGGAATTCGTATCATAGTTATGACCTTCCGAAGTCGAGGTCGCGCGTGTACTGCCGACGAGCCGACCGAATCGACGAGCCGCACTGAAGTGACAAACTCCAGTCTAACACCCGGTCTGACATCTAATATATTACTCAGAAGTATATGGATGGGATTCTGACTCAATGGGCTTTCCATAGAGTCCAAGAACACTCGAATCGTAGTTCGACGGCGAAGTTATGGACCTTCCGAAGTCGAGGTCATGCGTGAGTCGGCCTTGACGAGAGACGTAGCCACAATCAAGTGACGAGCTCAGTCTAACACCTTCGCCTGACATTCAATATATTCCTCAGTCATGGATGGGATTCTCAATCAATGGGCTTTCCATATAGAGTTCAAAACACCCAAAATCGGAGTTCAAAACGAAGAAGTTATGACCTTCCGGGTTGGAGGTCATGCCAGTCAGCCTTGACGAGCTGACTCGAATCAAGAGCTGCACTGAAGTGATGAGCCTGGTCTCATCTTGGTTCGATATCACTATCTTCCCTCAGTCACATGGATGGATTCTTGACTCACGCTTCCATAGAGTCCAAGAACACCCAAATCGGAGCCGTGATCACAGACTCTTCCGGTTGGAGGTCATGCGAGTCGTTTCGACGAGCCGATCCGACCACGAGTCGCACTATCGATCACCACCGTCACGACCAACGCTGGGACGACCACTGTTTGATCGACCACCTGGATCTACCAACGCTGGACCCACCAACGCTTGACACTCTGGTTTGACGTATTGAGCTCGTGATGACGAGTTGAGTTCTTCGTGACGAGGTCCGCCGATTCTATTTGACGCACTTGTAATAATTCCTTCAACGGTTTGACTGTTCAGAGTAAAAAGACTATAACTTGGTCTACAGGGGTCCGAATTGAGAAATTCAAAAGCCTAACATCAATTTCATTGATGTGGCTACAATTTCTATGAAGAACTTACTGCCAAATTCTCTTTATTTCTGACTCAAAAACCCGTTCTATTTGTCCGATAGTTGTCCCGACTGCGTAATCGAATTCGACCGCCAAATCTAAATGGACTGAACTTTTGCAAAGGACTATAACTGGTCTCACAGACCAAATCGAGAAATTTGAAAGCCTAACATCAAGTTCATTACTGGCTACAATTTATTAGCTGACTTACTTCCAGATTCCTTTATTTCTGACCTAGTGCAACTCGTTTCTAAGGTCAGCTACTGCATATGATCAAACATAGCAATCTTTCGTTCAACCCGCAACTGCACTTTCCTAAACACATATCTAGGATCTGAGCTCTCTCAAACTTAACTCTGACAAGAAATGAGATTGGGAGTTTCCAAACCCAAGACATGTATCCATTCAAATTTAGTAGTCCCATACCTCGTAATCTTCTCTCCTCTTCCTTTTCTTCTCTCTTCTCTCGTTCGATTCGTCTCCTTTCTCCTGCACTCAAAAATGAGATATTTATTTGCCCACTTTTTATTTCACTTCCTTTCTAATTAAAGGAGAAACTTCCCTCTTTTCCTTGCCTACTTGCCTCTTTCCACAATTTTCATCCTTATTTCATTCTAATATCTTTTCTTTATTACTTCCTTGTCCTTCAACTCTTCTACTATTTGCAAATCAATTTATGTTATTTTTACAATAGTCTCTAATCTTCTTTTTTATTATTTGTAATTTTAACTTGTTTATTCTACTTTTGTTTTTTATCTTATTTTATTCTAGAAATATACTCTTTTTATTTTTATTATAAACAAAACATGTTAAAACTGGTAGGTGAGCACTGGGGTGTTACAACTCTCCCCTTAAAAGAATTTGCCCCTAAATTGACACCTATCAAAGAGTTGTATAGACACGCACTTTCATAGTTGCTTCTAGCTCCCAAGTAGTTTGTTCTCTACTGTGGTGTTGCCAGAGCACTTTCACTAATGGCAATTGTTTATTCGGCAACTGTTTCACCTCTCGAGCCGTAACGGTCTCGCCCTCACTGCTATGACAGATCTTCAGACTTGTATTTCTTTGCACTGCAGTATGTGCGAACACTCCATCGTAGCCGCATTCAAGCATCACACATGAAACACATCGTAATTTGGCCAACTCCTATGAGTGCCACCATAGTCGCTGTACAATACGCTCTTAAAATCTCATACTACTTCCTAGCGAACTCCTTGACTCAATCATTTTACGATCGTAAACCTTAGAATTTTCCTCCATGGTGATACCTTTAAGAAGACTCATCCCCACTTTATATTCAATATCTCTCCTCTTTTAGGTTGGCATACGACTTTGTCTATCACTAGCCGCCTTTAACCTCTCGTCGAATAACTCAGATCTCTCTTTCCGTATCTCTTTACTGTTGTCCGACCTATCGCTTTACGCTCATTCAATCGTCATGTCAGCAGCTTCACATTTCCGGCCATACAACGCTTCATATGGTGCCATACTAATGCTTGATTGAAAATCCATCATTGTTATAGGCAATTCCATCAATGGAATATACCATCCAACTTCCCGAAAATCTCCATGACACAACCTCGAAGCATATCTTCGAGCACTTGAATCCAATCTCTCTGACCGTCTCCATCTGCTTATGGATGGAATGCCGCACTGGGGGTCTCATTAGTGTCAGCCAATCAGAATTCCTTCCGTAACCTTGATGTAAATCGCGATCTCTATCCGACACAATGTATTAACTAAGACACCATGCAATCGCACAATCTCTCTTTCTACACATATAACTCGCTTAGTCGGTCCATAGAATAGTCAATCCCCATCGGGTATAAAATGGGCCTTTTAGCTCATTCACAATCACCCAAACAGAAAGTCATGTTTTTGTTGTGTGAGGGGAAACCCGACACAAAAATCCACGTGGAAATGCTTATCCATCATCGAGGAACTGAAGGATTTAACAAACCCGTGGCACTGTGTTCCGCTTGACTTGTTGACACAAACACTTAGACATTATTCGGGCCACATCTCTTTTTCATTCATTTCCACCAATAAATCATGCTTTCAAGTCCTAAGACATCTTATTCCCCTCCAGATAGTATGCAAATACCTTAGATACGAGCCTCAAATAAATAACTTTTCTTTTTTAGCTAGCTCTTATCAATCGCACACATAATCTTATTCGAAATACAAACTTCCAAAATTTCTTCTAAAAATCCGATCTTGTCACCATCTCTAACCATCTATAAATTTTTCTCTCAGAATCCTTCATCATTCACGCAGATCTATAATCATTCGTTTTAAAACGGGTCAAGGTTTCTAATCAGCTAACATAGCTCCATCACTTCCAATCTCCAATCACCGTATCGTAGCGACATCAAGTACCACTCCGCCTTTCTGCTTCAAAGCATCGGTTACTATATTAGCCTTTCCTGGAGGTACTCCTTGTGATGCGCCATAATCCTTAATAACTCTAACCACCTCCTTTCGCTCAAATTTAACTCTTCCTCGTTAGCAAGTACTGAGACTCTTATGACTCTGTAAATTCTACACTTTTCCAGATAAGTAGTGTCGCCATATTTTTAAAGCAAACATCATCAGCCTAACTCTAGGTCATGAGCGGGATACTTTATCTATGGCTTCAACTGACTGACGATAAGCCACTACTTTCCCATCTTTGATTAACACTCATCCTAAACCACTGCATGAAGCATCACTATACATGGTATACTCTTTCCCCAGTAGCCAGTGGCTGTCGACTCGGTGCTTCAACCAAAGATCCCTTCTCAATCGCTCAAAACTATTCCTCGACATTTGTCCTGTCCACCTCAAACTTTATTCCTTTCCCCGAGTAATCTCGTGAGCGGAGAAGCTTATGGACCGGAAAAGCCTCTCACAAATCTTCTATAATAAACCGGCTGCTTCATAAAACTTCTCACCTCGCTACATTTCGAGGTGATTTCCACCCACAAACCGCCTCAATCTAGCAGTGATCAACTCTTACACCCTCACAGACACAGTTATACCTAGAATGAGACTTCCTTAGCCAAAATCACATTTGCCGAGCTTAGCATATAACTTTCTTTTCCTTAACGCCTCAAGACTATTCTCAGGGTGTTGTCTATGTTCCCATCCTTAGAATACACCAGGATGTCATCAATAAAAACCACAACAAATTGATCCACATAGGGTCGGAAAACCCTATTCATCAAATCCATGAATGTTGTCGGTGCATTAGTCAACCCAAATGGCATGACCAAAAACTCATAATGACCATATCGGGTTCTAAATGCAAATTTTCTGACATCTCCTTCCTTTACCCCTCAATCGATAATACTCGATCGCAGTCTATCTTCGAAAGACACCCGCCTTTCTGAACCATCAAAAGATCTTTCAATTTCTGCTAATGGGTACTTGTTTTTCATCACACTTACTAATTCACGATAATCGATGCACATCCGTAGAGTGCCATCTTTCTTTTTCACAAATAAAATAGGTGCACCCCAAGGGGACACACTGGGTCGGATAAATCCTTTATCTAAAAGTTCTTGCAATTGACTCTTATCCTTTCTCACCCGTTTGGAGCTTATCCTCGTACGTGCCCTGACAGTGGACCTGCTCCTCGGCATAATTTCTATGGCCAAGTCCACCTCTCTCTCATGTGGAATACTGCAACTTCTTCGTGGAATACATATGGAAATTCCCTTACTATCGGGATCTTTTCACATCAATCTGATTCTCTTGGAGTCAAGTATCAAAGCCAAGAATGTTCACATCCTTTCCTCACTTCTCCTAGCTTCAGATAAGGAGATGACATTAGACATTACACTTGGATCCAATGCCTCAGACTATTACCTCGCCCGTCAGAGTATCTCAACACTCATCAGTTTTTTGTCCACAACCAAAGTAGCTGCGCTTAGACAACCAATCCATTCCTTTGTGAATCAAGTCAAACTCGGCGGGTAAGGTTATCAAATCAGCGAAACTCTCTTTGTTCGTATAACAACGGGCAATTTCTCGTACATGCTATTCACACTAACGCTGTGCCCCAACGGACTAGCACATGGTACTATATGATATTTCTCCTTTGCCGGTACTTTGTCAAATACATGCTCCATGCACACATATGAACAGGATCCGATCAACTTCAATGCATGCATCTCTATATCATATAAAGAAAATATACCAGCCCATAACCTCGTACATTTGACCTCACGAAAGCCTTCAGCATATGCTCGTGCCGGTGCTGCATGCACAGGACGATCGCATCGCTTCGAAATTATGCCTCCGCCCTCTGCGCGAGATGGGCCATCACGACTTACCACGAGATCACGAGTCGGAAGTGGTGTCGCAGATCTTCCTCCGCCACTTCCTCGCTGGGCTTCTATTATCCCTAAACTCCTCGGGACACCGTGTTTTCAAATGCTCAAGGCTTCCACACCGAAAACACCCTCCTCTCAATATCCTGCAAACTCCCAAATGCTTTTTATGGCAATGAGGGCATTCGGGAATTTCTCCCGTCCAACCTACACCTCTACCCGTACCACGTGTTACATCGACTCGCCTTCTACCTCGGCGAATCCAGCACTCGATTGAGCTGAGACTCTCTAGCTCTTTTTCCCGGTGGAGGACCTAAGCTCCTCTAGAAAACTTCTTCTTTGAAAACTTTTTGCTGCTCGCTTCAGTCTCTACTTATCATAGCCTTGACCAACCGATAGAAATCCACCGTTTGAGAGAAGTCATAGGTGCCAAATACCTCGATGGAATCATGCACCCATCCTCGTTTCCTACACCAAATGCCTCTTGAGGACCAATTCTCTATGCATATTTACTAAGATGGCTAAATTCTTTTTCATATTCACAACAATCGATAAGCCTTATTTAAATTTAGGAACTGCTTTCCACTGAATCCCTATACATCTTCAAGAACATACTTTCGTCTAACTCTTGAGATAAAGAACCCAAGTCATGGATTTGGAACTGACTTTTGAGCACTAGTTTCACTACGTATGCCTCACTCCCGTAATAGTGAGATCGCACATGATGCTTCTCGACGGAGGGCATCTAACCTCTTCTAATACCCTTCTAACTTTTCTAACCAAAATTCGGCTTTCTTCCGACTCTTCCATGTCAACCCATGTGGAATCTCTCGCCTCCATGTCTTCATCGTGTCTATTGGAGCTTTAGGAGAGGTCAATCTATCCAAAACCCGAGCCATGTCTTTGCACATTCTCGTGCAAGGCTTCCGTGGGCTCATTAGGTACATTACTCGAAGGTTCAAGTCGATAACCTTTGACTGGTTAACACTCTCAAGACCTTCTTCGGACGATCCATCCATAGCTGAAACACAAGGACATCCACATCAGGCCCACATTACACACAGCTTTTCTCTATCATATATTCATTCCATAGCCACCTAAACCTAGGCTTCTTCCAAACGCCAAACCTAAGCTCTACCACTCAACCCGTGGCGCCCCAACTCGCAGGATGCCACGAGGGTCACTATTTTTTTCTTTTTTTTTTCTTTAAAACTTATAACCTTTACACTTACATATTCATAATGTTAACACACTATATTTTGTATTACATTCAGAGTACGGACATAAAATATATATACAAGCTCCATATATGGAAATGCGTTCAACATTTACAATATTTACATCAAGTTACAAAATTCATATACAAAATGTAATCTAAAGGTTTCCAGTGCACTCTATTGATGTGTGGCCTTTGACTCCGCTGATGTGGATTGCCCCGTCTCTCGATTTCTTCTGTACTCATGGATTGAACACCCGTATGTTTACGCTTAGTGTTCATGACTTATTAAGAGTCACCACACTTCTATAATTGCATATACATATATAACATTTACATTCTGATTCTTATCGTTTTACCGTATATATATATACTTTTCATAACCAGTTTCATTTCTTATCATCTTCCATATACTTTTCATGTAATGCTTGTGCTACTTAGCACGTTGGCATGGCGTATCACATCATGTGGTCTTTACATCCTTACTGCATGTCGTATCGTGTATTCTCTGCCTTCCTTTGCATATACTTGTCATTTTCTTTTATGTTTCATATGCATAAACCTTAGAAGTAGATAGAATACTATAATCCCATGAGGGCAGGAAGGCGCTATATTCTTGTGTAAACGTGGTCATGAGGCGGGTATAGTATAATATGCGAAATTATCATCGTGCATGCGAGGCCGGTGACTATCCATGGGGCAGGAGGCGCGGTGACCCTTCAGGCCATAGTGATCCAAAGCGGGATGTTCATCGACCCGGCGGGCCTGGAGTAACAGAAGACAATACTGCGACATTTTTCCTATTAGGCATGCCCATGCAATCCTCACCCGGGTTCTCGCGAACCCAAGTCAATGTGTATTTTATGCTCGTTATATATCTCATATTCACAGAATAATTATTGTCATTTGGTACTCATATGCGTACATATATATACAATAATTGTTACCTTTTGCATTTTATCATGTCATTGTATGCATAAGCCTTCCTCTTTCTGTATGCTATGAGTTATTTATGAATTCATAATATAAATAACTATAGTTACCTACAGAGCCTACTGTTTTTCATGTTTTCAGGGACTAATATGAGTTCCAATCTTATCATTCTATCTATTGATGAATTCTTGACTCAATGGGCTTTCCATAGAGTCCAAGAACACTCGAATCGGAGTTCAGGCTGAAGAAGTTATGACATTCCAGTTGGAGGTCATGTGTTCGGTCTTGACAGTGACCTGGAAGCCCGACGAGCTGCACTGAAGTGACGAGGCTCAGTCTAGCCTTGTGGTCTGACATCTAATATATTCCTCAGGCATATGGATGGATTCTTGACTCAATGGAAGCTTGCGAGTCCAAGAACACTCGAATCGGAGTTAGACGAAGAAGTTATGACTAACCAGTTGGAGGTCCATGCGTGGTCGATCTTGACGAGCTGACCTGAACTGACGAGCTGCACTGAAGTGATGAGCTCAGTCTAACACCTTGGTCTGACATCTAATATATTCCTCAGGCATATGGATGGATTCTTGACTCAATGGTCTTTCCATAGAGTTCAAAAACACTGTCGGGTTCAAGCGAAGAAGTTATGACCTTCCCGAAGTTGGAAGTCATGCGCAGTCAGTCTTGACGAGCTGACCTGAGCCCGACGACTGCGGAAAGTGATGAGCTCGGTCGACACTATCAGTCTGACATCTAATTTCTTCCTCAGGAATATGGATGGATTCTTGACTCAATGGGCTTTCCATAGAGTTCGAAACACCCAAATCAGTTTCGGGCGAAGAAGTTATGACCTTCGGATTGGAGGTCGCGTGGTCGATCTTGGCGGTGATCACGGGCCCGGCGGTACGCACTGTTGGGCGACCCTTTGTTGGACGACCGCGTTGGACGACCAGCGTTTCAGCGACCCTTTGTTGGGCGACCAGCGTTGGAGCGACCAACGCCAGCGACCTTGGTTTGGCGAGTTGAGCTACGCATGAGTTGAGCTCTTCGGGGCGAGTGCTGACTGTTGGCCCGACCTCTATGGGCTGACCCTTCACCCGTTTGGTATTGAGTAAAGACTATAACTTGGTCTACAGGGGTCCGAATTGAGAAATTCAAAAGCCTAACATCAATTTCATTGATGTGGCTACAATTTCTATGAAGAACTTACTGCCAAATTCTCTTTATTTCTGACTCAAAAACCCGTTCTACGGTCCGGATAGTTGACCCGAATTGGCAGAACTGACCCGACCAAATCTAAATGGACTGACCTCGGTAAAAGGACCATAACTGGGTCTACAGAGATCCAAATCGAGAAATTCGAAAGCCTAACATCAAGTTCATTGATGTGGCTACAATTTATCAGAAGGACTTACTTCCAGATTCCCTTTATTTCGGACCTAAAAACTCGTTCTAAGGTCAGGCTACTGCATATGATCAAACATAAGGAATTTTCTTGGTTCAACCTGCAACTAGACCCTTCCTAAAACACATATCTAGGATCCTTAGAGCTCTTCTCAACTTAATCCTGACAAGAAAATGAGATTGGGAGTTTCCAAACTCAAGACATGTATCCATATTCAAATTTAGTAGTTTCATACCTGTAATCTTCTTCTTCTTCTTCTTCTTTTCTTCTCTCTTCTCTTTTGTTCTTATTTGGTCTCCTTTTCTCCCAGACCAAAAATGAGATATTTATTTTGGTCTTATCCCTTTTTATTTCACTTTCTAATCAAGGGGCTTCCTCCTATCTTTCTTTAAGCCACTTGTCTCTTCCCACCGATTTTCATCCTTATTTCATTAATTTCTTTCTTTTATTACTCTTTGGTCCTTGACTCTTCTACTATTTATAAATCAATTTATATTATTTTTACAATAGCCTCCTAATCTTCTTTATTATTTAGCAATTTAACTTATGCATATTCCTACTTTTGTTTTTATCTTTATTTTATTCCGGAAAAATATTCTTTTACTTTTATTATACCCAAAACATGTTATAAAACTGTTATGGTATAATTTGGGGTGTTACAGGACCTGTTCACGCTTTTCATCTAGGAGGTCTAGGTTTAGGCGGATAGCCTCTTCGTTTTGTTCCACGCTAGCCAGTTCAATCCTTGGGGACTTTAATCTGATCTCGACGAGGGGCCCGCGCCTCGATGCAATTTGGCGAATGGGGTTTCTGAGTTGCGGTTGCGCTGTAGTTCTGTATGCTCACAACACCTCGGGTGGGTACTCTGCCCACTTGCCTTTAGGTCTTCCAACTTGGTCTTCAGTGCTTTAAGAGTTACGATGTTGACTTGACCTGTCCATTAGATTGTGGATGAGCTGGGGACTAGTAGTAGTTCTTGATCCCGAGCTCAACATAGAAATCCCTAAACTTAGGATTGTCGAATTGTTTCCCATTATCAAACACCAGGGCTCTTGGGATGCCAAACCTGTAAATTATGGAGTGCCAGACAAAGCTGCGTATCTTCTGTTCTATGATAGTAGCCAAAGGTTCGGATTCAGTCCATTTGGTGAAGTAATCCCGCGCTACGATAAATTTGCCTTGGCCTTTCAATAGGCGGAAGGTCCCAATATGTAGCCCCTGCGAAAAGGCTGAGGGCTTGTGACTAACGTCAGTGGCTCGGATGGGAGGTGTGAGATTTTGGGCGTGTCTGACCGACTTTACTTCTTGACAGCTCGTGTCTCCCAGGCATTGTGGGCCAATAGTATCCTGTCTGGCTTTTCCTGTAATGCCGAGCTCCGATATGATTTCATACACCTTCGCGTGCGCCACTTAGTACGTAGTCAGCGTCTTTCCGTGCGATGCACTTGAGGATGGGTGTGAAGAAACCTCACTTGTAAAGGCTTCCCTTATTAATAGTAAACCTGGCCAACCTCGTCCTTAGCTTAGAAGCCTCTTTTAGGTCATTGGGTAGCAGTCCGTCTATTAAATAGTCCCAAATGGGGTCCATCCATTCGGCTGAGGACAGCCAGGCGACTTCCTCATCATTGAGATACATAAAGACCAAGCTATTCTTTCGATAGAAAGTTAGTGAGATCTTCTTGTGAAATTTGTTGCTAGTTTTGCTAGGGCGTCTGCTCGGGAATTCTCTACTGCGGGTATGTCGTGACTGAACTATACGAACTTCTCGATTCCATTACCTTTTTGAGGTATAGGATCATTTTTTCACCTTTAGCCTCGTAGGTGTCTTCTATTTGCTTTACTACCAGTGAATTATTCGCGTACCTCCTAGGTAGTCAACTTCCATTGAGTGGGCGGTTGAAGATCTGAGATGAAGGCCTCGTTGTTGGGCTTGGAGCAAATACGAGTGCATACTCGATGTCTATTCCTTACAGGAGGTCAAGTGTGTACAGCTCCCTTAGGCATTGGCGGCCGTCTGAACAACTTCAAATGGGAGGTCGGGCATTGCTCGTCTCCTCGGCAAGCTCTGTGGGGTGAACTCCATGGCCAATCTGCCCGAACTTACTTTTAATACGGTTTGGTTTATATCGATGTCGAATTCACTTTCGACTCTAAGGCCCTTCATGATACTCCCAGGGTTTACGGCTTATCGCGACACTTTCTTCATTTGGGTACTCTGTTGGGACTTGATGGTATGGGCTTGAAAGTAGGCGAGCTTTCGGACCGCCGGTTCTTGCGCCGGAGTTAATTCTCAGCCTTGGATACCTCCTCTGCTCCTCCCGGAGCTGGGATGTCATTTGGGATGTTGTACTCGGTCTTTGCTCCCATTAAGAACGACGCTGGTGTCAGCGTCGGTCTGGTAAGGAGTTCCTTGGAGGCTCACGAGGATCGAGAGGGAGAGCTCGAGGATAAAGTTTTCGAGTCGCTGCGAACACTTCTTCGCGTGTGTATTATCCCATTAGCTTTCTTTGGGAACCTGGAAGAAGGGCTGACATTTATCACTAGCCTTGGACACAAATCGACTTAAAGCGGCTATTCTTCCAGTTAGACGTTGGACTTCTTTTATGCTTGACGGTGGCGGCATGTCGAGCACAACTTTTATCTTGTCTGGATTTGCCTCGATTCCTCGGTTGTTGACTATAAAACCCAAGAATTTTTCGGTTGAGACTCCAAAAGCGCATTTAGCTGGATTCAACTTCATGTTGTACTTTCTCAGGATCTGGAATGCCTCGGACAGATGAGCTATGTGGAGCTTGGCCGAGGTTGATTTCACCAACATGTCATCCATGTATACCTGTAGATGCCCTGTTCTTACAGAACATCACTTGTTTACCCAGGCCTTGTAGGTACCTCCTGCGTTTTAGCGAGGGCATTCGCCAGTGTATAACAATAGGTCCCTTGCCCCGTAACAAATGAGGTATTTTCTTGGTCGTCGGGATCCATGCTAATCTGGTTGTAGTCGGAGAAAGCATCCATGAAACTAGGAGTTCGCGGCGTTGTAGCATCTGATGAGGGTGAGTAGTGTGGGGGAAGCTATCTTGGGCATTCTCGGTTGATGTCGGTGTAGGTCGATCTTGATCGCCATTTTGATTGTTTTCAGTGATCTGGCGTTAATACCAACCATTCAGGATACTCCACTTCTCTTATTGCCCCTGCCTGGAGGAGCTTGCCGACCTCCTCATTTATCGCTTTTTGTCTTTCTGGAGCGAAACTCCTCCTTTTTTTCTTGATTGGTTTGAAGGATGGACTGACGTTTAGTCGGTGAGTGATTATTGCGGGGTCAATCCCTCTCATGTCCTCCTGGCTGTGCGAGGAACATCCTTGTTCTGTTTCAAGAAAGTGAATGGGAGATGTCACGAGGTCTTCTATTGTCTGCAGAGCCGATGTAGGCGAGGTGTTTAGAATTATCATCCAACTGCACTAGCTCCAGCTCTTCCGAGGGCTCAGGTCGGGTATTTACCTTGTCGCGCATGTTGAGCTCGTCCATGTATACGTTGTCGACCGCTTTTTGCTTCATGGACGCCGAGTAGCACTCCCTGGCCACGCGCTGGTCTCCTTGAGGCGATCCACCGCCACTGTGGTAGAGCTTGATCGCCCCATGTGGTAAGCGGAGGGGATAGCCTTTATGGCGTTGAGAGAGGGTCTGCCCAACAACATGTTATAAGCAGATGGGGCATCTACTATGAGAAACTTCACTGCTGTGGTTGCCTAGCACGGGGGGTCTCCTAAAGTGAGCATTAAACGTGTGATCCCGGTAGCACTCTCTCTCCCGAGGAGAATCACCGTGGTGGGTCTTGGCCCGGTTCTAGCTTCTCCTTCGATGCTCATCTGAAATGAAGCCTTGAATGTGTCGATTTTGAACTCCCATTATCGACAAGGACTCGATGGATTTTTTTTTTTTGCTGTGCATACATCACCCGAAGGATCGTCGTGGAAATTGTTGACATCCTCGGGTTTGAATCAGGGATGTTATGGGTGTCGGTCGAGCCGGTTTGGACAGCACGTACTTCCATTACCTCCTCTTGACTGGAGTGCTCTGTGAGTGAGCCTTCCTAGCAGGTGGATTCCCCACCTCTTGCAAATCCTCTTAGAGATCCGTGAATTTCCCCAGGGCTATTGGTCTTGAGTTGTGTCGTCTGCAGGGAGTGGTGGTGGCGCTGGCTCGACCTTCGAGAGGCTAGAGCGGTGAGATACCCACATAGAATCAAATATTCTATCTCCTTTCTGAGTTGTATGCAATCGCGGATTCAGGTGCGAGTGGTCCACCCCATGGAACTCACAATACAGTGTTATCTCTTTTGGTAGTATAGATCTCATATGGGTCGGCCGTCGAGAAGAGCTACTCATGCCGGCGCGAGACACAATGATGTGGTATCGGGGGGTGGATCGATGAGGTGAATGCGTGGGCGTAACTCGGTGAGGTGATCCCAAGCGGTCTCGGCAGGTGCGTCTCTTCGGGGGCAGTTCAAGATCTTTCTTTGGGGATCTCTCCGGAGTTTTCTACGTCTCTTCAGGGCTTGTCTTTTGCATTGTTTGTCAGTCACCTTCTCTCTTTATTGGGTTGAAGAGCTTTCTTCTTGAATATAAGGGCCTCCTTACTTGGATTTATGTACTTTAAACTTTGGCGACACCTCGGCCATACTTACCTGTGGATTCTTGGATGTGGAAAACATCGGATCTTTTGGCACTCCCCAACTTGGCGATGAATCAGGTGATATGGGCTTTTCTCCGTCAGTCGTCTACCTTGAGCTGACCATTGAACCTCCCGGATGCATTATGACCTCAAAAGCTTTCCTGCCGAGGGCTCTGTTTTATGGTTGCGATTTGATACTTCGAGCTTCTGTCTGTCTCCTCCAATGAATGGGAGGTGGGAGATGAGCAGCGATGGAGAGCTCTGAATGAGGAGGCCCGCGATGGTGAAAGACACCTTGAACCAAGCCGTCGGGCCTTTTAGGCGTGATAGCGAGCTACTGCAAATGCAGGTCACGATATCCATAATAACATTGATTTCTTATAAATTGTTAAGATGGTCAAGCCCCGGGTCGCCGATACGTGAGCAGCTTCAATTTGCGACATTAAATTTTATTGGAAGGGAAGTGAGCACCTCGGCAGCCGTGGCTTGTTATTTCGGTTCTTTGGGGTGTCACTTAGAGCCAGGCGCCGCGCTCACGGCAAATTCAGCACAAATAAGTGCGGTCTCGATGGCGATGGTATCGGCTGAAACCTGAAACGGGAGGCGCGCTTGATCCTTCGAGAATGCAAGGCGGAAGGCTGGTGGGGTCTGGATCGCGAGCCTCCTAGAGGATAGTAGAGGTTGTGCGAGCCAACGGATCAGATGGAGGCCAACTGCGTCTCACGATAATGCTTGATAGAGTGGAGCAATATGATGAGTGAAGGCCAGCGGGAATCGCGACAAACCCGAAGGCTGAACACCACCCCTCGGGAAGGCCTTTTCAATGGGCGGGAGTACAGGCGGCTATTGGAATCATTGGGCCTAAGGCGGACTTGTCGTTGGGCTGGTCGGCGGCTCGGACGTTTGACTCCTGTAATAATAAAGAAGGTGGGGTGAGCGGGAGGGGGGTTAGCGTGGCGCTCAATGCCCAAGTCGGTTCGAGAGAAAAGATAGATTTGCAGAGGTGAATATTACTAGCGTACCTTTGCAGATGGGATGGTGCGGCATTTATAGCGTATGTTCTTCCCCGATTGGATGGTGATAAGGATTCTTTCCATTGGATGGAATTGTTACGCCTTTATCGTGTGGATTAATAAGGGAGGGATAATGAGAAGCAGTTTATTGAGGATTAT
Organism: Tetrastigma voinierianum; assembly: GCA_016808115.1. Taxonomy (NCBI): domain Eukaryota; kingdom Viridiplantae; phylum Streptophyta; class Magnoliopsida; order Vitales; family Vitaceae; genus Tetrastigma; species Tetrastigma voinierianum. The sequence continues at coordinate 280,213 of JAEQBH010003272.1, forward strand.
CCTACTTCCTCATTGGTGAGGTTGGTTTATTTTATAGGATAGTTTGTGCGTGAATTATCTTACTTCCCTTACTGAAGAGATTTGGTTTGATTTACAAGACATGGGCTTTTCAGATCGTCTATGTTGTTGGCCCTTGGGGCGAACAAACCGGACTCCCGTTTTGGGCCGATGCCAGGGGCTCGGGTGTCTCACTAGGCTTACCTTTTCCTTGGGCTTGGCGAGTGGGCCTGCGCGTCTATTTTTTAAACCCTATCAATTACCATAATAATGTGGAAAACAAGTTGAATCATTACGGTGAAAACCATCACCGAAAACCCTATGATCAATCATGCTTAATCATTAAAAATCATAAATTGTTCTTTAATGAAGCGTACTTAAATCCATTGAAGATGAATAATCTGAATCAAAATAGCTTTGATCTTCCAAATCACAACGTAGTTCAAAAAGAGAGTCCCTCAGTTTTCTCTCTGCTTCTTTCTAAGATAATGGGTGATTTCAGAAGAACGAACATCTATTGAATTTGGGGACTAAGACCCCTTTTAAGATAGAGAAATGCGGCAGTGTCCCTACTCTTATTAATATTTTATTTTTGTCCCACCCATCAAAATAAAAATTTCTTATCTCTACATGTAAGAGGAACACATTGCAAAATTGATGTATAAAAGCCTATAAAAAATAAACTTAAGAAGATCAGCAAAGTGTATAGACTGAAATTCCAATTTTCTCAAAGAGACAAAATTGTAATTTAGTCAAAAATCCGAAAAGTATTACTGATCTCGGATGATGAAGCAGTTCCTGAGTTGAAATCATCTCGCGAAAATCTGAATGTACGGTAATTTCGTCGAATTAGAGATAGTCGGAATTGCACGTTTTTAAGCGTCGAGTTTGGTGTCGGAGAAAAGCGACACGATAGGCAAAAGTCACATATAACATGCTAAATGTTACACAAGTTGCATGAGTAGAGAAATGATCGACGAGACGAGAGATAGTCTTGAAGTGTCAAAAGCGGGAAAGAAGGGACAGAATGGTCATTATTTAAATTTTAAATGGCACTAAAAGACAAAATATGCATAGTGCCGTCTCCTACCTTTAGTAAAAGAAACCAAAACGTGGGGAGAAGGAGAAAATGGACAGTGGCTTGCTGGAAGTGTGTTTTAGAGTGAGAGAGAGAGACTTCTCTCTAAAATCTTTGACGTCCGTGTCGAGAAATTCTTCGAGCAAGAAGGAAAGGCGCTCTACGCATCGGGGCTGCGCGTGGGCTCCGGTTTGAGTTTGTGTTCCGTGAGGTGGGGATTTAGCTACTTGGGTTTGCAACTTTATTTAAGTGTTTTATAAAGTTTCGGTTGCATTGAAGTCGTGAGGGACCGTTTAATCGATCCCGAAACATGGGAGGGCCAGAGTTGTGGGAATTTTTAATCTCGTTTTGGGCCGGTGTAGTCCTTTGTTTGGACGGCTAGAGGTGGGTTTATGCAATAAATTGTGTTTGGTGTTGGTTTGAGGCGCGAGCAGTTGATCGGTCACGAAAATCTTGGAACCGAAGTGTGGAAATTTTAGGGACCCATATGAATTTGTCGAAGTAACGGTCTGGCCGATTGGGCTATTTGTGTGAAATAGATAGGTTAATACATGATTTTAATGTGTTAACATATTGACATAATTATAAAATAACAATTGTGTTTATAAACCATTAGATATTTTTATAAGTGTCTATAATTGATAATGATTAACATGTATATAATTATATAGAATATAATTGTGGATTGAGTGATGAGAATAGTGTTTGTAGTGAAATTAGATGGGATACAGATTAGCTAATTCAGGGAGTACATATGATATATTATGATTAGTATTATATCATTGTTGTTGCATTGATTGTCATAATGATAATAGAATAGCATAATGCATCTCATATGCACTAGAATTTAGCCTAAAATTAGGTGAGTGCATGACATGAAAAATTAAGCAACGTTTTGAAATGGGTCTCACGAAGGATTAATTTTTGGAGAATGGGGTTGGGGAGACGGTCGACATATCATTTCGGATAAGAGCTGTGGCTTTGTTCGGAAAGTTCTCGACGCATTAAGCCTTAGAGGGTAGTCCCATGTTTTTACCGATACTTCGGTAGTATAGTTTCGAACACAACAAGAATTGTTTTGAAAAAGATGTTTTCTCATACATGACTTAGGCAAGTGTGAGGGAGTCGGTGAAGACTCGGGACGTGGGTTGGTCATTTAGACATTCAAGTAGGATCAAGATTTGCTTGAATGTGTGTTTACTGGTGCATATGCACTTAGGTGGGGAAGTAACCATTTAGGGTGATTCCACTATTGAGCGATAGCTCACCCTGTCGAGGGATATTGTTTTTCGGTACGAGAGCGGTGGGAAGGCGGCTCATCCTAGAAGGCCGTTTGAAGAAAGCCCAGGGTTGTGGCTTTGGTTTTGTTATGTACCCATGTATAGAGTGTGGGGTGAGGCGCCAGCAGCGTGAGGCAGGCCTGGGCCGCAACGGTTTTTTACGGGTATGGGTTGGTATAATAGATGTTTGGGTCATAATCGTGTTGACCCTTCAACACCTTTCAATAAATGGGTTATATTTGTGTTGACCTACCTAACACGAATTTGATCTGAATTGACCCGTTTAATTATTATATTAATTAATTAACCTATTTAATATGTTATTTGTGTTAAATATGGATTATTAATTATAATTCCTATTCATTTAAATAAAATTAATAAACATATTAATTAATAGAGTTATTTGTGTTAAACATGCATGGATGATTAATTATAATTAACATTATTTTAAATGTCGAATGAAATGGGTCATATTCGTGTTGACCTACCTAACACGAATAATAAATGAGTTGGGTTTGGGTTAGCGAATATTGACACGTTTATTATTTGTGTCGGGTTTGAGTTGGCGAATGTTGACACGATCCATACATTGACACGACACAAACACGACCCATCGACAGTGCCACCTACCGCATTATTAAAACTTCTACAGAAGTTTGATGTCGATGTATAAGGATAATTTTATTATCTTGAAACTATTGGAATATAGTTGAGATATTTATTTTATGAGTATTGATGCAGGGGCCAAAATGACTATTATTTTTACTCATTTTAATTGGATATAAAGCAGTGTGGTCATAAGTTGATTGTTGGGTTCTGTGTGGTCATATTGAGCTTGGATTTAGGACGGGTTTGTATTTGAGTAAAAGGCACCACGTACAAAGGCTACCTTCGATTTAGTGAGGTGTCAGTGCAGAGCATCCCATGCAAGTATTCCCACGTGGGTTGTGGTTGTCAACGGACACCGGTTGAAAGTGCACAATTAAGCTTTATCTTTCGGGTTTACAACACATAATAATCAAATATGAATTCATAATTAAATTAAATAATCCAACAATCTCCCATTTGGGATATATGTGCAACTTTATAATTATGTATTGTAATAAATAACCATATGAGCTCAAATTTTATCACCTAAAAAATGTATCAAGAAGTCAATCCAATCCATCAATCCTACCAACACAGGATCATAGCGGTCTTTGTCGCATTTGTCGTAACTCGACTTATCAGTGGTCACACGTATTAATATGATCGAATAACAAGGATCACAATGTGAATGTGCAGCATGAAAATTACATATAATGTGACCTTAACATGCTTGTTTCTAACTGGTCCAACTTTATTCTTTAGTAAGATCAAATCAAAATTAGTTTAGATTGCCCAACAAACCAAACGAAGTTATGTGAAACCTGAAAACCTCAAAATATTTATAACTGAAATATCTGGAAATATATCTATAACAAAAGCATCTCAAATACAAACTCCCACTAAAATTGAATATCCTCGTACAATATAACACTCATACTAGTGGTATCTTGATGAAAAACCTTAGGTGGCAATCCTCGTACAATATGACATCTCAAGTACAAATTAGGCTTTATCTTTCGGGTTTACAACACATAATAATCAAATATGAGACCATAATTTAAATTAAATAATCCAATAAATAATATTATAATTTATTATTATATGTTATTATAGATATGATAAAACACCGATATTATAAATATAATATTATTGTTTTAGAACCAATTCTAATTCAATTTAAGAAAATTCTAAATTCATTTTTGAAAATAATATATAATATGATTTTAAATACATAATAGTTTTTTTTTGGTTTTTTAATTTAAATAAATCTTACATAGAAATAGATTTTCATACCTTTATTTGGTTTTGTGCTCTTTATTGGATTTGTCTGAGGAAAATTACTGCAGATGTGAATAAACTCATTAAAAGTTTTCCCTTAAATAGGATACAAGAAAATCTGAGATGATTTTCCCCGAAAAGACAAATATTTTTTTCTAAGAGCAATTCAACAAAAATGGAAAAAAGATTGCATACAGTAATTAGACAAACGTAATAGATAGAGGAACCAAACTCAAAATTATAAGTTTATCCTTAATATGTTTTACTTTAGAAGTGATTAATTGATCAAAAAAAATTTAATTGGAAAAATTAATATCTAATTTTAATGCATCATGAGATAATTAATTGAGGGCAATTATTAGTCAAGAGATAAAGCCAGATCTTTTCTTCTTCTTTTTTGTACGAAAAAAAATCTCTTTCTTTTCTTAAAATTTTAATTTTTCAATTGTCATTAGTGAGCCAGGCTGCTGAAATTTATATTATTTTAAAATTTTCAACAATTTTGGAAAGGAATGATGTCTAAAATGTCTCTTTCCTCACACAAATAAATAAATAGAGGAAAATATAAAGAAGAATTTAATTTTTCTTCCATCTAAAATTGCCATAATCCAACATTTAGAGCATTCGTTTCCTCTGTATATATATTTTTTCTTTGAATTCATTTCACTGTATATATCTTCTTTCAATTTGTTTCTTCCATTGTCTTCTTGTTCTTCAAAATTTTGTTTACATCAGAAAATGGGTTCTTTTAGTGTTCTCAAAACCAATTTCTCATCATCCATGCTGCTTTCTCAAGAAGGATTTTCTCTTCCCATGTTGTCATCTTCTTTCCATTCCAAGAAGTGAAGGGGTTAGTTTCTTCTGCTTTCATTTTCTTTGCTTCATTTATTCTTTACATTTTGGGATTTTGTAATATATTTTGTATAAATAAACAAGAAATATCATCTACTTTGATAAATTATCTCTATAGGATTTGAGGCGTTATAATAAATTTCAGCGGATCAAATACATGTTACGTTATTTTTTTAGAAGTATGTGATATGAAATAGGTGTATATATATATATATTGCGAGGACTAAAATGTCGACATGTGACGAAAAAAATCATTTGAAATGTGTGTAGTTGCAATGGCAATTAAAGAGGGTGGCGTCTGTGGTAGTTAATCCCAAGGCAATACTGATAGACTGGTACAAGAAGATAAGACACAAGCCTCGTCCACCACCGTCTGGAAGCGATAGCAGCAGCAGGTTGAAAGCAACTAGCGATGACGATCATGATCTTGATGATCGTCGCAAGAAACTCATCATTTCAATGGCGGTCATACGTTCCGAATGCGAAGGCTATGACCTCCATTGAAGTGATGAGTTTCTGCGGCGATTCGTCATCGCTGGATTGCTTTCAGCCTGTTACTATCCGCTTCCGGGCGGTGATGGGCAGGCGTGTCTTATGGCTTCTTGTGCCAGTCCATCAATGTTATTGCGCTGAATCAACTACCACAACGCCACCCTCTTTAGTCGTCAGCGATTGCCCTTATCCTTGCCATTGCAGCCAAATGCATTTAAGGTTCAAGTATTTGCTAATATCGACAAAATATTAGAATTTATCCCATTTATTGACGATAGTATATAGTGTAAACCACACGTGAATTTTGATAAATTTTGAAGGAAATTTGTACGGGGATGCAATGGAACTTATGATTTTTCAGTAAAATATCACAGAAATTTCATCAAAATTGATGGAAAATTTCGTTGAAATAGATGGAAAATTTCAAATAAGAGAAAACAGGATGATCAGGAAGGAAAAACTTAGGAAAACTCTGTGCTACTGTTCGAGTGTTGCCGTCGCCGAAGGTGCTGGTGGTGGAAGATCGTCCTTAGGGCGTGAAGAAGGAATGGCTTGAATGCATTTACAAGAAGAAAGAAAAGAAAAGAAAACATAAAAGGGAAAAAAAGCAGTTTGTGGAAAATTGGAAATGTCTCGAACAGTCTTAATTCATTTGTTTAAGAAAATTGCTAATGTCATCTTTCTATCTTTCAAATAATTTTGATATGTCATTAAATATATCTTTCTGCATTTAAATAATTTAATTATACGATATTTATGTAAAAATATCGTCTTTGTCATTAAATCTAATACACGTCTCGATATTTTCATCCTTGTTTATTAGTAAGTAAACTTGTGTCAAAAATTTGAAAATCTTAATGATTTGTTTCCCATTATTACAGACACGCAACAAATTGGCAGATCCTAGATATATTAAGACTAGAAAATAGAATCAAGACCATGATTTTTAGGGGCATTGTATGTGGTTAAGTCAATAAACTCGATAATTAATGAAAGTGGCAAAGGGACAGAGATTTTAGAAAAATGTGCCAAAATTTAAAATAAATCTAACAAGGTATAGTTTGAAAAATAATTCCAATTTTAGTGTAGTTTTTTTCCATATATATATATATATATATATATATATACTTCTGATTGGATAAAATTTAATAGAAATAAAAATTATATCTTTTAGAGTTAGATTCAAAATTTGAAATTCGCAAGTGGTCTCCTTAAAAACACTTTGAGTTAATTTATGAAAGCTTTAGAAAATATCTTACGAGGATATATATTTTTCGACTTTAAATTCATAATTTATGAAAGCTCAAGAAAGTGTTTATTCGAAAGCAGCGTTCACGCTGACAAAAAATACAATTAAATTTAAGAATATTTTCAATCTTTTTTGCATTTGAGGATTTTTAATTTTTATTTGGGTTGAATGTCGAAAAATCCTAGGGTTCAAACCCATTAGACACATTTTTTTGGGATTTTTTCGGGAGGTACAATTGCCCATAAGCCACATGTGGCTCTATGAATTTTATTGTATTTAATAGGATGAAGTATTTATTTGTTTTTTTCTTAACAAAAATCAATTTTTTTATTTTTAACTAAATTTTAAGAAAATAAATTTTTAAATAAAAAATTAAAATAATATATCTTTTTATTTAATTAGCATGAAATGAATTATGTGAGTTTTAATTTGATCATAAAATATATTATTTTCTCATATTTGAATATTTAGTTTTTTTTTTAATAAAAAACATTAAAAAAAAAGCCAAAAGTCAAAGTTAAAAAAACAAACAAATTAAATGCTGGATGAAAGTAAATTGCTTTCGGTAAAAAGCCAAAAAAACAAAACCACTAAATAAAAGTCATGTTCGGCACTAAGTTAAAAAAAAAAAATACAATCGCACCCTCGGATTATTTGATAACATATTTAAGATAGCATGCAATATGTGTATCCTATAAATTTTTAGGTATATTTCATTACTATTTTTTTATTTTTTAACCAAAAACTATTATTTAATAAAAATATTTTATTAAATAAGTAGCGTAAAAAATTAAGAAGTAATTTTTACACAGTACATTTTCAATTTTTTTAATATCTTTGGATTCGATTTAGTAAGCTTGTCGTAGGATTGACGCAAGGCACGCCCCATTATGTCTTATGTTTGTTTGCGATGCGTGAGCGTTCTCTTGTATGAACTAGACATGATGGGCAATTTTATTTCAATTTAAAATTATATCTCATAATCTAGATGGGATGTAAAAGAATAAGATTAAAAAAAAATTTATCCGATTTTTTTTAAACAAGATAAATTTTAATATTCATGTTAACAATATAATTGATAGAAATATAGAATCAAAAGTAAATTTGGATAATGAAGGCGTATTTGATTTAATAAGCGATGATTGGTTTTAAGGCCTACACATTTGATAATAAAATGTAAAATATACAGATTCTGTCTCTACATACTTGTGTGTGACGTGGTTGTCCGATGAGCTTTTATAAGTCTAACTTTATTTCAGCTTTGCAATAAATACGAGCGTCGATATGAAAACCCTTGGCGTCGATATTTTGCCTGCTATGATAAGTTGGCTGACGAAGCATCTTTGCGATAGGTCATTAAAAACACGAAAACAAGCAAACCCAAGTGGGGTGTAGAATAAACCACTTTATTGAAAATAAAACCTAGTATATCTTGAAAAGAAAACGATGGAAGAAGTGATTTCCTATCAAGAATGACTAAAAAATCACCATTCATCTTTGATGAATAAGAGCTTGAAAGAAATAACAGAGGAAGCGGCGGCTAGGGTTTCAAAAATGTATCCAATTTAGGATTAACATTATAACATATCCTATGTAAAATAGATATAAAAAATAAAAACAAATATCCGACTACTTGTCCTATTATATTCTCAGCCAAACATAAGATAAATTATATTGCATCCTCTCATTTTATATTCAATCAGCTAGACATAACTAATTACATTAGCAATGAGACGGAAAAAGGACCCAAATAAGATTTCCTTATTTCCTTTTTTTTTTTTTTTATAAATGGCTATAATTATAATATAGTAAAATTGTCAGTATTAGGACTAAACACTTTATCTCACTTTGTCATATCGTTTTAAACGTTGAGTCTTTGCTCCCGCGTAAGTAGTGTGATGAAATTTCCTTTATTCTTTTATTACCTCAAAAAAACGTTTATTAGCTGAATTGAGAGTCAAGAAACTAATGTACTTTTTCCCTTTTTTTTCTCTTTAAATCCTTAGTTAAATCTGCAGTAGCATCTGCTCGAAGTACCGTAATGAAGACGAAAACAAGAAGAATGGTGGTGCCATGAGCAGTAGCCAACAAGCAAGAAATGATGACAGTCCAAAAGAGCTACCTCAATTTCCCTGGATAAAGCTTCTACTCCAATCTTGGAAATGCACCATCAACTACCCAAAGCATATGAAGAATCTCTCCATTGATGTAATTAAAACTATAAACAGATTCTATTGATGTTGGTTCCAAGTTATACTTCATTTGTCACATCTCATATCAGATAAAGAAGAAATTTTTAGCATTGTATAAGTATAAGTTTTTAACACTTGCAATAGGCGTGTTTTAACCAGTAGAGTCTTACGAGTGGCAACGATATATATATGGTTGGGTCGAATCGTTCTGAGTGGTATTAGAGTGAATGGCCGGAGTATGAGATGCGGGTCACTTGGCGCGTATGGGGTGTTTGTCGGATTTTGGCTCCCGCGATCATTGGGGCCGCAGCAAGATGTTAAATACGTATGGGGGTATTTTATTACGTCTTTACGTCGGATAGGAGCTTGCTTGCTTGTTATCATAAGTGTAGATTCTGTACAGTAAGCAGCGTTATTAATGTGAAATTTGCTTGAGCCACGCGGATATCTCTACGTAATTAAGTTGAATCGTTCATCCATTTATTTCTTAGTTTTTCTATCATTAATAAAATCTGTTTCTTACTATAGGAACCGGAGATGTTGGCTGATGAAGTACGGGAAGAGTTGATTTATGTTGTCTCAAAGAAGGTTGGGCATCTCAGTGCAAGCCTAGGAGTGGCTGAGCTCACAGTTGCCCTTCATCATGTCTTCCTTTTAGATGATAACATCATTTGGGATGTTGGACATCCAGGTGATCTTGGAGATTTAATTGGTTTTATTTGCAACTTCCACCATTCTCCATTTCAGCATATTTGAAATTTGCACCTAAAATCAACTCAACCATTCTCGATTCCATATTCAAATTTAGAGATATAAATATTATTATTTGTCCTTTTTTATTTTTATATGATAAAAAAATTAAAAAAATAAATAATGATTTGAAAATGAATTTAGAGATTGTAGTGAAGTGGAAATGAAAAAGAAAGCCCATTGGAATGGCATATGCAGAATAGAGATATTCATATCTGGGCCTATACCCCAATATCTATCATTTATTAAAAATCGTACTCTTAATATAGTACATATCACAACATAGTCAATATTATGAATTTTGTAAGATTGTGTAACCTCATCGCCCACCACCAATGATTGGAGCTAGATTGTTGGTACGGGGTAAACATAAGATAGTATTGATGGTTTAGTACTTGTTAATTTTAAGGGGTCCAAAGTGCCTGGGTTCGAATCACCTTAACAACAAGGAAGGGTTTTATCCAAAATACCCCTAAGCCTATGTTGGATCTACACTGCCCACCGCTGATCCCATTAGGGGCGTAGATCACCAAATATGGACCTTAGTTTGGTATGTCTATAAATATGTTAGGTTGATAGGAGCTTAGTATGGACTCAGTTTCGAATGCCTATAAATATGTTGGTTTATATATAACGATATGTTATGTATTTTAGGTTCTTTTTTGGGTATTTTATGCTTTCTTCATCACCGACAGTCTTTGAGTGGTGTTTGTTTTCTTGTCTTTGAATAGAAGCTTTTTTGAGAACTATCTTGAATAGCGGCAATAAGCATTAAGTATTAAGTTGTCTTGTTTTTTAACGTTAGGTAATAGTAGGGATGATAGCAGGCAGTTATTTTGGTTCGTTAAAATGCCATTCTTAATAACACGTGTTTAATTTTATTTTAATCGGGTTTTTAACGGGTTGAGTTATTTTCAATCCAAGGCAGTTAAATTATTATTCTTCTCTGTAGCTCATAGAAAATTAAAATTTTCAAAAATGGAAAAAATGTTAATAAAAATAATAAATTGTCGTAAGGGTTGGGGAGCTATAAAATTATACGAATGCTCGGATGGCCAAGCGGTTCGTGGTTAAATTGTCTAGCGAGAAATCTAGTGAGCACAGAAAAGTTTCGTGATTACGCAGAGACAGAGGAAATTTTTCGATTTTACGGGTGATAAGTTCTTTAGTGATTAGAGCGAGATTTTGCGAAAATCTGAAAGTCGAAATGACTTGAAATTTAAAATTTAATTTAAAATAAAGTGAGCGAAAATAAATAAATTGTTGAAGAAGCGGCTCGAATAAAGCGTATAGTAGTATATTTAAAATAATAATAATAAGTACATGCCTCGATTATATTTAAAAAATATTTTTTATTATTTTATTTTATACTTTAATATAAATAATAATTATTATTATAATGTTTTAATAAATAATTTATAAAAATTCATAATATTTTTATTTTTATGAAAAATATTAATTTTAATATAATAAAAATAAAAAAGAAAATATAAAAAAAAATTAAAATTAAAAAATAAAAGCAAAAAAAATAAAATGTAAGCGGGGTGAGTTTGAGAATTTTCGTCTTGTTACATCTGTTTAATTTTTAAATGGGAATAGTTTAGGAATTGAAAGAAAAATAAGCAATAGGATCGAGGATGGGATCCTTAAGATCCCAAAACCGCCTCCCGTTGTCATTACTAGTAGTGTATATTCTTAAAAATCTTCTTTTGTTAAACCGATGATTGTTTTCTTATTTTTTGTGGAAAATGACTTTTACGAATAGAAAATGCAAGATATTTTAATTTTTTATTCGGAAGCTTTTTTAAAGAACAATAAGTCGTGAAAATTTTTAAAAGCAACCGAGCAATATTTATTGAGGAACGACGTTAGTGAAAATAAACACGCACTAAGTTTGTGCCATATATTTCTGAATAGTGAATTACTCATTTGCCGAAGGTCTGTCTCCCCAGTACTCTAAATTCCTTAAAACCCATGGGCTCAGGCTAGGTCCGCCCTGACCATTAATTGAAGGTTTGGCTATTAGGGGTTTATTGAGTCATTAACTTCAAGGCCCATGGGTTTGAGGGTGTAATTAGTCGATATAAAGTGGCTCGAGGCTGGCTCGATTAAAAAGCTGGCTTCGAAGCAGTTGAGCTTTTTTAAATCTTCGAAATTTGATTTAAAAGCAGTAATTATTAAACTGAACCTACGAAGAACTTGAATCGATTAAAAACTTGATATATAATTATCTGGCTCGACTATTTCGAGTTTATTTTCGTTAATAAAATAGTAAAGTTATTAAGGTACCGTTTGCATTTCGAGGTTAGAGCGTTATGATCACTGTTTCGATTAAACATTTATTAAGCTTCGATCATTGAGTCGAGTTTGGTAATTTCAATAAATGGCTGATACCCACTCATATTTTATATGAGATGGGTCTGGTGGTCAGACGTCGCGCGGTTATGAAAATAACAATAATAATAAAAATATTATATACTATGAATTTCATATTGTCTTTATTGGGTGCAGTGGAGAGCTATGACACTACCGGATAGATAAATCGAGCATGGAAGTCAGAAGGAGCAGGTTGAATTAAGGATGTCCTTCACCTTCTCAAATTATAATCCAAATTCATAATGTGGGGTCCAAAATGTTGAAATCTTCTCTTTCCTTGTCTTTCCCTTCTTTTGTATTGCAAATGTCTTTTATCTGAACCCTTGTAGCCCCAGACTGGTTAGGAAAAAAAAATACAAAGTTGTCTTCTAAAAATATAAGAAATATGTTAAGAAAAATTATTATTTCTTATGTTTAGTTGTCTAATAAAAAATAAGAAAATGAAATATCAATAAAATTATTTGAAAACTTATAGATTCTTAAATTATGTAATCTTTGTATCGATAATTCAAAATAAATAAAATTGATTTAAATTAGAAAATAAAGTATTGTAGATTTAAGTTATTTAACTCTACTTTTATTCTTATTCTTTTTTTTCCTTCGATTTTCCTTCTAATTTCTTTCTTTAATTACATTTTTCCTCAAATTTAGTAAAATAAACCTGTATAATATGCTCTGCCTCATTTTCTTCTTTCTTTTTAATACTTATCTTCGCTTAAGCAAAATGGAGTGATTTTCGATCATTTTTTAACTTTTAATCACGTTCTGTGCTTTTAGTACATATTTTAATAAAATTAGGTATTTCGTAAGATTTAGATCTTTTTATTTTTATGATTATCATTTGTCTTGTGCGATGTTTGATTTATCGATCGAACTTGGCAATGACGTGATCTTCTTGTGCTTGGCCCAAATCTTTGTTGTGTGTAAGGCTTCAATTTAGGCGAATAAAGCAAGGTCGATCGGATTGAAGATGTCGTATTATAGTGCGAATTGTAGGTGACGTTTCTTTTAGTTTTTTTGTTGAAAGCTAAATAAACTTATTTAGTTTACTTGTTTTTAGCTTTTAAGCGGTTGTTGTTCAGAATTTAAAAAAATTATGATGACTTTTAAAAACACGGCATTTGCACTGAGGAAAGAGCGCGACCTCATTTGTTAAGTGCTATTATGTGTCGAAAAATTTAGCGTTAAGTTAAAAGCAAGCGTCACCTAAGTCTCTTATCACGTAAGCAGGCACCTGATATATATAATTCAGAATGTCATATTTAACTCAACGAGGATAGAATGGTTGATACATTCAAATTATCTATCTTATTACCAATCAAAATGGTTAAGAGACATTTCATCCCATCTCTTAATTAATCCATGGTGTATAACCAACTAAATATAATCTTAAAGAAACTCCCTACATAGAATAGCTATAAAACATATTTCAAAATATATAAAATAAATCTATGTTATTATTTAGTATTGCAGTTTTATCAATTAAATAATATAATGTATTTATTATAAAATTTAAATGTCACGAAGTCGATCATTACAGATATTAATGGCTTTAAACTGAGGAAACTGCGGTTTTTGTAAGCTGAAAATTCACAATTTTATGAAAAAATGTAAAATGGTAATTTCGATTGAAATCCGAAATTTTTAGATGGATGATGAAAGCGAACTGGGTGGAATCGATACCATAATCACCAGGCTAAATGTCGAATTTCGTGATTCGAGGCGATTTGGAATTTCGTGTTTTTCCGAGGCCTGCAGTGTCGAAGTGCCGGAAGTATAGCGAGGCACTGTGTGAGACATGTGATGTGACAAAAGTCACCTACATATCTTACATGTGACACGTGTTGCGTGATTAGTGAGATGATGGAGATGAATAACTTTAGAATTAAGTCGTGTGTCAATCAGTAAAGGACAAAATGGGGATTTAGTAAAAAGAATAAGTGAATAGACCGAAAGAGAATAGTCTTGTCTTGCTGATTTGAAGAAAAAACGGCGGTGAGAAGTAGAAGCTAGGTTTTTAGAGAGAAAAGTGAGCATACTGCAGATTACCCGGCGTTCGAATGATGGTTCTGTGCGGAGTAGAAGCGAAGTTGATCTACTGCGGCCGAGGGCTATGCGTGGACCAGCCAGATTTTTGTGAGGATTCAAACGACTCGAAGGTAGGGATGCTTTCTGTTGGTTTGATACTTTTGGTAGAGTCGTTTTTAATGGATAAGGATTTGTTGAGCTTGGATGGCCGTGTTTTGGTCTGAAATCTTTGAACCCAGTGGAGAATCGCATTATTGTGGCCGTGAAGCCGGTGCCAAGCCTGGGTTTTCTTAATTTCATGTGATATAACATGTGAATTTTTGTGTTGTTGGGTGATTGAAAATGGTCTTTGATTGTATGCTTCATGTATTTAATTTTGGTATGTGATTGAATTGAATAATGTGAATTATGTGAAATAATTTTGTTAATATATCATGTAAATATATTAGCATCAATTGTTTGGAAATGACATATCACATTAGTATACGTTAGAAATGCCTAGATGGATAGACGTGTGTGCATGAGACGAAAATGAAAGAAAAATAGCAGTTTGTGAAAGGAATTTAAAGGAAGATTTTACGAATAATTCGGCGGAGAGTGGTCAACCAGTTCATCTCGGAGCGAACCCATGACTAAACCGGAAAAATTATCTATGGTCGCCTCGGAAGTAATCGATATATTCTACCCAGAAACTTCGATGTAGTGTTTTAAAGAACAAAATCTTTTGTTTTGAAAAGCGTATTTGCGCATTTGGCTTAGGCGTGTGAGGATCGGTGAGTTTCGAGACATGAGATTAGGCATGTAGGCGTTAGTAGGATTATATTTGGCAGGTGTGATTGGTTGTCATGACATGTCGCTAGGTGGAGAAATGCGCGTGTAGGAGATTATCATTCTTGGCGTTCTTCCGCGCCTGTCGATGGATCATTATTTCAGATACATGGAGTGTACAGGAGGACGACGCTCACTAGAGGTCGCGTTTTATAAGAAATCTGGATTGTGGCTTTAGTATTCATTTTGTGTAACATGTATTAAAACTCTAAATTTTGATATTTGTTTTGGTTAAGAGTAATGTAATAACTCTTGAACTACTGTTATATAGTTGATGTATTCTTGATGAGTATTGATGTATGGGCTAAAGTGACCGTTTTTACTTATGTACATGTCTCATGATATGAGACAAATCATCATGAGGTGTGGGTGATGGCAGAGACACCCGGGATCGGGCGTCACCGTTTTAAAACACTTCTACTAAATTGAGACGAGTATATACTTATATAGTGTCAGAAACTTTCTTTATTATACATGTAGGGATATGACCTGAGAATGTCTGAGACAGCAGTTGCCGTTGTGTCAGTGAGATGGGACAAAATGAAATGGGAAAAGCCTGTATCAAAGGTCGGGGGTGGGCTTTGACAGATATAATGACTTGACGTAATTATATAAATATTGTGCAACTTTGAGTCGAGGACTAATGCTGACTTTAAATGGATCCCATTAGGTTGTGAGTAATTATCGCATATAGTACGAAGAATTTTTTCACTATACATGTGGGATGTTTTGGAAACTTACATATTTACAAAAAATAAAAACTAAAATTATAATGATAAATAATTTTTTTAGAATTATACAACAAATAAAATACCACGAGAAATGTTGTGAAAAATATACAGAAAAATATCATTTTTAAGAATTCATATATAATGCGTAAAATATTAGCATTTTAATTCAAATTTTTAGAAAATTAATTTTTTTTTAAATAAAATTAATTATCTCTTATCTACCAATGAAGAAAAGAAATGAATCTTTAATTTTATCTAAATTTATAGAAAATATACTTTTAAATAAAATTAAAAATACCAAATTGCTTTTATTTATTTAATATAAGAATGAATTTATAATTTCAATTGAATTAGAAGTATGATTTCCTCGTATTTTTATTTTAAGAGTTTAAAAATACATTTTATCATGCCCACAACTTCAGCGGTGGAGTGTTATTTGATTTAAAATAAACATAGAACATTAGGAAAAAAGATCTTGGATTCGAGTCTAGCTTTCAAAAAAAAAAAAGAAGAGTTTGAAAATCTGTCAAAATTTTCAAAAATTAAAAAAAACAAATAGTTTGAAGTCTAATACAAATTGCTTTTGTAAGGTAAAAGCTAACTAACATACCTTTACAAAGACTTTCTTTTTAATCATATATATATATATATATATATATATATATATATATATATATATATATATATCTCTGTTAAACAAACGCCCTCTGTTTAACTTTTTTGGTCCTAGGTTTGTTTTTTTCATTTTTTTTTTGTGGTGCAAGCAAGAAATTAGAGATATTGTACTCCGGGACCACCCTATTTAATTTATTTATCCTTTTTTAGATATAGGTTAGAGCTGTTAATACAAAAAATTTGATCAGGTTGGGTACACACCGAGCCAAAGGCAAAACTTGACATAACTTAATTTATATAGGGTTGCTATTTTGTTAGTTCAACCCGTCTTAATTTCTGGTTGACTTGACTAGCATAACAAACCAAACTCAAATTATTAGCTCTAAACACAAATTTAGAGCTATCAAATCAGGTGATCCAGTCAAATCGAGCCAAGCCAGCATCGGATCAAGGGCAGAACCAAGAATGGTCAGATCATTGCATCAAATTCTATTTTACTGATTTAACCCTGTTTTTAATTTCAAATTAGACAAACTAGTCCAACAGATCAAATAAATTACAAACAGGACCATACCCCCATCTAATTTCGTCATTTCTCTCTCTTTTTTTTTTTCTTTTTTTTTATTGGGTCAAAGAAGATATTTAAATAAGAACAGCTTTGGTGGAATCAGTCTTGTTGCCATTTCTAGAAATAGTACAAGAGTACAACACACACCCAAGGCTGTGGCCTGTGAACACATTTTGAATTTAGACCAACAGATACCATAAAGAATTTGGACTTTTTCTGTTTACTTTGATATCTCTATTCATCGTCCCCTTCAATTTCAAACAAAAATTAAATTCCAACCATCCCATATTTAAAACTCATTTATTGGATACATAGATATAGTTCTGTACAGTAGCAAATTAAAATCCCTTTGCTTTATCTGAGGGCCCTATTTAGGCACATTCAGGGGGAAGCCCTTGTGGGAAGCGCTTAATATCAGTGCAGTAGTTGTAGATCATGTATTCTTCTGAACCCATTTCCAGCCTTATGGCTGGTTGAATCCAGCTCATGTTTATCCATGGATTGTTAATGGCCGATGGAGATTTGGAGCTGCATGATGATGTTCCTGAGGATGACAACACACAAGCATTACTTGCATCATAGTTTCTGTATGAGGCTGTGAATGGTGCTTGTGACCAGTCTGTTTTTATGAGCCCACCCCTTGTAGCCCAGTCATCTGCGTTCCATAGGCTGGAGTATATTCTCATTGGCTGGTTCTTTGGGTATGGAACTCCCTTCGCTTCTAGGTTCTTGAAAACCCTAATTGGGGTGCCATCTACTGAGAATCTGCACAAAAAGATAAATTTTAATGAATTAAGTAATTCGATTCGGAGTCTTCTATATGACTTCTGAGAGTTTATGGAGCCTTTAACTTTAAAGTTATAGATTAATAAAACTCGTTCAAGTCTCACTAAAAGTCGGCTAGAAATTTATTAATTTGTTAAGCGCAGGGCAGGACTAGTTATAGTCTCCTTAGGGTTATCGGAGAATTTGCCATGCTGTTGACTTTAGAATTATTCGAGAGCAGTTTATGTCTCTTTAACATGTCGTCAACTTGGCTTGCTTGTGAAGTGGTTAAGGCCGGTCGAGTCTTTCTTAGGATCATTGGAGAATTTATCAGGCTGTTAATTTTAAGACCCGTTCGGTTCTTCTTTAAGATCATTGGAGAATTTACCATAACGTTAACTTTAAGACCGATAAAATTAGTTGAGATGAATACAAAATTAACTTCGGACAGCCATAATTAATGTGAAATTAGAAAGTTAAACAATAATTAAATATGTTTATTTTTAAATATGTCAGTTATGAGGTTCTCACAGAATGTTTTAGGGATTCCAGAGGATGGAGTGGATTGTGAAATCAGCAGTTAGGTCAAACCAGAGGTGACTGTGCTCTCTGTTTCCTTTGCCTTGGCTGGGCACATTAGTGTGAAGGAAATGTATGGATCACCACTGAGATTCCCAAAGAATTCAGTCTATCCATCATGGGTTGACTTCCCTAGTGAGACCTTCACAACACATAAACCAAAATTAAAAGGGAATCAATCCTCAACTTTACCTTTGTTGCCCTATGATGATAAAGCAAGGTTTGTTTTATTTGAAAACTCAATTTCATTCAACAATTTTATACATTTCGTGTCTTTTATATAAAATAGCCTTTATTTTGTTTTAAAACTTGCATGTAAATATATCATGAAAAAATATATTTATATCCAAAAGAGTTTAAAACGTGCATGTAAATACTTATCATGGCAAAATATATTTATATCCAAAAGAGGTTAGATTTCAAGGAAAAACATGAAAGGAGTTAGGGTCTCTTTTGGTTAAAGGTTTTGAAAACAATTTCTTGTTCTCAAAAACAAGAAAAATAAGGAAAAGACAAAGAAAGTGTTTAGCTCCATTTTTTTATTGATAAGAATAATGTGAACATAAAAAACAATTTAAATTGAAAAATAAAACAGTTTTAAAACAGCAAAAATGATGTTTTGATATTTTAACAGTTTTAACCAGAAAACAAACAAATATTACAAATCTCAAATCATTTAACATTTCTTAACCAAATATTTTTAAAAACCATGTGATTCATGTTCTTTTCTCTATCATTATAAAATATATGAGAATCCCTTTTGATGCATTGAAAAGTTTGGACAGTTGTCCAAGAAAACTATGACTGATAAAGAAGTTATATATATAAATATATATTCATACATAGTAGGCGGTGACGGTGCCAGCAGAGTTGCCAGGGACAAGCTTGAGCTGCATATCGATGTTCCCAAACAAATACTCATTCTTGGACTTGAATCCTGACCCAGATGCTTTGTCCAAGGAGAGAGTTAGGAGATGGCCCTTGTCAAGCACCTTAGCTCGGTCATTTCCCCAAGTGAGGTCAAAATTCTAGCAAAAATTTCCTGCAAAGCAGCCATACAGAGCAAAACATGTATAACAAACCCCAATAAAAGACGGAGAAAAGCCATTGAAGAAAGGAGAATTAATTGGGAAGTGGGATTTTTGTGGGGTGGAAAGTATGGGAATTTTGGTGGCATTTATAGAGAGGAAGAGATAGAGAGATGAGAGTTTGATTTTGGAGTCTTATAGCAGTACTAATGACCAGCTTCAGCCAGAGTGCATGGGGGGCTAAGAGTTGGGTGTACAGTGGCTAAGTGAAAGTGATAGTCATTAGTGACATCCCAACCACCACTCACAATCTATGGCTATGGGTGATTTAATTAAAACAACCTTTGAAAGCCAATATCGGAAAATTGATTGTCTATCCATTTTTGGTGTGATTTTGATAAAAATGTTGTTCTTTTTTTTCTTATAAAATAATCCTTATATATGAAATAGAAAAACTATAATAAATTCTTTGAAAAATATACTGGATGTATTTAGGTTTTAAAAGAAGTATTAAAATAACGTGTGATGAAAATAATGTTTAAATTAGCATGTGAATAATAATGTCGTAATCATTGGCTATAGTATTGAATATTTTTTAAGAAATTGATATCGTAATGGGTATTTGTAATATTTACAATGTTTAAAAAAATAAGTTAATGTGATCGAGCTTCCCAAGATATTATGAATTGCATGTGGATTTTGATATTTTATTTTTAAACTATGTTAATAATTTTAAAAAAATTGAATATGTCTAAAACCTCATCATTTGCCACCTCCCCAAGGCTTGATCATTTGCAAATGAGAAGATAAGCTCAAACCCTTTGAGTTAAACTTTGTAAGTGTCAGATTTGATTGGTTGGTTGGTAGGTTGGCTTAAATTGCAAGTTTTTCTATTTTATATATCCATTCACTTTAGACATCGCATTGATGTATTTTTTTAGTGCATGCATATGAATAAGTTATATTGTATCATTGAATCATCTCTTTTTGACTAAATTAACTTAGAAAGGAGCATTAATTACTGTTGGAGGGGGTTGGTTAGCTTTTCATGTGAAAATCATTGTGACTTTTTTCAAACATAGTGGTAAAGTTGATTGCAGTTCCACATAAAATAAAAATAAAAATAAAAATGAAAGAAAAGAAATATGATGTGATGGTATTCACTTATTGGTATCTAAGGTGTGGGGGCTAATCACAAAAAATCATACTACTATTGGTGGTGGGCAATGGGCAACCATCAGTTTGTTACCAAATTAGTGGCTTCTATCTAGAATAGAGAGAGAGAGAGGAAGAGAGAGAATTTGGTTAACAAGTGGATTGTATTTGAAAATAAAAGAGACAATAGTTGGAATAAGAGAGGAGGGACTCAGGGAGAGAAGGGACAAAGTACTAGAGGTGGAATATGAGAAGAAGGACAAAAAAGATGAGAGAAAGAGGAAGAGAGAGGAAAAGATGTTAGGATATATTTATTGTTTTTGAAAATGGTTCTTGAGAATAATTTTAACAGATATATAATAAATATTATTTAGGTGTTTTCTAAATTTTGTATTCTTTATGTTTTTTGTGTTTTTTTTAAAAAAAAACTGAAAATAATTTTTAAAAACATGAATCAAACAACCCATAACCAGGTCTTTTTCACATACCATGGAGTTTTAACAAAAGTGATTATCTAGAAAGTTTGAAGCTTATGGTTTGTATGTGTAGACTAGTGACAAACAAGGAAAAAAATTTGGGCGCTGTTAATTATTTTTGGATAATATTAATTTCCCATCAACTAAATTTAAAAAATGGGATGAAGAACATTTGTATTCTTAATTATTCTTTTCCAATCCCACAGTGATATTCAATTAATGGAATTATTTGTAAAAGCATGATGTCTTTGAGTGGGATTCTATTTTTCTAGAATGTGGAATCGGTTGGATCACATCCCATCAGAGGAATGGTTTACCTAAACATACGTGGAAAAATGAAAGACAACTCAACCATTTCCCCACTCAAAGATTTTTCTTTTTTTTTTTAATTATATATTTTTAAAGACATTATAAAAATAAGTTAATAAAAAAATAAATATAATAATACAATACTTTGATTTGTCGTAAATAAAATAATACAATGCTTTTCTCACAAAGGGAAACTCATCTTTTCAAAAAAGACAAAAAAGAAAATAATGGTTCAAGGATAATCAGAAATACTTCCTCGAATACCTATTACTATTTTTAGTAACATCAAATTATTTTGGTTTATGTTTTTTGAATTATTTCTAAAACCACATAAAATCTGAATATGAAAAAAAAATAGGATAATGGTAATTGTGTGTATTATTATTATTTTGAAAAGAAAAAAAAAAAGAAATAAAGTTAGCTATCGATACCAAATTATAAAAGGACATTGGCGGATTCAAGATTTAAATTAAACATGGGTTTATGGTTTAATGACATAAGACCTTAAAATTTGAAAGGGGCATGACAAAGCTATATGTCGTTCGATTCCACAAGATATGTCCCTATGGACCTTAATTGAGTCCGTAACTGAAAGGATTATCATAATCATGTTTTTTTGTTGAAATTATACGATATCTTGAACGAGTTAAATGCCTTGTACTTGAAAGGCAGCGCTCAAAAGATTATCACCAATATCAGAGATTAATCGCTTCCTCTGAGTTGAGATGGGCGCAAAACGGTAAGCTACTACCTTGAAAACACATTGTATTCTCATGACTTGAACTCGAAATCACTGAATAAACATGGACAGCTCCAACCATCGTTTTTAAGTCATAATTATTGAAAAAAAAAAACTATGAAAGAGAAATGGGAGAAAAAAGTCATTGATATCAAGATAGATAACATTAAAGAACAACAAGAAAATGTGTAAAACCAGCTAGCAATCCTTGGAAATATTGCAGGCGACATGATTGGTGAAGAAGACAGACATCATAGGTTTGATTATAAATTTGGTCCTTGCATGGATATTAAATAATTGTGTCATTACTAAGGCCCCCATTGTCATACTAGGGCGACTTTTATATCTTAAGCTTCCCCAACCATGGACATGTAACAAGTGTTATCTTGGATGACATTTATGTGTGGCTTAAATAAATTTCTAAACATTTATAGGAATTAATGACTTGTAAAGGTAATTTTGGGAACTTTTTTTGTTTTCAAACGGTTATTAAATTTATTTTTCTTTTTAAATAATTTTGATTTTTAATTTCTAAAATTCAAGTTTATTTGAGAAATAGAAATATTACTAAACTATTTTTATGTTCTTAAATATTTTTTCAAAAAATAAATTTTGTTTTTTAGTATTACTCAATCATTTCTTTAAATTCATATAACTATTTTAAAGCCCAAAAATAAAAACAATTAAAAATAGAGGTTGTTTGGTTACAGTTTTTTTAAACTAGTTTTTGTTCTAAAAAAGAAAACAGGAATATGCATTTGGTTTTGAGTTTCTTTTTATTAAGCTTGATGTGCTTATAAACAAATAAATTCGGATGATAAAACTGAGTTTAATCTTAAAAATGATTCTTTTATATTTTAAAAGCGATATAAAGCGTTTAAAAAAAAGCAACGAATCGAATAATGAAAATCTCCTTAAGTAGCAATTCTTAAGAGCATAATGTGAGAATTAATTGAAATCAAACAAAATCCTCTTCCAGACGTACCGAAGCAACGATTGAATCAATCAGTCTGCTTTAGATTGTAGAGCACTCTAATTTACAATCAGCTCAATTTTCCTTATCCTTTCTCTACTCATAGGAACATCAAAACATCAGATCGAAATTAGTGAAACTTACTGGAAAACTTTTTATTATTATTATTTAAGGGGAACTACTTGTTTTATTATAATAAAACTATAGTACGAAAATACAAGTTGTAGCATACTCCCCAACCTTTGTGGTGCTTTCTGGCTGGCATAAGGAGAACATGCATTAATATCATTAGCCAATGGTTGTATACGGAAGTCTTAAATTTGGTGCCTAAAGCCAGCATTTAGCTGGCAACAACCAAATTCAACATTTGGACTCAAGACAACCCTCAATTTGTGGAAGCATAGGCAAGCTTGGATTTACTTGATTGGTTAAATTTAAAATATTTAAATTTTTTTTTGCAAACATCAATAAAGAACTTTAATTTTTTTAATTTTAATTAAAATATAGAGATATAAGATATTCTTATCAAAGAGTAACTTGCTACATTGAAAGATAATTTGACCTAATTGCATAATTTGGATTGATCACATTGAAAGTATTTGGTTTGAGTTCATACCAGTGTGATTATTACAAATCAATGACTAGATTTGATTTCATCATAAAAATGGAGGACATAGGTAGGGTTTTTTTTGGGTGAAAAAAGATTTTGAATAAGAAAACTTACACATACGGTTAAAAAGAAGAAGTTATAATAATCTTAAAAACCGAGTTTTATAATGTTCCTAGGAGATTCAGAGCATCAAATATTAGGATTGCTTCCTTATAAATAAGACAACAATTATAAATATTTAAAATAAAAATATCCTCTATTGACCAAAATAATTGATCAACTAGTTGAACTACTTACATTATAATAATTTATAATTCTTTTGAATCTTAACTGTCTGAAGTTTGTAAACCATTGTAAATTGAAGGTAGAGCATCATCTACCATTCTAACCCGTAATATAATGGATGCATTGTAAATATCTACTTCCTACTACTTTAATAACTCCATTGGAGTTTCTAATACCCTCAGCGCGAAACACTTATATTATTAATATTTGAATCATCAAAATTTTAATTTGAATCCTCATACTCATTTAATATGCCTCATTACTAGATAAATGTAAACAAGTAAACTCGTAAAGAAGAAGATTTTGAAATATTGAGTAACTTTCTCAATAACAAGAAATGGGTTGGACTTAATTTTAAAAAATACCACATGATTCCTATGGGTCAATATACTCCAAATTGCAATTTATTCCAAATGTTTGAAAATTTTGTAATACGTTTTATAGCTTTCGTAAATCGATTCAAGAGGACATAGGCAGGTTGATATTAACATAACCTTTAACAAAATAATGATAAATCGAAAGAACACTTTTCGTAGGCGTAGCCCAACCTAGGAAGAAGCGAGGATGGTCTAATATTCTGGACTCTAGCATTGACCCGCAGTCAAAGTCAGTCCAACTTACCCATATGATTTAGTTGAGGCCCAAAATATGTTGGTGGGAGGTAAAGAAATTTTTATTTCATTTCAAATATTCAAAATTAGAAACGGCCTTTGGTAGAGATTTTTCTGAAAGTAAATTTAAAGAAATTCTGGAAACAGCTGTCGATGAAAAATGTGAAGTAAAAAAATATTTGATGTCGATTGGCGTTGGTGATCTGTATGCGATACTTGAGAGATTATATATATATATAATGTCAGTATGATCTAAATAAACCGCTTTGTTCCCAAATGGCTTAGAATATGAATCTACGGTATGATTCGGGGCTGTGAAACACGAGTTTCCTTAAGCAGATTCGCTCCTCTGCGATTGCTTGTGTCGAATTGGAGTGTTAAATAAGGGATCTGACCAGTGCTTAGGGAATTTACGGGGAATTGCACTTGAAAATCCTATACCAACGAACCTGAAACGCCTCTATCACCCCCCGAATAACACAAAGTGTATTTCCAAAAGCCACTCACGAGCTAATACAAATAACTCGTATATATAAAGATGACAATTAGAGCCAATAAATAAACATATTTATTACACTTTATTCACACTAAAAAAAAAAAAAACGTTACACTAAAAAAAACGTTACTAATTTAAAACATATTTATTACAATTTATTCACACTAAAAAACGTTACTAATTTAAAACATATTTATTACAATTTATTCACACTAAAAATTTACTAAACGTTTAAGAGTAACAATCCCCACATGAATGAATTGTCGGGAAAATAAGACTCAACCTTGGTGATAGAAGCTCTGCGATCGAACTGCATAGAGATAGAGTAGGTTTTATCCTTTGAACCCTTCCTTATGAGAATATATTTACTTTACTGACTAAAGGTAGATGCGATGTCCTTGAACCTCTCTATCGTTTATGTAAATGATGATATATCTCACAGGATAACCAGCAACATTAACCGAGTTCTCGAGGCTGTGTAATAGTTTTGGCCGTAGACGTCTTACTGGATTCTGAAGTTTCTAAAGAATTGTGCCTATACAATTCTCCTTTGAAGCGGCCTCTTCTCTCTCATGGTGATTTTTAACTATGAGTACTCTCAATACTCCTTTCGGATTTCCCGACATTAGAATCATTAAAGCATAAGCAACCTCATCTCAATATATATCCTTTGTTTCATCATAGGAATGGACGGAGGTTAAAACCCCCTGATGATCAAAACCAGTCTTTCTGATTTGGTTGTCCCTTTGAACCTAGATATTGGGATCTCGGTCCGATTAGGTAGGGTTTCCATCATTATTGACTCTTCATTTTTATGGGCTTTAGTCGAATTCCCTCGATGACTTCTCAACCCCTAATTCTCTATTTAACCGTTTGCGGTCATAATATTATCCTTTGGCTTTACATAGTCACGAGATAACTCAGTTGAGATTAGTTGCCCTAATAGTGTTGTGTCTCGGCCATTATGTGTCTAGGAGCTTACCATTATACATCACATTTGCGCTCTGCTATTCTTGGTAGAGGTGAATATGGTGGGTGACTTCATGTCCCTAATCCCGTATTTATTACAGTAATCTGTCGGTGTTACATACTCACCACCGATCACTTCTAATCACTTTAATTTTCCTATTAAGTTGATTTTCAACTTCGGCTTTATAGAAAACAAATTTTTCTAAAGCTTCATCCTTGCTCTTGAGCAAATACACATAGCAATACTTCGTGCTATAAATCGACAAAGTAATAAAATACTTATTGCCGCCTTGTCAGTTTGATTTAAGATCGCATATGTCACTATGGATCATATCAAAAGGGTTCGATGTTTCTTTCAATCGTTTGAAAAAGATGACCTTGTCATTTTGCTTTAACCTGAAGTCTCACACTTGTTGTTTGTTATCAATTTGAAATGTGGGAGTCTGGCTTAGGATTAATTAATCTCCTCGAGAGAACCATAATTAACATGTCAAAGAATCTACCAGGCCATAAACTAGAAGACTCAGCAAATGCGCGAGGAAGAAGTACTTGCTTTATTCATTGTTTTTGGGCTTCTGAGTCATAACATTAAGTTTAAACGACCCGCATTACAAACATATCCCTTTCCAAACATCCTTGGCAAACAAAGATAACCTTGTCGGTCGAACACCATCCTAAATCAGGTGTTTGTTCATGATGAACCGAAGCCAAATTCTTACGGATCTCAGGTACATACAGTACATTGTTATTGTCGAGACTTTCGAAGTCATCTTGATCACTTTCGCGATACCGGATGTCGGACGTAGCGAAATTCCCATGACAACACCATTATCGGCCCGGGTGAAGGGAGTGAACGTATTCACGTCGAGCAGTTGTGTGGGTTGCACCGATATCGATCACCGCCTTTGGGTTTGACCCGATCGGGTTCCGCCGAGACTCTTTGGCGAGAGGTTCATGTCATCAACCTCTTGTGTTGATTTTCCATCACATTGCCTCTTTGTTCTTATTTTTCTCGACCAGTCTATAATCGCGAAGCTTTGTGACCCATCTTGTCTGGTGGAAGCACTTCCAGCAGAATTCTGCTTCTTAGATATTCCTCCTTTTGGTCCCAGATTGACCCCTTTGGTTGTTCTCTTTTGAAACTTGGAGCTCCAGTCAATTAGGTAGGGTCTGAAAAGTAAGATACGAGAAAAGTGCGGCTTAGCGGTTTCAAGAGAGTTTGATTCCACTAGTTTGTCACTCAATGGCGGTGGTGGCTTCTGTTGGCTTGATGAATGAATGGTGTTTGGGAAATGGGAAAGTGGGTCTACACTTTTCTCTTTTAAATCCATGCAAAATCCGCGTGAAAAATGAGGTGGATTATGTGATTTGATGATGAAGTATATCTGTATCTGTGCTCACTTGAACCTTTACTCGTCTTCTTCAAAGTGTAGTACAGCTCTTCCTTAACTTGTAGATCTGCGTTTAACCATCAGTCGGATAGTTTGGGTCTCTCAATTCTTCATCAATGGTCCCGAGTTCGAGATTTGAGAATGTAACTACTTTTGTGGTAGAGTTTTACTATCCTCGTTCATCCCGACTCGTATGGGGTTGGCCAAAGTGTGGTATGGTTTAAAACATATTACGTGTGTGCAAAGGTTCGCTCAAAACACCTCGCGAAAATTACAACAAAAGCACTTGTAGATGTGTTTTAAAAATATGAGCATCCTAACAAAAAAACTTGTAGATGCGTTTTAAAAATGTGAGCATCTAAAATTAATAATATTTGTATATGATCGAAAATGGATATCAAATTGTACTTGATCCCTTGATTCATCAGAAGAGTTTATTTGGCCAATAAAGGTATTGTTAGAATGTGTCTTAAATTTCTAGTGGTATATAATTTCTTTTTCTAAAAAGAATATTGTATAAAATATCTATTAGGATTATATATTATTCTAATATTAGATTTTCCTTGTTGAGTAAGGAAAGGTATTAGGATATCACTAGTTCCGAGTGGAAAAAGTTATGAGATTTATGAACTTGTAAAGGCTATATGGGATGTATAGAGATGTAAGGAAGAACATGAATATCTAAAGGAGTTAGGGATTTCGTGATTAAGGGTATGAATACAAGGAATGGAGAAGCATCCATGCATAGGATGTTTTGAGAACCCAATCATATATTGCGAGTACATTTAAAACCTCCACAAATCTTATATGAGTTATTTTATGTTTTATGTTTGTTAAGCAACTGGCCTCTTAAGCCCAAGCTTGTAAAATTTAAGTTTAATAGATATCTTGTTTCACACCCTTCCTCATATCTGAGCCTATGCTCACACATGGAGAGTCAAAGCGAGCCCAAACAAAAATCCAGTAAAGACACTAAATACCGCAAATGAGGATCAAATATATTCAAATTGAAAAGAGGTGACTCGAACCCAATACCTCTCATCAAACCAAGCTCTCATACCATGTTAAGCAAACAATGTTCTTCAATTATTATTATCTACACCAAAGCTTCCGATGGCACAACAAGTATCTATTAGTTTAACCACACCGATACAGTGGAATTTAGGATTAGTGATTATATAATATTCTATATATGGGGAAAGAAAAGCTCTCTGAGCTATCTATGTATGAAGCTTCCTCTTAACTTTGTAAAAATGTTTTGAACAAATGAGATCCTCTAGGTTTAGAGCGAATTAATTCTCTTTCGAGTGAGAGGTGAATTGATAATTAGTTACTCCCATTACGACAGGATGATACATGAATACTAAACCAGCTACTGATTTTGTAGTATGATTTTTTTTATATCTTTCTCCCTGTTCACATTAGGTAAGCTTTATTGCATAAGAGTGAGTAACTGGATCTTACTTACTATGGGTTTTGAACTGGCAGTGATGGAAGCTCGGCGGTGTCTTGTCTACTCTCCTTGATTTGGTATTTAGGATGTTTTAGACTTGAAAAAAGTGGATGACAGTAGGTGGAGTGATCTACATATCTTCTCCAGCATATTCCTACACTAAAACGGTGTTTTAATGTTTGGCTCAAGTGGTAAAGGGTGAGACAGGTTATATTGGAAATTCTAGGTTCGAATCGAGGAATGAGAATAACTACTATTCTGTGATGTAATAAGTGGATAGAAGTAAAAAAAAAATAAAAAGGTTCCCTTACTGTTAATTCAAGGAAAATAATAAGAAATAAGCTAGCTTATTATGAGAATCACCTGCCTTTTTCGGGCTATATCTCAGCTTGTGCTATCTGTGGTTTTTTTTTTTTTTTTTTTTTTGACAAACTATGTATTTGGGATACATAACAGTATTTGTCCCTATTAGGACTCGAACCCAGGACCCCTTGATGCAGGGTTGTCGCAAACCAACGCAACTCGCAATAGGATACTCTCTCGGATCGTTCTACGATCAAGTTTGAAGGGGAAAAGTTAAGATGTTATAATAAATTATGGAATGATTGATTGATAAGTCGATGGGATAGAGAGCGTCGCGATCAACTATGGAAGGAGTTGATTAATAAGTCGATGGGATGAAGACACCGCTATGAATTATGGAAAGGTTGATTGATAAGTCGGGGATAGTGAAGACGTCACATTCAACAATGGAAGGGCTGATTAATAAGTCGGTAGAATGAAGGTGCTACAATCAACTATGGAATGATTTATTGATAAGTTGATGCAATGAAGACGCTACAATCAACTATGGAAAGGTTGATTGATAAGTGGAAATAAATGAAAACTACAATCAACTATGGAAATGTTGATTGATAAGTCGATGGAATGAAGACGCCACAATCAACAATGGAAATGTTGCTTGATAAATCGATATGATGAATGCCACGGAAAAATCCGACAAGTTCAAAAGTTCTTTGGAGAACCAAAGTTGAGAAAACTCTCACAAATTTTAATTCATATTCTTCTGTATGATTAAATTATAAATGTAACACCCTGAATTAGATCTTAGTAGTTTTATTACAGTTTGTAGTATAAGAAAAGTAAAATTTGTATTTTTCGGAATTTAAGTGCTAAAAGTGAAAAATGATAAAGCCGGAATTAATTCAAGAGTCGAGGGTAAAATGGTAATTTTTCATATTAAGGACTCAAAGGTCATTATGTAAGAAGAGTATATGTTAAAGTAGGAATTGTGATAAGTTAAGGAATTGCAAATGTGAAATAGAAGGACCTAAATGCAAGGGTGAGGGTGACCCGAGAGTGGGATAAGACCAAACCCGGTCTTAGAGATTAGATTTTTCTCATTTGGGGCTAGGGCATTTACGGGCATGGAGGAGAAGAGCCAAAATTTTGGTTTGCTTTCTCTCATTCCTTGATCTAGCCTTGTCCAAGTAAGAAGAAAGAAGAAGGAGGAAGAGAAGTTCAAGAAATCCAGGTATGAAACTTATATGTATGGAACTTTGATATGTAATTCTTGTTTGGAAAATATGAAACCTCATCAAGCCTACTTGTTTGTGGGCTTTAGTGATTTGGTTGGTTCAAGTCAAGTTTGGGAGTTTTTTTCTTTGATGTGTTTTGGATTTTGGTTGGAAATTTCGGGTGAAAAGAGGCAAACCTGCCATTTATGCAGAAATTGCAAGTGAGTATCGGTACTCAAAGTTGTTTTTAGCCCAAAGGATGTTAAGTACCGATATTGAAAGTTGAGTACCGGTACTCAAAGTTGTTTTTAGCCTAAAGGATGTTAAATACCAATACTAAAAGTTCAGTACCGATACTCAAAATTGATTTTAGCCTAGAGGATGTTAAGTACCGGTACTCAAAGTGGTTTAAGGTCTAGAGGATGCTGAGTACCAGTACTGAAAGTTGAGTACTAGTACTCAAAGTTGTTTGGAATCCCGATGCGGGATCTGCAGCCTTGTTTGTTATGTTCTTCCGTTAATCCTAGTAATCATCCATTGGATTAATGAGGATCCTAATAAGTGAATAAAAGGGTCTGTATATGTAAACTAGTGATATGAAAATTGCTATGAACCTCGTCGGCGAGGTGATCTTATCGTTGGGTAGAATTTGTTTCTTGCCCCTTATTTGCTAATGTGATTAAGAATAATATAACAAGCTTAGTAATATATATAATTGTATGCCTGCCTAAGACTAAATCGCGAATGAATGACACCGATTGGTGCTGTTTGACACTCTTGCTAGTCTTCTGACATTTCTATTACGTGGGAAGACAAGTCTACTGTTCGGTCTTGGCCTCCCACTAGTGCTCTACGATACTTCTATTATGGTGACGTGTCTCTGATACATTGCTTGGCTTTCTGTTGTCTTGTACTGGCTGCCCGGGTACCTATTGTGCTATGTCCCTCTCATTCATTATACTGGTTTATACAGTCAAACATTTATATGATAAGAATATGAATAATGAACAATAAGAAAGCATAAGTAATCAGTTCTGCTGTGTTTTGTATTGTACCTACGGGTATCCTCCGTCTGAGTTATGTTACGAGCGCTACGGAGATATAAAAAAACCTATTATAAGAATTATGTTATATGAAAACTTCGTGATAAGAATTAGGTTATACGTAGACTCTGACATATGCATTATGTTATATGTATCCTATAATTGTGGACCTCGTCAAGTGGTCATATCTGTTATCTGTTTCGCCTTGGTATAAGCTTGGCAGTTACATCAGTGTGAGTCTTGAAGAGAGAACATTCGAGGCATTAAAAAAGCATTAGCTAAAGTACGATCTGACCATAGGAGTCCACGATGTAGGCTTTGATTTTGTTTTGGAATGTAAATGTAAAGTTTGATAATAGTGGAATTTGTTTATGTCTAGTAAATGGCACTTAGGAATATATCTGGGACATTTAAACACCCTTCTGGTGGGTGAGTATTACAAATTTTATTTAATTATGAAATTATATATATGAAATGGGTCCTGATATTAAAAACAGGAACAAAGAGGCTTAGTCCCTTGCCATACCCTTTCTCTTAGCGAGGCGGGGTAGGAGGCGTGACTTGATTAGAAGTGAGTATTAGAGCTGGGTTTAGGCATTTCTGGAAAACTTATTAGGTTAAAAATGTATCTACATAGTATTGTGTTGGCCTAATGCAGATGTCCTTGTTTTGTCTATTATTTAGAATGGATCAAACCCAGGAAGTTGTGGAAGGAATAGCTGAAAGCGTCATTCCATCTGTCTCTGGTCCGTCTGGGTTGGATAGAAGTGAACATGCTTCAACCGAAGCATTGGTAAAAATTTCTCAGGATATGGCAAGGGTCTTAGATAGACTCATGGCCCCAAGAGTCGATCGATTCTATAAGAAAGCATGGAGTAGAAGAATTACATGGTACAAGTTTAGAATAGTCTGATAAAGCCGAGTTTTGGCTTGAGAAATTACAAAGAGCTCTGGATGAATTAAAATGTCCACCTAAACAAATGACCAAATGTGCGGTCTCATTGCTGCAAGGTGCAACTTATGATTGGTGGAAGCTAGTTCTAAGAAATCCATTACTTCCACACCTAATTTCATGGGACTTCTTCGTCCAAGAGTTTCAGACAAAGTATGTCACTGATGATTATAAAGAGACCAAGTGGAAGCAATTTTTGAATATGAAACAAGGGAATCTGACAGTGGCGGAATGAGAAAGAGAGTTTAATTAAGCCTTAGTAAGTATGCTAAATTAGTTCTTACGAGCTTTTCGGAGTGTAAATAGTTTGAGGATGGCACAAGTCATAAAAGTGCCTCTGAACTGTTACATTGCAGTGATGAATTTTTATCAACTAGTGCAAGTGGCAGTAAGAAAATAGAAACTCAGTGAAGAATCGGAAAGAAAGCCAGGAGAAAGTTCTCTAGAGGTGGTTCATCTTCCAGTAAAAGAACTAGAGAGTCTCAAGTGGACTTGGTACATGGTTCAGCTCTGAAATTGGGAGACAAGGATACATAGGGTTTTGGAAGAGGTACTTCAACCGGACAAGAGGAAAGACCCGAATGCATGCACTTCCATAAACGTCATCTTGGTATTTACAGACGGGTAACTAGGGGTGTTTCCAATGTGGAAGCACGGACCATCTGATAGCAAATTGTCCGCAAGGATCGAGGATTTCTAGAAATCCTTAAGGAAGTAGTAGGGGAGGATCAAATTTAATCGCCCAACTACTACAACCCCAGCTTGAGCTTATGCTATAAGAGCTCATGAGGATTAAGATGTACCAGGGGTTATCGCGGGTAATTTCACTCTTTATGACAATGAAATGCATGATTTGGTAGATCCAGGTTCTACACATTCTTATATATGCATTGAACAATTGAGTGATAAATTGTCATAAGTAGAGCGTTTAGCATATGATATGCATGTTACCAGTTCCATGGGGCATAGTGTTAGAGTCAACCAAGTGTATAAGAACTGTCTTCTAATGGTCTATGATAGATAGTTTCCAGTTGACCTAATTTCTTTACCCTTCCATGAATTTGATTTGATTTGATTTTGGGAATGGATTGGTTATCCAAACATTGGGCTATAGTTGATTGTGATAATAAACATCTTGCTTAAATGTTCGACACCATCGAAATAATTGTACATGGTATTCGATCGACTCGGTGTCAAATGTGTCCTCAGTTATCTGGCTTAGGTGTTTTCTTAGAAATGGTTGTGAAGCCTTTTGGATTTGGTACTAGACTCGAGAAGACAGTAAATGCGAAGATATGGTGACCTTACTTAGATGGTGAAAAATGTAGAAAATTTACATATCATAAGAGTCTTAAGTATCACATTAACTCATGAATTGAACTTGAGGCAACGTCGGTGGCTAAAGTTGTTTAAGGACTACAATTGCATAGTTGATTACAACCTAGGAAAAGCTAATGTGGTGGCGGATGCCTTGAGTAGGAAAATGATTTCCAGTTTGTCCCTGAAAGAACATGCATGGAGATTTGAATATGATGGAGCCTTGTTAGCTGATTAAGAGCTACACGAGTTGAGGAAAATGATGATTGAGGCTCATAAAAATGATGTCAATTTACAACAAAGTGTACGATTAGTAAAAATGGGAGCTCAAGCCCAGATATTCTATAGAAGAAGATGGAGGTTTGTGTTCTGAGACAAGATTATGTGTACCCAGATGTCTGGAATTGAGAAAAGTTGATGTATAAGCCACGATATCGTATTTACCATGCATCTTGGAGGGAATAAGATGTACCAGGATTTGAAAGCAGTACTAACTATGGTGGCGAGGATGAAAAGATTAGCGGGTTATTTGTCAGATGTCGGCTTGTCGGTAAGTAAAAATTTGAACATCAAGTATTTATGCAAGTTACATTAATCCATTCGGTTCCTGATGGAAGTGGGATAACAAGTATGGACGAAGCTTTGTGTTTGGATTTCCCTGCCCAAATGAAACATGATTCGGTTTGGGTAATGGTTGACAGAGACTTACAAAATCGCTCCATACTTGCCGATCAGTAGACTATTCCATGGATCGGTCAGCGGGCTGTATGTAAAATGGAGACCGTCCGTGTGATTCCATTGGACCGATGGCGTGTCGAGATTTTAGAAGAGTGGACCGATGGCGTATCGTTTGGCTCTCCCACAGTTAGCCAAGCTACATAATGTGTTCCATTTGTCAATGCTGCGAAATCAGATTGTGATGAATCTCACAAATTTCGGTCTGAAGATATACAAGTCTGATCGAGACTTCACTTTTGATGAAGAGCCAAAAGCTATTCTAGATCGTGAAGTAAAACAACTGCGAAACAAACAAGTCTCTCTGGTAAAGGTGCTTTGGCAACACCACAGTATGGAAGAGGCAACTTGGGAACCACGATCGAAAATGAGGACACAATACCTGCAACTTTTTGGTTCATGTATGAATTTCGAGGACGAAATTCTTTTGGAGAAGTTGTAACACCCAGTTAAGACTATAGTAGTTTATTTCGGTTTTGTGGTATAAGAAAGGTAAAATTTGTATTTACCTTTCAATTACAAGTGTGAAAAATAATAAATGATAATTAAGATTAGATTAAAATAAATATTTTCGGTTAAGACAAGTCGTATGTCGATGAGTTAGCAATAATAAGATCAGTGTGGATAGTTAGATGAATGCAAGTGATAGGGGACCTGATGCAAGGGGTGAAATTTGACCCAAAATTGGGATAAGACCGAACACGGTCTTAGAGATTATATTTTTCTCATTTGGGGCTAGGGCATTTACGGGTGTGGAGGAGAAGAGCCAAAATTTTGGTTTGCTTTCTCTCATTCCTTGATCTGGCCTTGTCCAAGTAAGAAGAAAGAAGAAGGAAGAAGAGAGTTCAAGAAATCGGATATGAAAAAACCTATATGTATGGAACTTTGGTATGGGTGCTTGTTTGGAAAATATGGTAACTATCATCAAGCCCTACTTGTTTGTGGGCCTTAGTGATTTTAGTTGGATTCAGTCAGAAGTTTGGGAGTTGTTTTCTTTGATGTGTTTTGGGTTTTGGTTAAAAATTTAGGTGAAAATAGGCAAACACACTGCCATTTTGCTGAAATGTTTGAAGTAAAATACCCCGGTCTTGTGTAACACCCAATACTAAGAATTTTTATAATAAAATTATTATATATTAGGGTTAATTAACAGGAGTCAACTTGGTATTTTTAAAAATTTTTTTTTAATATTGATTAGATGATTGTTGAATCAAATGAACCTAAGTGAAAAAGAGAGAAAATATAGAAAGAAGTGTAAAATGGGGACCCCGGGTCAGTGTAAATAAGTTTATATGTCTAAGTGATATTAGAATAAATGAGTAAAGGGAAAAAATCAAGGAAATGACATGTGGCATGTAGGAAGGGAGGAGCTTCCTCCTTTTTAAAGAAATACGTTAAGGTGATCCATAAGAAAGAAAAATAGAGAAAGGAAAGTTAGAGAGAGCTCCACCTTCTCCTCTAGATTTTCCGACCCGATCGACCATAGGTCTCCGTGAGAAGCACGAAGGAGATCCTTCCTAGTGACAAGAGCTACAAGTAGAGGGGCCCAGGAGCCAGGGCTTCCGACCAACTCCATGAGGTGGAGTCTTTTCCTCTGCTTGGTCTTCTTCTACAGGTTGGGTGGTTATCGTATGAGGGAAGGTTTGGTTGCATTTTAGAAGCCATGGAAGCACATTGTGGTAGTCTTGTGACTAATAGGAACCTTAGAGCTGATTTTTGGAGTGCAGTGAAGGGAAGTGGTAGTTCGTCCTTCCAATAAATTAGCCACATCAATTAGCTTGATGTTAGGCTTTTGAATTTCTCGATTTGGACCTCTTTGGGCTTCGGTTATAGTCCTTTTAATGAGGTCAGCCCATTGCATCTGGTCGGGTTAGTTTGTCGATTCGGGTCAACTAGCCGTACCTTGGAAACGAGGTTTTGGATCGAAATAAAGAGGAATTTGCGTGCCAAGTCCTTCTGTGAAATTGTATCCACATCAATGAACTTGATGTTAGGCTTTGAATTTCTTAATTCGGACTTACGTGGAGCCCGAGTTATGGTCTTTTACTCTGGCGAGCAGTCAAATGGGTGGTGGTCGTCAAACCGAGGTCGTCAAGCGAAGTGCCGTCAAGCGATGGTGGAGTGCGGTGTGGGTCAAGCGTTGGTCGATCCAAATGGTGTCGTCCAGAAGCGTTGGTCGTCAAGCGTTGGTGCGTCAAACCGAGGAATTAGTCAAGCGTTGGTGGGTCCAAGCGGTGTCGGTCAAGCGGTGGTGCGTCAAGCGATTGATGCGTCGAAGCGATTATTAGTCGGCGAGTGGTAGAAGCGGTGGTGCGTCAAATGAGTGGTGCCGTCAACGGTGGTGGAATCCAACGGTGAGGTAGATCCAGGTGGAGGGTGAATCCGATAGTAGTTAGTCCAGCGGTGGTGGGTCGATTGAGGGTAAGATCAGCGATGGTCGTCAAGCGATTGCTTTCTAGATCAAGCGATTATGATCAAGCGGTGCTGTCAGGGTTGAGGTCGACTCGTCCAAGATTGTTACGCATGACCTCCAACCGGAAGGTCATATCTCCTTCGTTTGAACTTCTGATTTGGGTGTTCTTGGACTCTATGGAAAGCCCATGGGTGAAATACGCATTCATATCTTACGAGGATGATGTTAGATGTCAAACGGTGTTTGGCTGAAACATCAGCAGGTGCAGCTCGTCGATTCAGGTCAGCTCGTCAAAGTTGACTACATGATACTCCAACCGGAAGATGCTATCTCCTTCGTTTGAACTCCGGTTGGGTGTTCTTGGGCTCTATGGAAAGCCCATTTGAGTCAGAATACGTAATATTCTGAAAGTATAGAAGATGTTGTCCGAGGTGGTAGACAGGCTCGTCAGTTCGGGGTCTGCTCGTCAGTTCAGGATTGTGTGTATGACCTCCAACCCCCGGAAGGTCCTAACTCCTCGTCAGGCCGATTCGAGTGTTCTTGCACTCTATATGGAAAGCCCATTGAGTCAAGAATCCATCTACATATAGAATGTTTAAATTGGAACTCATATTAAACTCCGAAATCAATCCTAACCAAAACTACTAGTACACTTGAATAATATTGTTCTTTGTTGGTTTGGAATAGGGGCCTGACGGAAAATAGCTTGTGATTGAGATTCCAAGGATTGGAATCAAAGTGTAAATATTTTTGGGTTTGTTCTACTTACTCATATTCCTCGTTTCAAAATTTGAAATGTTTGT
Source organism: Tetrastigma voinierianum (assembly GCA_016808115.1). NCBI lineage: Eukaryota > Viridiplantae > Streptophyta > Magnoliopsida > Vitales > Vitaceae > Tetrastigma > Tetrastigma voinierianum. Next base: position 317,734 of record JAEQBH010003272.1, read on the forward strand.
TCTACCAACTCCTATTCCTCGTTTCAAGTTTTTGCATGTTGTTCTAAAAGCATATTGAATTGATTTAATTGATTTGAGAAAAGTGATTATGAAATATTTGCATATAAAAATTTCATGATTATTGAAAATATTGTTTATCGGCGTCTGTATTATCTTATATTTACACAATATATAAAGTTTGACGCCCTTAATAGAATGTGTGCTTAGTTTATTCGTGGGGATGAATTGGTATACCCAGTAGGGTGAATAAGCGATCGCTGCGGTATTGATGTGTCCTCCGATCAGCGACCCGAGGCGGGGCAGGTATCGTGATGTTCACTATTTGATTGTTTATAACCCGGTCGGCAGCCAGAGGCCCGTCTTGTGTTATAAAGCCGTATGATACCGGCCTGCGGCCAGCGGGACGTCTGGTGACTCGATATCACGTATATCGAAGACATGGGTTAAATTAGTTAGAGGGCATAAGCGAATTGATGGGCATAACTGAATTGATTGGCATAAGCGTGATTGACAGCAAAGTGTGGCATATAAAATTTATTTTGAAGCGGATGATTTTGATTGAATTGAATGTCGAAGTAGAATTAGTTGTGAGCATATTTGAATTGATTTAGAGATTGTGAAATATTGATTATGAAAATGTATTTATGGGATGATCAATGAACTATAATTTATTGCTATAAATAACAAGTATAATATGATAACTGTTATATTGAGTCATCGAATGATTCGAAAGTTACGAATTATTAAATTGCATAAATTGATTTAAAAGAATTTGGAGCGAGGAGATGGATTTGTATAGAACCACTAAGCATGAAAATGCTTAAGCGTATTGTTTACCAATCTTGCGGTACGATCGATAGATAGTGATCGATAGCGGACCTAAGATCGAGGAGTGTGGTCGTAAAGAAAGAAATCTCGGGTAATGCTCGAACATGTGCTCATTTCATGTGTTCTTTTTTGATATGGATATTTTGTATAAACAATTTGGATCTTTGAACATCTATTTTGTAAATCATTTTGAAAGGCTTGGATGCCTACATTGTAAATGGATTTTTGTTAAATAATGTTGCTAGGCTTGCCCAATTTCGTAATAAACCGCAAAGATATGATTTTGAGTGATTTAGTGGCATCCCGGTTTCGGTTCGGATCAGCCCGAGCCCAGGTGTGAGTCGGGTAAAGTATGCACAACTTTATTGAATATCGAGCCTAGGTTGGCGGGTTCTACAAAAATGATTGCAATTTGTTTATGCTTGATTTTGAAATTGTGTTTAACATGCATCTCATTTGCATATAAAGGACAGTGACCTATTCCATGAGGGCCCAGGCGTGGTGACCACTCCGAGTACTTTGATCAAACGGGATCTATGTCGTTAGCCCCTGGCGGTCTGTTTCGAATATAAGCGATATGCTGCAAACTTATTCTTCCTAATAGGCATGCCCATCATCTACCCGGGTTCCTAGCGAGACAATCATGTGTATTTTATGCTCAGTTTATATCTCATATTCTAGAATAATTATTGTCGTTCGGTAATCATATGTGATATATAAATACAATCATTTATTCATATCTTTTTCATTTTTCATATCTCATTACATGCATAAATAACTATGCTTACCATGTATGCTTATGAGTTATTTATGAATTCATAATAGGCATTCTAATACAAATAACTATGGTTACTGTACTGCCTACTGTTTTCGTGTTTTCTGGAACTAATATGGGTTAATCTTATCAAACTGTCTATTGATGGATTCTTGACTCAATGGGCTTTCCATAGAGTCAGAACACCCCAAATCGGAGTTCAAGCGAAGGAGTTATGACCTTACGAAAGTTGGAGGTCATGCTTGTGATCGGTCTTGACAGTGACTGGGTACGACGAGCTGAGCTGTCATGGACGAGCTTGCTCACAACACCTGGAGTCTGACGTCTACTATCATCCTCAGGCATATGAATGTATTCTTGACTCAATGGGCTTTCCATAGAAGTCGAGAACTTTGATGGAGTTCAAGCGAGGAGTTATGACCTTAGAAGTTGGAGGTCATGCGATCGACACCCGACGGTATGCGAAGTGTGGCTGGCTGTTTGGCGAGCAGGGTCAAAGCAACATTTGACGAACCTTGTTTAATAATCTTGTTTAGTAATCTTGTTTAATAAACCTCTGTTGGCCTTGTTTGGTATTGAGTAAAAGGCCATAACTTGGTGAGTCAGTGAGAAATTAGCTAACATCAAGTTCATTGATGTGGCTACAATTTCTAGAAGGACTTAATTCCAATTCCTTTACTTCTGACCTAAAAACTCGTTCTAGGTCCGGATACTGCATATGATAAACAATAAATTTTAAGGTTCCTTGCAACTAGACCCTTCTAAATACACATATTTAGGAGCCTTAAAGCTCTTCTTAACTCAACCACATAAGAAATGAGTTTAGGAGTTTCCAAACCCCAGACCATACACAAAACAAGGGTTTCAAATATGTATCTAACGTTCTAGACCAAAACTAGATTTCCATACACCCGTAACTTACATACACATACTCAAATTCCTTACAACCCAAGACATGTATCCGTACACACCTAGTTTACATACACATATTCATGGTTCCATACCGAACTATATTTCCATACTTTTTTTATACAAAATCCTAGTTCCATACCTATACTCAAATTTAATAATTCCATACCTGTGATCTTCTTCTTCTTCTTCTTCTTCCTTTCTTTTCTCTTCTCTCTTATCCATTGTTGCTCTCCGCTTTTCTCGAACTGAAAATAAGATATTCTTTTTTGATGCTTATCGCTGACAATCTTGCTCCACTTTTTATTTCACTTTCGAGGAGAAACTTCCTCCTCTTTCTTCAAGCCACTTGACTCTTCCTCGATTTTCTTCCTTATTTTATTCTAATATCTTTCTTTTATTACTCTTGATTTAACTTATGCTTATTCTACTTTGGCATATGAACGATCTTCACAATAACCAGGTCATGAATTGGCTCAATTAGTAATTACCCTTAATTGTTGTATTAATTCAAGTTGTATTTTATTCGGGATAAATATACTTTTACGTTTATTATACGAAAACATGTTATAAAACTGACAGGGTATAATTTGGGAGTGTTACAACTCTCCCTTAAAAAGAATTTCGTCTCGAAATTATGCATTCGAGAAGAGTTGCGGATCTTTGTGCTCATGGTTGCTTCGGCTCCCAAGTAGCTTCTTTTCTGCAGTGGTGTTGCAGGAGAACTTTCACTAATGAATCTTGTTTGTTCATGGCTTGTTTGTATCTCGAGCTAGAATGGTCTCACGGCTCACTCATCATATGACAAATTTTCGGCCTTGTATCTCTTGCATTGGTAATATGTGCGACTCATCAGAGCGGTATCTCCGAAGCATCGACACATGAAACACATCGTGTAATTTGTGACTCAGTAGAGTGCCAATCGATAAACCACGAGACGATCGTTCCAAAATCTCATATGGCCAGACCTTGGACTCAGCTTGCGCTTCACATTGACTCTAAGAATTTTCCTCCATGGTGATACCTTTAAAGACCTTGTCTCCACTTTATATTCAATATCTCTCCTCTTTAGGTTAGCATCGACTTTTGTCGATCCACTAGGCGCCTTTAACCTCTGTAGAATAACTTGTACTTTCTCTTACGTATCTTTACTATGTGGACCTGTCGGTTTACGCTCATTCAGTGTCCAACCACAGTTCATTTAGGCCATACAGAGCTTCATATGGTGCCA